>JACXGI010000059.1:25597-60423 GCA_016801175.1 Esox masquinongy | reverse complement strand
TGTCTTCTGCATAACTCATTAGCATTTTCTGTACAGCAAAACAATGTGTAGAGAAAGTACAAAAACATTCCTCCTTTGCCTTCCTCAGCACTGAAATTAAAGAGAAAAACAAACAATTTGGCAGGTGGTTTAATAGCTATGTTCGCAGACATCAGCAATACCATTGTATTTGTATGTTGGAATGGTAACTTTCGAGTACTTTGTTGGGCAGAACATATAATGTATATAGCCTGGAGCATGGTGACTGTCACAGTAGTATTGTACAGGTAGAAATTTAGACATTTCTTTTTCACTGGGGTTATATCAAGCACCTTTTTGTTAAGGAATATATTTGCTTTGCTGTTTCCTGCCTAAAGGAAAATTCCCCATAAGGGTGGGTGTTCTTAAACTCAGGAAATCAGCTTGATACACACACCCACACACACACGCGCACACACACACACGCAAAGTCAAACACACAGACACTTACACACTCATACAAACATTTTAGAGCCCCTTGCATGAAAATTGGATTTTGCTGGCGAGGACAGTGTAAAGTATGTTCACTAACCTGTGGCTTGAGCTACATCCATTCAAACTTTGACACCTCTTTAAATGTGAAAAAGCGGCTTGGCTTGTGTTTTTAAGGAAACTTCTTATCAGTATTTAAAGATGGGATATGTAGGTATGATTGTGAAAGTCTCTCACAGACAACTCTTTGAATTTCTTCAGTGTTATGTTTTGATGTTGTCAAGGAGTATGTGAGCAGACAATTCGTCAATTGGAGAGATAGATATTCCGTGTGTAACAAAAAAACATACACAAAATATTTCTTTTTGACTACTTTCCCCAATGAATCTGGGCTCAATTTTGGCACTTTCCTTCCAGCACCACAGCTATAACTAGTTATCTAATAGCACTTCAGTTCAGTACTATAACTAGTTATCTAATAGCATGGTTCAGTACCCCGAAAACACTGATACCAAAGCACTTGAATTGGCACTTAAATTTAAACATCTTATTGATAAATTGATGTTGATATAAATATCTCCAGGAAGGCATTTATCTTAAAAACCTACAGTAAACAGGTTTGTTAACAATAGGAAGCTGGCATTGTTATGTTTAAAATGTTCACATATTATAATTGTACTCCTTAAATAATTGAATAAGCTAATTGAGACTTAAGTTCATGTGAAAGCAGTGTACGTGTCGTCGTAAACAGATTTACAGTCTAATGACATTGTAACATGTTCGCCCTGATTGTACGTTTGTTGAAAACTTCATATATTGTGATTTAAATGCATGCTGACTGTTTTCTACCTAGTTAGTTTGTCTAGCTTTGTTTGCTTCTAACAGTCCTCAGCTTAATTTAGCCTGTCTTCTTTTGGTGAACAATATTTACATTTAAAATGTAGATGTACAGAAATATACTCACAGGTTAACAGAAATAGAGCCATAAACTATGAAGAGGAGTGAATTTGATTTAAGTACAACGCTTTATTCATCACATGAACTGGATTCAGGACGAAAAGCTATACAGTCTGTGATTGGGAGAAGAGATCTGTATTCTAATGGATCTGCCTATTATCCACGGTGGTACCTTGCCGCCCCCTATTGGTCACAGTTGTCTAGTTCTCCAATCAGTCTTACCGACATCAAACTTTGATTTAGTGTAGCTTTGCAGTGTGTCTAGTTCGTAGTGGCTATTTATTTCCCCATTCAGATATTTTTCCCTAGGATGGTAGCTAGAGTCGTTCACCGCTACACAAAGACAACCACACTCAAAGATAATGCGTACAGCGGCGTTTTATGTAAAGAAAGTCTAGAGCATTTGTGGTTGCTAGTTTTATTGCTGTTTGTAAGGTTATTTGTTACCACTTGGGCTTTGCTCCGGATCATATGCTATCACTGTTGAACAGTATTCATCCGTCTCCATTATCGGGTACAAAATAGTCAAATCAAGACCAATGGGTTGAAGAGGACGTTTTTTGCAAACCATATGCAATTAATACCCAATAAATGTATTTTCTTACTTGTTTTGAAGTAAGCGTGCAAAGCATGAAGTTCTACTAGAAAAGCTTTCTCTCACTGACAAATGCCTAATTTGGGAGGGGGAAATGTATTTAAATGAATAACGTTTATTTTGTCCTCCATCAAAGCTATGCCAATAGAAATCCCTCAATATCGTTTTTTTTTATATCCGTAGTATGCTACCACAATTACTATTGATTATTTTTTGGATAGCGATGAGCGCATAGCATATTTCTGGTTTACTATGTATCACTTGTAGAGTACCTCTTCACAGTTCTTCCTCCTGGATCCATGCGCAGTGACAGTTGTTTGATGGAGGCACAAGGAAGGTTATACAAATCAACGAGGGGCTTTCAAAGCCACTCCTCCTAACAGTCCAGACCTCCTAGCCCTCCTGCCTTGAGGGAGCTACTCTATATGACTGCTATGATGTGTGAGATGTCACCCTGGTGACCAGTAGTTGAAAGTGGTGCACTGACACCTCTTCCATCACCCCGATGATTACAGGTGAGGTCAAATGAGGTCATTGTGTCATCATCTCAATCACACTGATTTGTCTCGTTGGCCTAAATTGAGACTAGTCATTTTTACAGTTGCTCTTGTATTTCATCTCAGGGTGCCAAGCGTTTTATTTCTCCATTTCTGAATCGGGAGCAGACTGGTTCTTTAGCTGGTTGCGTTTGACTCTGCTTGCTTCAATGTTTTGTGCTTTGCTTTGAGTGTCTGAAAGTGTAGTTCACTTCTAACCTCTGGTTTTATACTTCCAAATCTAAGTCCTGCCAATGCAAATAATACAACAATAAGCTTTGCACAATCAAACCCAACTATAGCTGCAAAGAGTACAAAATTCAAATATTAATTTCATTGCGTTTTGATAATACATTTTGTAATTTGTTTTCATTGCTTTGATTTCTCTGAAGTTTCCTTTTAGATGCCAAACATTCAAAAAATAAGAAAAAACAAGAAAAAAAGGCCATCTAATTCGGTTTGTTGGTGCTGATTATTAGTTTGTGGATATTTGTTGTAAATCTAGGTGCAATGAATGCCTTTTTCAAAAGCATTTGTGCTGTATTATCTACTCATTTAGTTTTACTGTTTTGTTTGTTTTTTTGTGCTGCTTTTCCGAAAAAGACTAACACTGGCTCTTCAACTCCAAAGGTTGTTCTTCTGAAAAGATTAACAAAACTTGCCTTTTTCACAAATTGCTCAACTTTATAATAAAGAATATTGGTATCCTGATTTAATTCACAGGCTGAGATCGTTTTAGGAGTAAAAGTAAAATATGTTTACAAAAAGGTGTCACAAGTCAGGATGTATTTCTAACATTTGCCATGTAAATAGAATTGATGGATAGGTTAAAATCTGACTGATGGTTAATGTTTTTACAATTGTAAACCGAAAACTATGCGTTTCCTCAAACTTGTCTTTGCATTCAACTGCGGATGTTTCAGAGTTACATATAAGTGCACCTCCAATTTTTGCCTTAGAACTTGCAGAGGCCATAGTTCACATTCAAGTGAAGTGAGTGAACGCAGGGGCTTGTGCTCCTCTTTGAGTTACCATCAGTGCGGACTTTCTCACACTTATCTACCTGTGAAATCCTTCATACCTCTCATAATTGGTCAATGACTGTATCAGCAAACTGCATCAGGTGTTTTTCTACATGCTTTTTACACAGATAATATGGATTATTGTATTAGTAGATTTTGGTGCGTAATTTTTATGTAATAGCTCTTAAGTTCCTAGCCACAAAGTAGTTTTTCCTCTTGTTTTTCTAGAAGACTGTTTTGTGTTAATATTGTCAATTTGAAATAGCTGTTATTTGCTTATTCTCTAATAAGAGTTCTTATCTTTTTAATTTGAAATGCTACAGACCCTAATTAATTAAAATTACTTAATTGCCATTGTACATACGGTATTGTGCAAACCCCATTTTCATTCATTTCAATTGCTAGTATTATAAATGACATTTTTGTCTAGACACCATTTCTGTTTATGAAATAAAGAAACATATCATGTACATTATTTTGTCACTCTTTTTTGCCTCAGTCATAATTTTTCAACTATAGCAATCTGTACATTTACACTATCATTTCAAAGTAATCATAGGTGTTTTTATCTGCTTAAAAGAATATCAGATTGGAAGGTAGGAATCATAAATGTATGCAGATAATACACCATAGCTCAGAAAAAAATACATCATGCAAAGCAAATTGGACAGATTATATATTTCTTAACAATCAAAAAACGAGAAGTGTTGAAAACATTGTTCTGAATAGAAAATGCATCAATAACTATCACAAATATTTCAAGATATTTATCAATACGTAAATTCCCATTTTGTTAAATTTGAAGAGCCCGTCTATCGCTAACTTTTCTTTTTGACACATAATATCAGTCCTTTAACAACAAACGAAATGCGATAAGATGTATATAGTGGAAGTTATCATATCCCTCAGTGTTTCTCATGCATAATCAATCAGCATTCTTGATTCAAAATATAGCATTTCCTTTGGCCACTGTCTAATGAGCATGTTTGCTTTGGGCCAAATGTCTGTGTAATGACTGCAAAATGTCACTAAAAGTAGCTTGCATTCATATCACTGTTATAAATTAGTACAATTCCACAATTGCCATTACATTTGAAGCAGCAGATATTTGCAAAGATACCACAATAAATAAATATCTAAGATCTCTTTGAAAGTAGGACTACCATTGCCAAAGTATTTGTCCTAAAGCGATCACTGTTAGTCTGCAATACATGTTATTATGAGTACAATTATGCAGTTAGAAGGGTTCGTCGCCTCTAGTCCCTCAGCAACATCTCACTTTTTCATGATTGAAGACAGCTCCAGAAGCACATTCTAAAAAGAGGAAAAAAAATGAAACATGAAATGTTACACAGTGCTCTTAGTCGTAGCATTGTCAGTCACTTACGAGAATCCCACGATACGTTCTCCATTTTGAAAAGCCATTTGTGTAACTGGTCTACGGCACTCACCATTGACATTCTCCGTCCTCCGGCTGGCGGCGGGGTCATCGGTGGACTCTCTCCCTGGGCAACACGCTTGGCCTCTGCGTCTGGTCCGCTGCCAGAGTCCAGGCTGTCAGGAGGACTGGCTAGGTTGGTCTGAGAGAGTCCCCGGGACATGAAGCTGGCCTTCCTAGCTGTGGGATAGAGGCCACTGTCAGGCGAGTCACTCGCGTCACTGTAGTCCTGCAGAGCACTGACCCGGCTCTGTTTGCGCAGGGTGGCGGGTATCTCCATGTGGCTGGCCATGAGCGAAGGTCGCGGCTGTGCGCCACCGTGCCGGGGCTGGCCAGAGCATTTGGGCCCATTGGAATCATCACTACTGCACGACTGATTCCTCCGGTCCAGGGAGTAGCTGCGCTCCGCTGCCCCCGGCTGAAGATCGGGTTGGCTGGCTACACTCAGTTGTCTGGGGTACCGCTCTGAGCCATTGGCGCCGCCGGCGTTGTCAGGAGGTGCCGAGGGCATGTACAAGGGGACAGCGTCCACCTGGCCCTCGGGGACCACGGTGTAGGCCGTCTGAGTGAGCTGCATCATTTTCTGGGGTGACGAGTTTGTGAGGACACACACCTGCTGGACCATGGAGTTTTTTTTTGACATGAACGCGATCAAGCTATCATCGTCTGCACCTTTGTTTCCACTGAGGCTTTGTTTGATTTTCTTCACGCCCAGGTGGAATATCTCGAGGAGATTCAGGAACAGAGAAACCCCAGCGATGACGAGCATGAAAATCATGAAAACGTTCTTCTCGGTTGGTCTGGAGACGAAGCAGTCCACGCTGTTTGGACAAGGCAGCCTCTCACATTTGTACAAAGGATCCAGCCCGATTCCATACAATGCATACTGTCCCACTATGAAGCCAACCTCCACCACCGACCTGGTCAAAATATGGAAAACATATGTACGCAGCAAGGAGCCTCTGAGTGGAGCTTTCCTTACCCTCTTCTGTTCCTCCAGCTTCCTCAGTTCCCTCTCTATCCTCTGTCTGTCCTCGTGAACAGGGTCGGCGCCCTCTAGCCCTGCCTTCAGGAAAGCCTTTTTCTTGTGTCTCTCTTTCTCAAGGGCCCTCAAGCGGTACAGCGCATGTCCCATGTATACCAGGGAGGGAGAGGACACGAAAATGATTTGTAAGACCCAGTATCGGATGAGAGAAATGGGGAACGCGTCGTCGTAGCACACGTTCTTGCAACCAGGCTGGTCAGTGTTACACACGAACTCACTCTGCTCATCATCCCAAACGTCCTCTGCGGCCACACCGAGAACGAGCATCCGGAATATAAAAAGAATGGTTAGCCAGATTTTTCCTACAATGGTTGAATGTATATGTACCTCTTCTAAGATGCTCCCCAACAGGTTCCAATCCCCCATCTTCTGTGCCACATATCCTTATGCTGTAAAACAAGATTTGTCATAAATAGCTATTTCAGTCAACCATTGTGCCGCAAAAAGAAATATCTAGCGGAATTAGCCTTTATTTCACAAAGGTTTAGTGTGTATATTCATGATTGCAAAATAACCGACTCCGGTCAAATGCAGGTTGTTTAATCATGCAATGTTGAAAAAACATGAAACAGTATAAAAGGTTTTACAAGATATGAGTGAAAATAAACTTACATTTCAACTAAGATATTTGCTCCACTTGCTTCAGAAAGACAATTATTTTTGTAGAATGAAAGCTTTGTTTCCACCCATTGAAGTGGTCAGCAGCACATCTCTGAGCATTGTTACAGTGAGTGTATATCCAATCTGTTGCAAGCAGGACTCACAGAATGCGAGGATCGATCCACAAAGCAACTGGACAATGGCTTGGGGCTAGTTTCACCACATAATTGTAGACAGCCGGACATGTAGTGCGACCAGCTCAATGCCTAGCTCATGCTATTTTTACTTTCAAGTTGTTGCTTTTTTTTTAAATTTTTTTTTTTTACAATGTGTTCTATGTACATGATCTGAATGTGTGGTAAAAATAACTATTCAAGTGAACAACCAAATCTATTGGACCAAACAGAACGAGTAATGATTCATACCCTATTTCATACTGGAGTTAACTACATGTTGGGCTACTTGAGGCATTGGACGAACCTGACCACAAAACTCTCCTCTGTGGTCCTCCTAAGCAAAATCTGTTACAGTATATTAAGTAGCCCATTTAGCATCTTTGAGTTACAATTTAGGAAGTTCAAGTAATTAGCAACAGAAATCCTAAGAAAATGTAGGCATTTTATAGCACAGCGTGGTTGTAACAGCCACTATTATTAACACGCCCAAATACAATCCCTCTGAAATAAGGTTGAGCGGAGTTGGAGGTTCTACCTGTGGTCAGGCTAGTACATCCTCAGATGATGACATCCCCATTCCCAAAGTTTCTATCCCAGTTCCTGAATAGAACAGAGCATGTGCCGCCTTGAAAAATTGTCCTCCAGAAGGATTCAGGATCAGTCTCTCATGACCACTAGAACTGTGAGAAGGGCTATGCGGGATTATGATTATTAAGCTTTCAGTTTTGGCCAGAAGACTTTTTTTAAATTAAGTTATTTAACCTTTATTTTAGCAGGGGAGGTCATGCTGAGATCAGAGGTCTGTTTTGCAGATGAGCCCCTGCATCAACACAATTATTACACAACAGAATGCATGGGGAGCACACCCCAAAAAGAAAAACATGGACACAGTTCATAAGATACAAATACATCCTTCATGGAAATATTCCTCTATCATCCTTAGATGCACCAACTCATTCCATTAAAATGATCTTGGAATTTATTCCAAAGTTGAGGTGCAGAAAAACTAAAAGCTTGTCTACCTAACTCGATGGAGATGACAGGTATCTCTAAAGTTAACCTTCCCTGAGACCGTGTTTGATAGGTTGTACTTCTGTATGTCAACAGAGAAGTAATGAATGGTGGTAATTTATACTGGAGTGCTTCAAAAACAAAAGGAATTAAATGCATAGATCCACATGACTTCTATGCTGTTCAGTGCTATTAAACGTATGCAGCAGTTTAACATGTGACCACGCTATATTCAACTGAATGTAAGACGGTTGCAGTACCTGGTCTGGTAAAGCAAAACTGGTGAAGATACCCAGGATCTGGTGATGTCTATGGCTCACAGACTTCAGCGACCCACAGACATCATCTGCAACCAAATGCAAAACAGGTGCTAATTGTGACATACATTTTACACAATAACTTTAATGCCATGAAGATGGACTATGTGTACTGTTGTCATTTCTAAATGGTGAAACCAAAACAACCTCAAATCTAAGAATCTATATCTAAACCACATCCTATTTTTTTAATTCCTAACTTTGAATATAAAGCCAAAAGAATGAAAACAATTATTCAGAGTAGAAATTCTTACAGAGGGCATTGTATACCCCCCATGTTGGAAAATTACAATATAGGTCTTTAGCTGTATTACTCCATACTGGCAGTTTTATATAATACAAAATACATCATGAGTGCCAATAATCATGAAGGTGACTGTCTGACCCATGGCAAAATGTAGAATTGCATGACATTTTTTGTAAATCATGTCATTAATATAATAAAATATTTCAATAAACAGACAAAATCTTGTTAAATAAATAAACTTTATTTTTTCAAAAAACAAAATGTATGTACAATATACACAGTGTATGTCTTAGTGATTTTTCATTCATTCACAAACATCCAAAAAAAAACCCAACCAAAAATCAAAATAGTCAAGAAATGAGTACTCTGTAAAATCCCTAATTTCTATGAACATATCATTTACTTGACTCATACATGAAACAGAACGTATGCATTAGTCTATTATTTTAACCGACCATCTTGAAGTCAATGTAGTCAAAGTATATCCAATAGAATACTTTTGACGTAAAGTAAAATGTACTTTCTGCCATGTGACAGAGTAAATGTGAACTTAATTGTAGTTCCAATCTTTATTTCCATACACCAACACTCCCAGATTATGATGTTGATATAGAAATGCAAACGTAACATTTAGTACAAATTTTGTACAAGCAGCTGCAATGCTCCAAATGAGCATTAGAGGCAATTCACTATTCTGTTATTTACAGCTAAAACATTTTCGCAACTTTAATTTGAATGTATGACTGCAGCGATGTTTAACCTCTCATAGGTTATAACCAGGCTAGGCAATATTAACAGTCATAAGACATATGGGATACTGCCCAGAATCAAAAAGGTAGAGTACATTAAACACAAAAGAACAATAAATCCAGTGCATTGAAATCTGCTCAATCAACAGACGTCCCAAAACAACTGACTTTGTATGTTTCTCACCCATCAATAAGATATCACATTCAGGTGACCTGCACATTTAGCGGAAGCCATTTAAAGTCCACATTTCAGGAAATCTCAATCGAATAAAAAAAGGTCAGCTTGCCATCTTCTCTTTCTTCTTAAAAAGCTTCATCAGCTGGGAAAACCTCTCTGAAATCTACAGATAGAAATGGAAATTTAAAAAACTACATGAACATGACTTTAAAAAGAATTGCACTAGCAAGGACACTTGATAAAAACCGCGTTGACTTCGCCACAAGTCAAAAACAGTGGATCTTTCAAATCCACAAGGCATCATTAATTAAAATGTTGCTTTGCCAATCTCGGTCTCTGGAATTGAACCCAACTGAAAACATGTGTGTTGAAAAGAAAAGCCATCCAGAAGCACAGACGAAGGATATCAATAATCTGGGGCTGTAAAAACACACACTTGACCCCAATCTTAAATGTTTACAACTAGCTCAAAAGTCTAGCTCAAAAGTAACTGTTTCTGCCAAGCAAATAGATTTTAACAAACAAATTGTAAGTTAAAAAAAAAAAAATGAGCAGCCCTCTGTTGATTTTCACAACTTGTGAGCTAAAACATTTGCCCACATAGAACACTTTACAATAAGTGCAGTTTTTTTTATGGAGTACCAAAACTGCTGACCCTAATCTGTGAAGATTTTTTAAAATCCTAAGAAAGAGAATTTATTAGTTTAAAAGGAAAAAAAACACCCCTAAACATAGTAAATTAGTAAACAATTAGCCTACCTGAGCGGGTGTCTTCTTCATCTTCTCTGAAAGGGCAGAGAAGGTATCTCGAGAGGCGCCTTTCATTTTCAGTGCCAGGAGTATATCACGGTCCTCATCCCTTCAAGAAGAAAATATGTTTCAGAGACACTAATGACAGCTGACATGAATTCCCCCAACAGCTAACATAAACATTGCACATACAAATGTGTTTGCATAAAGACCAACTCACCTTGTCCATGTCACTACAACTTCACCCTTTTTTTTAATGATATTCTTGGCAGACAGGCTGTTGGGTGATGGGGTAGATTCAGGTGAAGAACTGACTTTCTTTCTCTCTCTCTTGGAGTTCCTATGCCTTTTTCCTTTGGGACTTTTGTGCTTGCTCTTCTCTGGGATCACATCCTTTTTAGCCCTCTTTGCTTTCGTTTCCACATGGTGCTTAGTCCGCTTTTTTCCGGTCTTCTCACTGCTGTGATCTCTCTCTGGTAAGTCTTCTGCGATGGAAAGGCATGGCTCAGACAGTTCAGATGCAGTTTCTGTGCTGGTGGATGGGCAGGAATGGTGGAAAGGCTGATTGGCCATAGACATAGTAGCTTCGTAACAATGTTTTTCTCTGGGCTTTCCATGTTGTTGTTCTCCTGATGGGGTTTGGGGGCTCTTGGCAGCCCTAGAATTGATGTCTCCACTTGGGGAATTCACACTTTGGTCCGTGCAGTCGACTGCTTGGCTCACAGAGTCAACCACCCATGTGAAGTTTGTTCCTAGATCGGTGTATTTATTGCCTGGGTCAATACAGCTGCCTGTGTTTAAAGGCTTGACTCCCTGACTTGTTGGGTTAATCTCTAGGGTTGTGGAGTTGATCACTGCATTGTTGGGTGCACTGACCACTTGGCACGTTGAGCCGATTCCTACGCTTGTGAATTCAACCACCGGGTCAGCGACGTTATCGACCAGGTACATGGAGGTGGTGCCTGGCCTGGCAGTGTTCACTGCCTGGCTTGTTGAGATGACTGGTTCGGCTGTGCAGTTGATCCCCGAGTTAGTCAAGTCATCACCTGAGCTGCTGGAGTTGCTGCCCAGGTTGGTGCAGTTGACACCTGAGCATGCAGAGTCCAAGTCTGCATGCCGTATCCTCACAATAAAATGATCATTAGACTTCTCCGTCACTACTGCCCGCATGGGCAAGTGAGGTTTAAAGTGAAACAAGGGGTTAACGGAAGGCTCTCTGGTCTTGCTACCAGCACTTGATGCACCGCTGGAGTTGTCTGTGTCCAGGGCAAGGTGAATGTCCTGCTCAGTAGCATCTTCCCCATCCATGAGAGCATCCTCACTGAAGTGTGCGCTAATTACACTATCTGGAGCAGACAAGGCCTCCCCACTGGCTGGGTGTAGGAAGCTGAGGTGATTTTCAGACTTGAGAGGTGAAGGAATTGTGAGGGAGACAGCCAGATCTTCTGCCAAGATGGAAAATGACCTTTGTGAGAATACACTAGACTCTGGTGCTATTCCGCTTTCCAACAGGCCAGAAGGTACCTCTAGCATGCAACTCTCATCTAACAAAGCTGGATTAACTGGAACTTGAACTTTTGAATTTGGAGAAGAAAACTTCTGAGGTGAGATAGCTGACCACGTGGCAATGAGTTTTGAGGGAGTAACAAGTTTGCTTGGGGTGGTAACACCTAGGAAACGCTCTCCTTCTTTCCGAGGAGTGCCAAGGGGCCAGCCTTGACTTTCTGCAGCCGAGATATTTGTTTCTAACAAATCAGACCCTTGTAAAAGACACTTGAAGATCTCTCCCATCTGGGAGTCGGTCACCAGGTTAAATGTTAGGCTGGAGGCTTGCTGTTCTGTGAGGATTTCAAAGTCAGACTTGTCATGGAATGCACCATTTTGAGACAGCCGGCGAACATAAGCAGCCGTTTTCTCAGCAGATGAGGTGGTGTTTGATGGTAAGATCTCTACCCTCTGTTGCAAAGGCAATTGCACATGAGATTGATCTGAAGTTTGAGGTTCCAAATCTTTATCCTCTTCCTCAGAGGACATTCTAATATTTTTGCCTCTCCCAAGACCGGTTTTGCATGGGGGGTCAGTCTGAGACCTGGATATTTTCATGTTGGGTTCAACACACTCACTTAATTCCTCTTGTGGTCTTTTATGTCTAATTGTTTTGGTCAAACACTCTGTTTTTTGTACCGCTCCCTGCTCTCTTTTAAGTTTGGTGGCTGTAGACACAGGTGATTTTACAGACTTTGCTGGTTGCTTCGGCGACCTGGCTGGCTGCCTCGGCGACCTGGCTGGCTGCCTCGGCGACCTGGCTGGCTGCCTCGGCGACCTGGCTGGCTGCTTCGGCGACCTGGCTGGCTGCTTCGGCGACCTGGCTGGCCGCCTTGGGGACTTGGTGGGCCGCTTCGGGGACTTGGCGGGTCGCTTCGGGGACCTGGCGGGACGCTTCGGGGACCTGGCGGGACGCTTCGGGGACGTATTTCCAGGGAGACTTCTGTCCATTTTTTCTGCTCCTGTGGAATGGTTTGCGTTTGAAGATTTGCAAACACTTCTCAATGCAGTCTGAATTTCCAGGAATAAGAAATCTAACTGTACATCCACAAATTCCCATAGTTTTGACTTCATATTAATTGGCTGCTGGTCAAACAGGCGGTTGACAATGCCATTATCTGCCAACTTATTCAAAACAACCATTAACATGTTCTTCAGATTAACTTTAAGGACATCTTCTTGGCTGCATAATTTAGTAAGGCATATACTATCAACAAATTCTGTGAAAGAGTCAAGAGACATGCCCATAAGAGAGCTAAAGGCTTTCTTAGAGAAGACTGAATGAAACTTAAAGTACTTTTTCCTGCACTCAAAGCGAATCTTTGCAAAAATGTCCATAACCTCCTCCACGGTAGACAAAGGGGCTTTGGGTAATGGAGGTTGAATGATTTTATAGCGGGTCTTGTTAGACGTGGGGCTTGCAAATGGTGGAGTCAAGTTTCTCGTCCTGGCTTTAGAATGCCCTTGAGTACCTACATCATCATCTTTAGATAAATGATTTGAAAGACTAGGAAGTGACTTGGGACTTAATTGATTTTGCACAGTGCTTGTGGGCCTAACAGTCTTGGATAGAGAACTTCGTGTGACTGTTTTTTCATCCCCTTCACTTTCACTAACAATTTCCCCCTCTTCCAGTTCCTCCTCTTGGCTGGAAGGTTGGTCAGATGTCCCGGCCCCATCTTGTTGTGTAGCAGCGTTGACAGAGACACCAGTATTCTTGTTCTCATTATTCACCTCTACCTTGTTTGAATCGGGGTCCCCAGCTGCACTGGAAAACTCTGTCAAAGAAAACACAGTCATTGCTAAACCAATTTGCAAGTAGCAAAGTGAAAAAATACCTTGTGGACCCATACCTACACAGCACAGTCAATTTGATGGAGTTAAAACACTTGACCACCTAGCAAAAACACAACCTACTCTTCTGCATCTTCAGTCTAAAAGAGAAATTGGATGATTTGGCATCTCAGATTGCCCTTTTAAGAACTATTGCCCTTTTCAGCCCTACTAAGACCTTATCTGTAAACTTGATACACACACCATCTCTGGTCCGCACAATACATTGTTTTTTTTCACGTCACTGATATGATACATATTGCAATTCTCATTATCTCCGTCACCATCCCAGAGTCACCTCTTCACTGTTGACGTTGAGACTGGTGTTTTGTGGGTACTATTTAATGAAGCTGCCAGTTGAGGACCTATGAGCATCTGTTTCTCAAATTAGACTTTACTGTATTTGTCCTCTTGCTTAGTTGTGCACCGGGGCCTCCCACTCCGCTTTCTAATCTGCTTAGAGCCAGTTTGCGCTGTTCTGTGAAGGGAGTACCACACATCGTTGTACGAGATCTTTAGTTTCTTGGCAATTTCCCACATGGAATTGCCTTCATTTCTCAGAACCAGAATAGACTGACGAGTTTCAGAAGAAAGTACATTGCTTCCGGTCATTTTGAGCCAGTAATCAAACCCACTAATGCTGACGCTCCAGATACTGAACTAGTCTAAAGGTCAGTTTTATTGCTTCTTTAATCATCACAACAGTGTTCAGCAGTACTAACATCATCGCAAAATGGTTTTCTAATTATCAATTAGCCTTTTAAAATGATGAACTTGGATTAGCAAACAATGTGCTATTGGAACACAGGAGTGATGGCTGCTGATAATGGGCCTCTGTGCGTCTATGTAGATATTCCATTATAAAAATAAGCTGTTTCCAGCTACAACAGTCATTTACAACATTAACAATGTCTACATTGTATTTCTGATCAATTTGATGTTATTTTAAATGGACATTTAAAGAACATTTCTATGTGACCCCAAACTTTTGAACAATAGTGTAACTGTATTGATATTTCATTCCATCACCACATTATACTCCTTACAGTGTGCTCTAACATATAGAGTATGTCAGATCCTGAAATTCTAAAATGTTTCAGTACGTTACAGGAGTGGCATGAAAATCTAGACAGCCCTCAACCCTATGATAAACCTATGACCCAAAAAAATAATCATCCTTTAATTCAAACATTCTTACATCCAAATACATTTCAAATGTAAGTATGGCAACCAGATGCTAAACATATTTACCACCCCCAATGACATAAAAATGCTCAACTGTTAAATTTAAATAAACCCACAGTGACACATCTTATGTGAAGCTTACCTTTGCTAAGACTCTTGATGTGAGTATGTTCGTTTTGGCATGCCTGCAGGCATTTTCTCATCGGGCGGACAGGGCTTGTGAGTGGACTAATGGGGTTTGGAATTACTTTCAGGCTTCTTAGTGTGAGCATCATTGAGTCCTCATCATGGGCCATCAGGAGGGAGCTGGAGGGCTCAACATTCTCCTCTTCGTTCTCGCTGTAACTTGGTATAGAGTGGAAGGACTTCTTCGGTGTCTGGGAAACATCCCACGTGGGCTGTTCACATGGTGCAACCTCACCAGTCGTGCTGCTCACTTTAGACACCCCAATGATTCTCAACGCTGAATTCAATACCATCGTAGTTTTCTCCTCTTCACACTGCACAGTTATCTCTGTGACATCGGTGGTGATGTCAGATGTAATGCAGATCTCTGGGATAGACTCCACGCATCTTGTACTGGACACAGCATCCATGGAAACAACTTGCACCTCCTCTGTCAAACCATTTTCCGGATTTGAATTTGAAATGACCGAGACAGGCAGTTGCTGAAGGCCCTCAGGGTGGATGACGGGTTGCGGAGGTTCAGATGTCTTTTTTCCTGGAGTATCCTGAATAGCAGGACTTCCAACACAGACGGCAGCAGTTGGATCTTGTGTCACAGTTTCAAATCCTTGGCTTTTACAGACCAAAGCACTGGGGGTTGCATGGTTTGACTTCACGTTCACACAGCTGTTAGTAACAACCACTGAATCTCCATTTGAATGTTCAGGGGTTAGTCTATTAGAAGAAATGTCCACGTTTGAATTGCTAACACAGTTCTTAAAGAACATAGTAGAAGCTACAGCAGCGTCAGTCAACTCCTCTGAGATGTTATTTTTGTTTTCAGAATCCCAGTCTTCCATTCTGCTTTTCAGTGTAGTTTTCACAACGTAATCACAGTCTGGAAATGAGTTGAAATCATTTGTGAGGGGTTGTTGTTTGGTGGGCTCCATCCTAAGATCTACTATGGCCTCCGGCAGTGCAGGTCTGTTTTCTGAGCCATCTTGGACAGTACTGTCCACCACTTCTAAGTGGCACTTAAGTTGCTCTGTTGCTACTATGGTCTCAGCCAAAGCTTTGTCAGAATTCAGACAAGATTCTTTGTCTGTTTGTCTACTCTCAACACTTTCAGGTTCTGGAGGTGGTGGGATTTCTAACGAGGACTGTACAACTGGCTCCTTGACACACTCTTCAGATTCATCTGTACTAGAGTTGACTTCGTCTAAGACAAGTAGATCTTCTAGATCAGGTGGTCCTCTGTTATCTGACTGGTCTTGAGGAACCTCAACAGGCGGTGTTTCGTCCTCCTGTTCCATGTCTTCAGCAGGCTTACTTGGCTTTTTAACTGGTGACAGAGTGAGGTTCAGAGTTTCCATGAAACATAATTTTCTGTTTGGACTGTTTTCCTCTACAGAGTTTTTCTCAGTCAATGTTGCCTTAGCTAGAAGAACTGTAGAATCCTCTTGTGTCTGTTGCTCCCTGACTTTACTGTCGTCCATATTCTTGTCCTTGGTGAAATTCATACTAGATGGTTTTCCTTCCGGGGTTCTATTTTTCTCATGCTCCTTTCCTCTCTCTGAAGTGCTTTTTCTTTTTGATCTTTCCCCTGATCTATTTTTTTCTTTTCCAATTTCACCCTCTCTTCTCTCCTCTTTCCTTTGGTGATCCCTTGTAGAACTTGTGCATCCCTTGTGATTTAGAGATTTACTAGATCGTTCAGTGAGGCTGCCTTGATTTGAACACACATGCCTTCTGTTTCTAATAGAAATGTCTTTATCACTTCTACTATGCCTACTATCCTCCTTTTCATGCATGAGCTCCTTGTCATGCCGACTAGAACCTATAGACTGAATATCTGGATTGTCTTTAGACAATCCTTTAGATGTACGGTCAGCGGAACTAGTGCAATGTAAAATGTTTGAGGCCCTTTCTGATCTCCTGTCTAGTACAACATCTGAAGAACAATCTCTGCTTTTGCTTGACTTTGAGCCATGTTTTCCTGAATCTTTTTGTGCTCTGTGGGACCGGTTCCTCTCATTTGAATGAGATTCCTTATTTACAACTGGACTGTTTTTATGCCACTGCTCAGACAGTCTGGTATTTTGGCCTCTTACTTCACTGTTCTTGGTTTGTTTGTGCTCATCTGACGAGCGAAGTTCACATAGAGGGATTCTATTCACAGACTCCTTGTTGAAACTAACAGAAGAATCAATGTCTGGTGCAGGAGATTCTGAATCTCCTCTAGAAGTCTTTGAAGTGACAGGAACAGGTGGTCTGAGAACCATTTCAACAGGAAGAGGTGGTCTGAAACCTGTTGCGTCAGAGGGGGGTGGAGGGAGAGGGGGTTGGACTACATCTCTGTCTGAATCTCCTCTAGAGGTCTTTGAAGTGACAGGAATAGGTGGTCTGAGAACCGTTGCGTCAGGAAGAGGTGGTCTGAAAACTGTTGCGTCAGGAAGAGGTGGTCTGAAAACTGTTGCGTCAGGAAGAGGAGGTCTGAAAACCTTTATCCCAGAGGGGGGCGGAGGAGGCTGGTCTACAACTCTGCCCTTATGGAGGCGCTTGTGAAGATCGTTTACAAGACAGTCCTGTCTAGGTTCTGGTGGTTGGCTTGGTGGAGTTGGACCCGTAGTATTCAGTCTGGTTGGAACTAGTGGTAGGCTTGGTGAATACCCAGTCGTATTCGGTCTGGTTGGAACTTGATTTCTCCGGCAGTTCATCTGAGATTGATGGCGAGAAGCAGGACTCCTCCCTGGCCTGAAACTAAAGATTGAACAAACATGTTTGATGCATTTTACAAAATAACGCACATTGAAAAATTATAGCGAAATGACAACCTTTTCTAATGGATAATAAGAAACATATACATTTGTTTTACAGCTGTCAAAGTAAACTCTGACCTAGTTGATCTTGTTCTCTTTTGTGTATTACTTCTTTTTGACAGGTTTAAATGTCATTTGTATCCATTGTTCTTTTCTCTTATAGTCAGAGTCAGTTTGTACAACTTTTAGAATGTTTAATATTGTTGCAGTAAGTCTTTGTTCTAGAAAACACAATAACATTACAATCAAAACCAAATAAGGATTTATTTTGTTGCCCTAAAGGTAAATGATATCTTGCGAGATGGCAAGAGGAAATGTCATGAAGCAGTGGTTCTCAGAACTCTCAAGGGGAACCCCCAGCTGTTTCACAATTTAGTAGTAACCCGAACTAGCTCACCTGAATCAAGCAGACAAGGGCTTAATTAGTAACTTGATTCAGGTGTGCCAGCTCCAGAATACATCTAATATATGGAATGGCTGGGGATAGGTCTCCGGGATAGGTTAGAGAACCACAGTCATAGAGATGTATAGATACAGCTCCGGAAAAAATTAAGAGACCACTGCACCTACAGACCACTGAATCTATACATCTCTTTGACTGGTACAAAGTACCAAGTCAAAAGCCTGGACACATCTACTAATTTGAGAGTATTTCTTTATTTTTACTCTTTTTTCACATTGCAGAATAATAGTGAAGACATGAACGTTTGAAATAACTCATACTGAATCATGTAGTAACCAAAATAGTGTTAAACAAATCAAAATCCATTATATTTCAGATTCTTCAAAGCAGCCAACATTTGCCTTGATGACAGTTTGCACACTCTTGGCATTCTCTCAACTAGCTTCATGAAGCAGTCACCTGGAATGCTTTTCTAATAGTCTTAAAGGAGGTCCCACATATGTTGAGGACTTGTTGGCTGCTTTTCCTTCACTTTGCAGTCCAAATCATCCCAAAACATCTCAACAGAGTTGAGGTTTGGTGATTGTGGAGGCCAAGTTGATCAGAGGCAAAAAGTTCTAATGAAATCCATTCTAATATCATGTTGTTACAATAAACTCTGGTAAAGTCCAAGGGGGTGGATACTTTTCAGAGTCACTGTAAGTGTGCATATGTGTATGTGCACACACACACACAGGT
The DNA here is from genome assembly GCA_016801175.1 of Esox masquinongy. NCBI lineage: Eukaryota > Metazoa > Chordata > Actinopteri > Esociformes > Esocidae > Esox > Esox masquinongy. The sequence goes on along the minus strand of JACXGI010000059.1, from coordinate 41,664 downwards.
TGAGCGGGGCACCCAAGGTTTGAGCGGGGCACCCAAGGGTTGAGCGGGGCACGCAAGTATCAACTTCAACACGGATAAAAGGGATGTAACTCTTGAACTACAGAAGATGTGCAATACATCACAATTGATTATTTAACTGTTTGCCAGGGCAAAAGTATGCAAATTTATTTTTCTTTCTTGTCGTTCTCTATTGGTCCCCTTCTACATACTCAGTCATCTATGAATTAAATGTCACAGGTGTATAAAAAGAATGAAGACACTAACCTTCGGTTCAATCTATTTATCTCTTCATCCTTCCGAACAACCTCCATTTTAGCTGTTTTTATGAGTGCACAGATGTTCTTCTTCAGACGGCTGTTCTCAGTGTTCAGTGTTGTGTTCTTCAAAATGAAAACAAAACATGTCTGTCAACCAGATAAGTTGTTACACAAACTTAAACCACATGTAAGTCCCTCTGGGTGAGGCAATTTGCTGAAAGACTGATTTAAAATGTAAACAGGTGCACTGCATTTGTTTACTATACCTAAGGGACAGCACAGACCTTGCCAGGCCAAATACCAACTAAAAACATGAGGCCACTGAGGGAATAACACCAGTGTTTAAAGCAATGTCCTTTGTCTTGTGTTTGCGCATCTTGCCATCTGTGCCTTCTGTACACTGTGTTTTTTCTTTTTCTGCTTGTTTTTTTAACCACTGAAACTAAAGTATATGTGTTAACATGTATATGCAGGCCCCAGCTGTAAAAGAGACCTTGGTCTCAGGCTGTGTTCCTTGTTGAAATAATGGTTTAAAACAATTTTAAAAAAGGCAAATAGAGATAATCCATATTATTATTTTCAACCAAAGAGACTATTATATACATGATTTTCAGGGTACAAATTACATTAAAAATAAAAAAGTCAAACAAAAAAATTGATAAACCAATGTAAGTACTAGACACGCTGCTGATATTTCAGGGGGTACTTTTTTTCATTTTGCAAACTGAATGTTTTTCAAATCAACAAACTCCACAATCATAAGTGTGTCCCCAAAATGAACCTTTAAAAAAATGAGCAACAAGATACTTTCTGGTACAAACCTGTGTTTCAATCTGCTGCAACCTCCTAAGTAATTCCTCAACTTGCTTTTGTGCAGCATTGTATCTGGTTCTCAGCTGTAATGAAAGGGGTACATACTGTTACTCTGTACTAACAGGATCTGTCTCAGTGGGGAACAGTATCCCATTTTCTATTCGGGACACGCCAAACAAAAATCTAAGAAAATGCACATACAAATTGGAGGACGATTGCGGTACAAACCTCATTGTATGAAGACTCTCTATCCTGCTGTTCCTGTGTAATGATTTCTTCATATAAATCCAATGATTTCAGATTCTGCGGGGAAAGGAGTGTGCAGTTCCGTTCTGTAACAAAATTACACAACGATGAAGTAGGTAATGTGATCAGGTATCAGACTGAGAGAACAACAAAACAATATGGATATGTTTTTATGAAAATATAAATCAGAATCTGACCGTCTTGTGAAGAACCAATATTATAGGCTTTACCTGTATTTGATTGAATTCTGGGACTTGGACTTTCCAAACCAGAATAAATATCCACAGAATCTTCATCAAAAGCCGCCACGGTATCTTTGCCTAAAGGTATTGCAAAGTCACATTTCTGTAATTGCACTGCTGTAATTTAATTCCAAGAAATGACAACTGTAGAGATGCAGTCATTTTTGTGTACAGTATAATGTATTCAGTAATTGCACTGCTGTAATTTCATTCCAAGAAATGACATGATTGTAGAGATGCAGCCATTTTTGTGTACAGTATAATGTATTCTGTAATTGCACTGCTGTAATTTAATTCCAAGGAATGACATAACTGTAGAGATGCAGTCAATTTTGTGTACAGTATAATGTATTCATGTAATCAAAATGTTCACATAACATGTTTGTGTATTGGTTTTGTGTGCGCGCATGAATCAGGAGCATTGTGAATGAATACACAAGAAATTAGTATATATATACACCTAATTCTCAATAACTGCTTTGTGAGAGAACTGCAATACAATAAGAAAACAGACTGAATAATGGCTGTCTGTACAGCAGGACTGCTGTGGCCTAAAAATATGTTACCATAGTAACCCAATAAATTTCAGCCTGAAAAAAAGATGTTGGCATGCATGTGAATATTCATTAAAATTACATGTAAATTGTTGGTCTTTTGGCTGGTAGTAGGTGGAGATTTCGATTTTGTATTTCCGATCTCGCAATTCAATGCACAATATGTAAATAACAACCAACCTTAACAAAACATTCTGTCTGTGGTTTGGTTATGCTTTGAATATTTTGGGAAAATACATACCGCAGAGGCATATAAAGACAAACATTCTGACGGTTGGGTTAATAGCGCAGGACATTTCGTCTCAGGTCACAAATACGTCTGTTCAAATTAAGTATTTTCAACAGACTGGTTTGCATGTCTTTCAGCACCTGTTGACAACGGACAGCGTTGAAGGTAAACAGTTTGTAGGGCTGTACTCACCATGGTAGTCCTGACCAAGATCTCCATATACTTCATCCATCAAATCCTCCTCCATTCTCCTGATGATCAGTTAATGGCTCCGAGATGTGCTTTGAAATAGCTAAAGGAAATGTTGCACACTTAGCTAGTACCGCATGCACACATCTTGACATTGGTGAGGTTGATGGCTACAGTAGTTTAATGTGATCAGCAAAATCATTGGACCTAATGCCTGACCTGTTTTGAAAGTCTGACTTGTAGCATGATCATAACTAACGTTAGCTGTCACAAGATTGGAGTAGTTCACGCTGACTGCCTGGGATTCGCAGTCCACAATGCCGGCTAAGTTCTGCTGGGCTGGTGGTGTTACTACTTCAGTTAGCTACAGTATGCTAGCTAGCCATTTGGCTACAACAACAAACGTGTAACGATGTAATGTTAGTTGATTGACTCAGCTATATTAGCTACGTGTGTCGCCTCCTTGTCTGCGCACGTCCAAGGATGGGGAAACAGTTCATCCAACATTACGTGTATCTACTTAAGTAACGTTTGTTGTAACAGTACCACAACTACTAGCAGTAGTTAACTGACAAGCTAACAAAAGCCCGTAGCCTAGCCAACTAGCTATCGTCAGAGGACCAGAAACAAACAAGACATCGAGGAACATTGAGTTATGAGATTAGTTTGTAGGTGTAATTTACAAAAAAAAAACTCCACTCACCACAGGACAATCGATACAAGCAGTGTTGTTCACAACATTATTCTGCTACATATGTTTACAAAACCTGTCGCGCCAACCCTAGACTTCGTCAATGAGCAGGAAATAACGACATTTTCCCGCGGTGTCTGCAAGACAGATACCAGTGCCTGTTCCGCAGTTCCGGGACTTTCAATCATTCAAAAGAAAATTGTCATATCAGTGCAGCCTGTTTATGCCAGACACATACATTATCAGATAAAATGTTATACAGCCAAATTATTTTTGATAACTCGTTGGTATTGAACGATAACACAGCTTCTGGTTTATTATGTTTGCTGGCTCTTTCCTCAACTAGTTCTAGGAGGGTTCGCAATGAAAACCTTCATCGATACATCAACTTGCAAATAACCGTAAAAATGTTGTGCATTAAGAAAATGTAGGTGTCACAAGATAATTTATTTTCCTCGAACTCGAAATAAGCACCTCAATCTATTATGTACGTCGCTTCCAATGACCTCATCTAAGCGACATAATTTGGACAATCGACCCGGAAGTGTTTCTCATTTACTCACATGTGGACTGGAATTTAATAGTGACGGGAACGTGCTTGCTGTGTTGTGATACAACCTAGACAGACAAGCAAGTGATGTACCTCACGATTTGGTCAACGAATAATATAACATTATATTACAGTCTTTATTCAGTAACAGAAATTTTGTTGTAGAATTATCTCATATAAACGATAAATGGTACGATGGAAAATTTAGAATTGAGCTTGTCATCACTGGGTACCATATCCAGACATATTGACAAAAGTCACAACGAACTCAGCAAATATTTAGCAAAACAGGTAAGATATAATTCTAATTGACGTGGTGTAAGTAATGTATAATGTCTGCAATATGTCTTTCGACCTATTGACAGGAAATGCACCCTTTCTGGACACGTGCATATTTCACCCTCTTCGATATGAATGTACAGTATGTATTTTTACAATACAAGAATTTGCACCATTTTACTAAATGTAAACCTAATAACTGCATTTTCACAGGATGGACTTTACATTACAGTGACGGAGGTCTCTTGAGATTGGAAAATATAGACCTAGTTAATGCTTGCCTACCAACACCTGGCAAGTCACAATGAGTTAAAATGCCAATCTAGCCTTTTATGTGAACTGTCCGTCCATAGGTATGGAGCCAGCAGGACAGGCAGAGCATCCTGACTTGTTTGGCTCGGTTGCTGTTGGAAAAAGACTACACACTGTTGCTCGCCCGCCACCTCCGACCCCTGATCCTGGACCTGCTGGAGAGGAATGCAGAGAGGATCAAAGCAGATGGCCAGATCAACCATGATCTCCATGAGCGTCTGTGTGTAGCGCTCAGTAAACTCCTTGGCGTCAGTCCTGATGCGCATGCGTACGTATTATTATTTTCTTCTCCACTTCACCAGGATTTGTGTTTTGGAGCTGGTAGTCTGGGAAGCGACCGTAGTCGAGCTGTAGATAATACCGGGTAACCACCCCCCCCGAGCAACGCTGGGCCACTTCAAAGGTCACTTCTCTCGCTATCAGGTTTGCTGCGAGGTACTTCAACGATGCCCCTCCGGTGTTCCAGAGGCTCTTCTTCACCAGCGAAGAGTCATCCTCCGTTCAGTATGGCCCCAGGAGGATGAAACTGCGGGACCTGATGGGTGCCACTCTCCGCTTCCTCCAGAGTGACTGCGCCAAGTTCCGTGTCCTCTGGGACTGGAGTGCTTGTGTGTCCCAGCTACTCACCAGCGATGTCATGGTTCGAGGGTGCGTGTCTGCGTTATCCAAAGTGTCCGCAGTGTCTCTGTGCACTCAGACCCAGTGGCAGGCTAGCACTGTGACCCGTTTACCTGCTCCCACTGCAGAAACATGTTAGCACTTTTATAACTGTCTCTATTAGTGTATGAGATGTTTAGTTGTCTCCTGGATTCTTTCCAATTTAGATACACAGCTCAGTGTCTGGCCCTGGTTTCTCGCATGACGGACAATCAGAAAACCATATTTTTGAGGAAGGTGTTGTCCAGTGAGGAGATTCTGCACATGAAGATAAAGTATGTGCATTTCCATGGAACTGATTTTGAACACTGCTTATGAATGGAGGACACTCAAATATATATATCCCTTTGCATGTTATCTCCAACTAGCACATTACAAGCTCAAACGTGAATGTGCGCTTCTGCACCAGGTGGCAGGTGTAAATGCAATTTTCAGTCCGTGTCCGTGATTCGTCTGTTAACCATAGGTCACTGGAGGAAACTCAGCAGATGGAGGTGGAGAAAGCCCTGGCTCTTGCTAACCAGGGCACTGTGATGTGGCGCCAGGAGAAAGGGAACAAGTTCACCCGGGGCCAGGTGGTGTCAGAGGACCTGTCTCGGACCGTGGTGGCTGTGTGTGGCGTGGTGTTGCCAAAGATCACCACTAAACACATGGAGCAGGTAAGTCTGCTTCCGGATCAGTTTGTGCTTTTGCTTTTCCCTGTTTTCATTCGCAAGCTACCGGACACGACGGGTCCACAAGGAATTGGCGTGAGAGCTGAAATGGACCAGCATGCCGACCTCCGGTTCAGATGTGGAGTTTCCTTGTTCTTAAAGGGGATGGACTACGTGGTTCAAAGAGCTCAGTGGTGTTGATTGGATAGATGGGATTATGTTTGTTCTCTTACCAACTCTAGGGCAACCTTAAGGATCTGGTGCTAGTGGACTCAACCTGCCGCAACCTGCGGAGACTAGCCATGGCCGTGGCATCCCAGAAGGCTGTTCTTTTGGAAGGGCCTATTGGATGCGGTAAAACAGCCCTGGTGGAATTCTTGGCCGCTGCGACTGGACATACCAAAACACCAGAGATTCTCAAAGTCCAACTTGGGGATCAAACGGACAGCAAGGTAAGAGCGGTCACCACGATGTAGCTGGGCAACCTAGACAATACAGATTTAAAAAATGAGTTGGTTGCGTATTGTTCTTTTATCTTATGTCTTTACTGGCTTGTTGCAGATGTTGCTTGGGATGTATCGCTGTACTGATGTCCCTGGCAAGTTTGTGTGGCAGCCGGGCACTCTGACTCAAGCTGTCTCCAAAGGCCGTTGGATCCTGTTGGAGGACATCGACCATGCTCCTCTGGACGTGGTGGGTATTTTGCACATCTGAATCAGCCATGGAATTGCGTGAAGGGACCTTTGAATGTAGTTACACCCTACAAGGTGTGGTCTTTGACAGTATTCCTTCATGTGAGTTTTGCCTTGCAGATATCTGTCCTTCTTCCCCTGATGGAGAATAAAAAGCTAATGATCCCAGGACGGGAGGACTGCATTGAAGTTGCCCCCGGCTTTCAATTCTTTGCCACTAGAAGGTAAGTGGGATTAGATTATGTGTATACGTGCCCTTCGAAATGTTCTGTTCTATTTAACACAGAATAATAACTGCTGTTGGCGTATGTCTGTAGGATGTTCCACAGTGCCGGGGGTTGGTATAGACCACAGAACACCCACGCCACTCTACTGGACAAGTACTGGACCAAACTGCAAATGGGAAACATGACAAGAGAAGAACTGAAGAAGGTGAGCGAGGACGCGACAACATGTATTTCTTTGCAAAAGAAATACATGCATTTGACCATTGCATTTGACCATTGCGTCCTCCGTTCCAAGTGCAGTTTTGTAGCATGAGCGTCCTACAGTACCCATAATGCTCTGGTGTGTTTCATTGTTCTTTGCTTGTACAGGTGCTGGTGAACCGGTATCCTAACCTGTCGGTTGTGGTGGAGCGTCTCCTGGACATCTACTGCCAGCTGACTGGAGAGAGACACGCCGATCCGGAGGCCTTGGGCCACAAGGACAGTTCACAAGCCCCAGAGGTGTCCCATCACAGGCCGGAGGACAAGACCTCGTCCCTGGATGGGAGGGCACTGTCGCTGAGGTGACGGCATGCTCTTACGTTTATTGCTATGAATCTCATCAATCAAAACTAGCAACACTAACCCCTGAAACTCCCGTCGTCGTGGTCTGTACACTGGTATTTTTTTTTTCCCCCTCGGCTGAACGATAACACAGCCTGTACGTTCTGCGCTGCCATTGGACCGTGAGCTCATAGCCATTCTTCCCTACATTAAAATCTCTGTTAACGGTCGCGCCCCAGGTAGAGGCCGAAATGGCCCTATCCGTTCCACCAGAGCAGGGTGGTGGGGTTTACGTTGCCATCTGCACTGGTTCACTGGGAGATGAGATGATCAACCAGCCCTCAGGACTGTAATTAGCTTTTCACTGGGCGCTCTGTGCTCTCCATGACCCATTGATTGGACCGGCCTTCTATAGAGGTCAGATGTCACACCAGGACAGCCCTTGTTAGATAAGCTTGACCTGCTCATTGGTCGAGACCACTGGTTGTTAACACATTGTGATAATTGGATACTATTTACCTGTTTGTGTGATTGTGAGAGTGAGGTTCATGGGGTTAAGGCACGTGTTGGGCTCAGGGGTTTTAAAAATCTATATTTGACATGTTTTTTTTTCATGGCCAATGTCAGCCACTTCAATATGGTATAGCTGCTGCATGGATCTAATCAATGGGCGGAGTGACTGTGCATTTCATTTGGGTTGACCGCCTGGCCTGCTGAACTCACTGAATAGGAGACCTCCCTAGGAAGTGTTTATTGGCCCCTATATAAAAGAACAACAACAAAAGCAACTATACAGCCTTAATGCTAATTCAATAAAATTCATATGGAGACATTTGTAAGTGTATTAGACAGAGAAAATTAGTGTGTAAGACAGTCAACTAATACGGAAGACTTTGTAGTGTTGACACCAAACATGTTACTGGGACAAATTTATTTGAACAATAGACAAGCTAACGCCTGGAATGCCTCTGGTCCACTGAGATACTGGTGAGGCTAACACTGCTATACATAAATCATGTACACATGTAATAAATTACAATCATAATAATGTTATAGCTTCTTCTATAAATTGGATAGTGTAAATGTAACAATGCTATCCATAGATTTTGCCTGTAGCCAAGTCTCCCAATACTGTCACCATGCCCTCCTTAAAATATCAGTGTCTGAAGGTCTCCATCTAGCCTGATTGAACAAGGTCTGTTTCTAGATCCGTATGTAGCCTGGTAAAAGATTTGTATATAGCCTGGTACCCAATCTGTACGATATTTACCATATTTATCTATCCTCTACTCTGTTCTTTACAGAGACCTGCTGAAATGGTGCGAGAGGATCAGCAGTAACTTTGACGGCAGCTCGTCTGCCACTGCTCAGCGTGTCTTCCTGGAGGTGAGCGGGCGGCCATTTTAGTGTCATCACCCTCTGCCATGTACAGGTTACTGATTACATGTTCCAGCTTCACCTGGCGGAAATCAGAAATCCTCAGTAATCATCATGAACTCTGAATGGCTACTTAGAACTCAGGAGGTTAGGGATTGGATGAGGTCGTAACCCCTTCTATATTTGGATGGAAAATCCTGTAGCTGTGGTGGCGCTCGATGCGTAACGCAATTTTTTTTCTTTTTTTAGGTAATAGCATTGTGAACCAGAACTGGCCACTGATCAGGACAGTTTCACTGTACCGTTTCTTTTTCTTTCCCCCTTTTAAGGCCCTAGATTGCTTCACCGCCATGGTGTCCCGGCCAGAGAGCAGGCTGCGCATGGCTGAGGTCATCGGGAGCAAACTGAACATCTCCAAGGAGAAGGTAGGAACAGTACCACTGGGAAAGACCTCTACCTGGCATGCTGTTGCCTAAACAGTGCCCTTCTTTGAAACTGTGTGGTTCTTGACATGTGGGTGTGCCTTCTTAGGCCGCGCATTTCTGCCAGATGTACCAGCCTGGCATCTCGGTGACGGACCTGGAGGCCTCGGTGGGCAGAGCCACTCTGGAACGAAAGCAGAATGAGGTGGTCCGAATCTGCAAGTAAGTGACTTTTTTTTTTGCTGGCACCCAGCGTTGAAGTCAGTGAGGTAGCTGTCTGGCTGGCAGCTGGCAGTAACGGAACGTACCGAATCAGCCCTGCCCGTCCGTGTCTAACCTCTGTTTACACAATATTGATGGCAGTGTGGCTGCCAGACCAAACACCTCCCCAGCCTGGGGAGGAGACAAAATAGGCTCCCTGCTGGTTGATTGAATAAACATTGAATTGATCCCTTACTAAACACTATAAAAAAACAGCAAATATTCCATTTCGCTTAACTAAAATAAAAACAACATATTGATTCTTCCGTTCTGACCTATTACTTGTAATGTCCCTTTTTCCTAAAACCTAACCTGCCGTTCGGGGGCCTTTCTGGTGGTTTTTGTGTTGCTACATATTTTTAACTGGATTGAAGCAGTTGCATGTTGCGAGTTGATCTAGTTTTAGCTAAACTGTGTTCTACCCGTATGCACAGCGAGAAGCAGACCTTCGCTGCCACGCGTCCCTCTGCTGTGCTTCTGGAACAGCTAGCAGTGTGTGTCACCAAGGGGGAGCCCATCCTCCTGGTTGGGGAGACCGGAACGGGCAAGACATCCACTGTGCAGTACCTGGCAGGACTGACCGGTGAGACAACTGTCTGCTAGACAGAGCCTCTCGCGTAACACGGTCCAATGGGAGCCCACAACCCAAACCCCTCTGTTCCCCTCTCCTTCCAGGACACCGGTTACGGGTGGTCAACATGAACCAGCAGAGTGACACGGCTGACCTTCTAGGAGGGTGAGTGTGGTCTTCTCTTGTGTAGCCTTTAACCTGTTCCAGTGTGGTCACACTGGGAGCGGGGTCCCGGCCTGTATTGGTTCCTCTGAGCCGGGTTCCTCTCTAGGTTTCTTCCTAAATTTCGGCCCCTCTTAGATGGGTTTTTCTAGCCACTGTGCTTGAGCGTTGTTGTTGCTGCTAGCTCCGTGGTGTTTCAGGCTGGGTGTTTTGTAAAAGCACTTTGGGGGACGACTGCTGATGTAAAAAGGACTTTATAAATAAATGTGTTTGATTGATTGATATCGACACTGAGGAAAATGATTCTCTTCTCGGGGTCTTCAGGTATAAACCGGTGGACCACAAGCTGATCCTGCTGCCCCTGCGTGAGGCCTTCGAGGACCTGTTCTCCCAGACGTACTCACGCAAGCAGAACCTGACCTTCCTGGGCCACGTGCAGACCTGCTTCCGGGGAAAGCGCTGGCAGGACCTGCTCAAGCTCATGGACCACGTGTGCACGTCGGCCCTCGGCAAGTCCGAGCTGCAGGAGAACAGCAACGGTATGGCTGAATCACAGTGGAAATGGTACTGTCCCCGCTGTGTCGACGCCGGCTGCTTCCTAAAAAGCCCCATATCCCCTAAAAAGTGACACTGCTGTTGACCAGAGGCTCCTACCCCTGGTTACGGCGATGCCTTCTTCTACTCTGTGACGTGGATGTGAGTGTTTCTGCGGGCGGTTCTCAGTGAGGACTTGTGTGTCTTGGTTTCCCCAGCTGCCTTGCTCCAGGACCAATGGGAGGCGCTGGCCGGGAGACTGGCTCAGACCCAGCAGCAGATCAGAGCCTGTGAGACGGCGCTGGTCTTTGCCTTTGTGGAGGTAAGGGCCTCTCTCAAGCATGCAGTGTGCCTTTACACACAGTGTTATACACACACACACACACACACACACACACACACACGAGTGCGCTCTGTGATTGTAAATTGTGCCGGCCCGTGTGTCTCTCCTCACCAGGGGACGCTGGCTCAGGCGGTGAAGAAGGGAGAATGGATACTGCTTGATGAGATGAACCTGGCTGCACCAGAGACACTGGAGTGTCTGAGTGGCCTCCTGGAGGGCACTGCCGGCTCCCTGGTGCTCCTGGACCGCGGAGACACTGGTGAGGTTCACACCGCGTGCCATAGCATGTAACCTCATCATACACCACTCTGTTCCTCTGTTGCTTTATATGTAATTAATTACATGGTAATAATAATATCATGGCTTTGGCTGGTAAGTTATGAATTGTTTTTGAACTTTTCAATACTTTCCAGAATTAAACTAAAATTAAACTTAAATCTTTGTGCGCAGAGCCCCTGGTTCGCCATTCAGACTTCCGTCTTTTTGCCTGCATGAACCCAGCGACTGACGTGGGGAAGAGGAATCTGCCGCTGGGCATCAGGAACAGGTGATCAGATAGGCTGCTTGGTGTTTGGCTGAAATGTCTAACTTTTGCGTGCGTGGCTAAACCTATCGGCTGTTCCACGTCTGGCAACCCGACTGGCTGTTCCGCATCTGGCAACCCGACTGGCTGTTCAGGATCTCATGCTGTCTTCCAGGTTCACAGAGCTGTATGTGGAGGAGCTGGAGAATGACGGAGACCTGCGCATCCTGGTCTCTGACTACCTGAAAGGCCTGAACCCCAATAAAAATGTGATCAACGGGATTATAAGGTCAGGGGCCGGAACACAAAACTCTTCAGTGCCCTTCTTTGCTCAAGTTTCCATAGTGTCCCACTGAATGTCACATTGATTAAATGGATTTTTGTGGTGATTGTTGCTTCAGCTTCTACCTGGCGGTGCGTAAGGAGGCTACGTCCAAACTGGTGGATGGGACAGGACATCACCCACACTACAGCCTCCGTACCCTCTGCCGGGCCCTGAAGTACGTGGCTGCCAACCCCTGCTACAGCGTCCAGCGCTCTCTCTACGAGGTGGGCCGGACGCCCGCCACAGAAGCTCCACCCCCACTGACATACACACCCTCACACTGTGTCCTTGGAGCTTTAATGGATTAGATGGGACCATAGGTTCAGAGGTGATCGGATTCTGGTGTCTTTCTCTAGGGCTTCTGTCTGAGCTTCCTAACCCAGCTGGACCGCAGCTCTCATCCCATGGTCCAGAAACTGGTGTGTCAACACATCCTGGGGGGAAACACAAAGTGTCTTAAGCAGGTAACACAGCGGACCATGAACATGACCTCACCCTTTCCACTTTTCTATTAACTGTGATAGATATGTGTGATAGATTAGCCTAATAATTCTTCAATGATAAATTCCCCAGTAGGTCATGTCCCTGTTTTCTCCCCACAGCCCATCCCAGAACCCACGGGCCGGACCTGTGTTCAGATGGAAGGTTACTGGGTGTCCCAGGGAGAGATGGAGCCCGCTTTGGACCCCAGCTACATCCTCACCAACTCCGTCAGACTCAACCTGCGTGACCTCGCCAGGGTGGTGTCCGCTGGGTAGGTGAACCAACCTCGTCCCACCCCACTGCTGTCCCACGTCTCCTGTCAGTCCACCTGATCAATACCCATGCCACCTCGTCACACACACGGACTAGTTCTTGTAGTCACGGTCGATTCTGTTCTTTTTTTTCCCCTCATGGGGGGACGGTCACTCTCCTTAGTTAGGAGAGGCTTCTATGTACAGTAGCAATCAGAAGGAGGCAGGGGAAATGAAGACACAAGTGAAGGATGGTGTTTCCTTAAAGGGAAACATACCACATTGTTTGTTTTGGCTAATATATATGATATTAGTACTGCCATAAGATTAACATTGGCTTCACTCGTTCCTGCTACTGCTACTCTCATTGTGGTGGTGGGGGAGAGCGGCCCTGACCTCTCCACAGGTCACTCGTCCCCAACCTAAGTGCACGATTGTTTTCTCTACCCATCACTGGGGTTAATTCAGTCCAAACCTAACTGTGTCCCTATCGGGACGCGATCTCTACACTCTGGGCCGAGAAAATCGATCGGCTCTTCCGCTTTTACGCGCACTGAAACGCGGCTAGAAAGGGACGCTAACCCAAATCCGGGCCAGACGTGTTCTGTTTGCGTATTGGTTCTCCAGGAGCCACCCGGTGCTGATCCAGGGAGAGACATCCGTGGGGAAGACCAGCCTGATCAGGTGGATGGCGGCGGCCACAGGAAACCAGTGTGTGAGGATCAACAACCACGAACACACGGACATCCAGGAGTACATCGGCTGCTACTCCTCCGACGGCAGGGGCAAGCTGGCCTTCAAAGAGGGTGTGTTTTAGTTCCATACTGTGGCCGTGCAGTGTCTCACGCAGACTGTTGATTATGGTTATCGTAACGTCTTGGTGTGTGTGCGTGTGTGTGTGCGTGCGTGCGTGCCTCCCTTTCAGGTGTCCTGATTGACGCCATGAGGAAAGGCTACTGGATCATTCTAGATGAGTTGAATTTGGCTCCCACTGACGTGTTGGAGGCTCTGAACAGACTGCTGGACGACAACAGAGAGCTGTTTGTGGCAGAGACACAGGAAGTGGTCAAAGCCCACCCGAGATTCATGTTGTTCGCTACCCAGAATCCCCCTGGTCTCTACGGAGGCAGAAAGGTATGTGCCACTTAGGCCATAGTGGGATATCGGGATTAACTGGGACAGTGTAGCTTGGTTGTTTCCTAACTATAAATCCTGCAAGAGAACAAACACACGAGTAGGAGTAGGAGTATAATTTTTTATATATATTTTTTTATATACGCTCAGTTACGATGTGATTCCTTAATTTCCTTCATGGTGTCGCTTGTTGTTTTAATAGATGAGCTCTAACATTGCATTGACTGGAATGTCAATGTTAATTCCCTCAGGTGCTGTCCAGGGCGTTCAGGAATCGTTTTGTAGAACTTCACTTTGACGAGTTGCCCAGCGACGAGCTAGAGACCATCCTCCACCAGCGATGCAGCCTGCCTCCGTCCTACTGCTCCAAGCTGGTCAAAGTCATGCAGGACCTCCAGGTCCGTGACTCCTAATGAACCTGTTGTCATTTGCCAGGTCTTTGGCAGTCATTTAATGTTTGTGTGTGTGTAGTCTCTTCGCAGGGGATCTACAGTGTTTGCGGGGAAACATGGCTTCATCACTCTAAGAGATCTGTTCCGCTGGGCCGACCGGTATCGTCTGGAAGAGCAGACCAATGCCTCCCGTGACTGGCTGCAGCATTTGGCTGATGACGGTGAGATGTTGTTGGATACCGGCAGGCTTAACCACTTTTTTTTAGTTTGAGTAAGTGTTGATATGTGTCTGCTGTATTTTCAACTTGATTGTCTGCCTGCCTCAGGGTTCATGTTGCTGGCCGGGCGTGTCAGGAAGCCAGAGGAGGTTGCGACCATCCAGTCCATCCTGGAGAAACACTTCAAGAGGGCCGTGAACTCTGACACCCTGTTCTCAGAACAGCAACTCACAACACAGTTTAGTGAGTAGAGCATGACAAGACACACACATTCACACAGACAAACGTGCCCCCTTGACACAAATCCACAACACGACCCTGCTTGCTTGGAGTCAGTTTGTCAAAAACACAAGGTTCTGAACTTCAGCTATACATTTTTGAAGTGCAGAAAGTGGTGTGTTATGGAGAATGGTTAACAGTGTCTCTAATAAAGGCACATAGAAAATGAGATAACCTTTGGCTGCACATACATAACATGTACTTAAAACATTTAGGGTCAGTTGTGGGTGAACATTCATATTGAGTGTGATGTGGATGGATTTTCCTATTCAACTGGAATAACCCCATCTCCATTTGCATAACCAATCCTATCTGCTGATGATTTTCATGAAGGCATTTCTATAGGCGGCTGTGTCAGAAGAATTGATCTGGGTTATGACTGTGATTGGCAGGTCCGTTTGTGGACAGCATTGCAGGCGTGCCCGAAGAGTTCCGCCACGTGGTGTGGACGCGGGGAATGAGGAGACTGGCGGTGCTGGTGGGACGGGCCCTGCGTTTCGGGGAGTCGGTTCTGTTGGTTGGAGACACTGGGTAGGATTCATAAAGGTTCTGGATTGTGGAAATCTCCACGCACATTTTTTTTTTTTCCCCCCAACCTGGCGTACTTCTTCTGATGCAGCTATGAATGCAGTGTTTGACTAAACCTACAGAAGTCCAGGTCATTTAGAACAGGAATCCTCCTCCCCCAGGTGTGGGAAGACCACCATATGCCAGCTGTTTTCTGCGCTGGCCGGACAGAAGTTCTTCTCCCTTAACTGTCACCTGCACATGGAGACGTCGGACTTCCTGGGCGGCCTGCGTCCCGTCAGACACACTGGGACACACCAGGTAGACACCGCACCTTTAACGGTGACAATGTCAATGACCTCTGAACCGATTATACAATATCAGTCAAAAGTTAGGAGGTCAAGTGAATGGGTAAGCGCGTCCAAATTTTTTGACTGGTACCTCTACGTACATTAATGAAGCCTTTATGAACTCTTCATGATGCTTAAAATATTTAAAGTAAAATGCTATAAAGTATAACTACATGCCAGCGGTTAGTAATGCCTTCAGTGCAGATAATGCAACAGATCTCCAGCCCCACTGACCTCCTTGTGATCGTGTCTTGGTACAGGCAGATGCGGAGGACGGCCGGCTGTTTGAGTGGCATGACGGACCCCTGGTCCGGGCCATGAAGGAGGGAGGGGTGTTCCTTATGGATGAGATCTCCCTGGCTGACGACTCTGTGCTGGAGAGACTCAACAGGTATGTGTACACACACACACACACACACACACACACACACACCCTGACTTTGTTCCAATACCTGCACCAGCAAACTGTTCCGAATTGCTGCACTATACTGCCCAGTGCCAGAGTGGATTTGGGAATAGAGCCACTTCCACACATTGTTACAGATAAGCGATTCATTAGATATCCTCGGCTGTCTCTGTTTTTTTCAGTGTCCTAGAGACGGAGAAGTCTCTGGTGCTGGCAGAGAAAGGTAGTGGAGATGAAGACGAAGTGGAGCTGATCACGGCAGTGCAAAACTTCCGCCTGGTAGCCACCATGAACCCTGGAGGAGACTTTGGCAAGAAGGAGGTAAACGCCACAATGATGATCTACTGGGGATTAAACCGGGGGGGGGGGGGGGGGGGGGGGGGGGGGGGGGGGGG
>JACXGI010000059.1:0-18503 GCA_016801175.1 Esox masquinongy | reverse complement strand
CTGGCCCTGCTCACTGGACACCGCCTCCGGGTCATGGCCATGAACAGTGCTATGGACACCACGGAGCTGCTGGGAGGCTTCGAACAGGTAACTCGTCCAGTCAGTCCACACAGAGGGGCCGTAATGGCCCCTGGGTTCAGTAATCGGCTACATTGTTTGGCGGGGGGATCATTAAGTGTCAGCGCCGCGTGCTGGGTTTGGCTCTGTTTTCCAGGTGGACATTGTGCGGCCGTGGCAGCAGGTGCTGGAGAACGTGGACTACAACGTTGCCATGGTGACGCGGCGGGGACTGATGTCGCTGGACGGGGCGGGGGTCCAGGACACAGAGTTCCTGCTGAAGACCTGGAGCCTGTTCCGCCGCTGGCTGAAGGAGGAGGGCCTGGAGAGGACTGGCGGGACGGTGTCCTCCGAAGCCCTCAACAAACTGGAGGTCATCATCCTACTGCTGCAGAAGCTCAACACCAAACTGAAGGTTTTCACAGGTAACGTCAGCGACCGGCTGCTAGTCATCACCAGAGGGTGTGGTCCTCAGGAAGCAGGCCACTGCAGTCAACCATGTGGTGTACGAGTAGCGGACTTATGAAACGTTTTAAGTCGTCGGCGTTCTTGCCCGCCGCGAGCAAACTGACCGTAACATTTAGCTAAAATCCTAATATTACAATTTCGACAGCTCTGAGTTAGTAGCAAATTCCGTGCCCTCTGTGTTCCTCCCGGCCCACGCTGCCTTCCTCCAGACATGTCCAAGCTGCAGGTGGACTTCACCCTGCTGAAGGAGCGTCTAGCCCAGCTGCAGGACGGCTGGAGTAACGGAGGCTTTGAGTGGCTGGACGGCATGCTGGTTCAGGCCCTGCAGGCGGGGGATTGGCTGCTCATGGACAATGTCAACTTCTGCAGGTGAGGACAGCAGCCGGTAGCGGAGCTACACTGCGCGTCTGGAACGTGACACGGCTAATTATGAACCGGGAGTTAATGCGTTGATTGCTGATTGGCTGAAAGCTGTGGTGGATTAGATCTCCGGCAGTATATGGTGGTTATGACTGCATATGTTTCTTACGGTTGTAATTGTTGCATACAGGCTGTCTGCGTATGAGACATGATGAATGTACGGTTAATGGGTGTTTTGTCTGTGTCCAGCCCCTCTGTGCTGGACCGCCTGAATGCCCTCCTGGAGCCGGGGGGATGCCTGACCATCAACGAGCGCGGCGTCATCGACGGGACCACCCCCTCCATCACCCCACACCCCAACTTCAGGTAGTCTTGGACACGCCCAGACACCTGACGCGCCCGCTCTGTTTTGGACCGGCCTCTCTCATCGTGTCCCCTGTGTGGTGTAGGCTGTTCCTGACTATGGACCCAGTGCACGGAGAGATCTCCAGGGCCATGAGGAACAGGGGCGTGGAGATCTACATCCCAGGGGAGAACGAGGGGGTCAGTTGGGACCCTCTGGACCTGAAGACGGTGCTACACACCGCGGGGGTGATCGGAGACTGCGTGTGCGACCTGCTCATTGGAATACACGACGACGTCAAAACGAACCTCTGGGGTGAGCGCAGAGGGAAAGCTCTCCCGAACGCGCTGAACGTCAGCTCCGATGGGCATGTTTCCTCGGATAAAATAACTGCATTTATTATTGGGATCAGTGTAATGACTTTGAACCAGATGTTTTCCCCTCTCTCTCTCCGTCTAACCAGATTCCCCTGCGTCTGGCGTCTCCTCCCTGCTCAAAGCGGCGGCCTTGCTGTCCTGCCAGCTGCAGAGAGGGGTGGACCTCCCCAGTGCCCTGCAGCACTCCTGTGGTGAGGTCTACTCCCTCTGCCAGCGCTCCGCCACCAGCCAACGGGTACTGACCAGCCCCAGACTGTCTACTGCAGAACACCCTCCACAAATGTCACAGCTAGCACCAGACAGCCTCTGAGATAAAGCATACTCTGTCCTCCTGCCTAGATCTACACAGATTTATGTATTTACTAATTTGCTGTGGATTACTGTGCAACAAAAATCGAGTTTTGCGTAATTTCCTCTCTTTCTGGGGTTGCAGCAGGCCCAGGAGGTGATTGAACGCCACCTGTCTGTCCTGGACACGGAGGACTGGGGAAGCGGGCTGCTGTGTGCCGGGGTTTGGCCAGACGGCTTCCCCTCGGCCCTGCTCTCCACCGAAGACTCCTGCTTCGCTACGGTCCTCCGCGACGGGCAGGTCCTGTCCTTCTGCCTCAATACGCTCAGCATGCAGGGCAAGAGGTGAGGCTGTCACAGGTTGGACCGGCAGTTTGTGGTGCTGAAAGCTGGTTGTTACAAGGCCCCAGAGGGTTACCTGTTCTATAATGCGGTTCACTTGACTTGTGTCCGTGTTTGGCCAGGAGTCGTCCGCTAAGCCTGAATGACCTCCAGAGGGCGCTGCAAAGCGGGTCAGCGCAACATGAGGGTGCGGTGTTTTCCGGCGGCGTGGTGGACCTGGAGGACGGTGACGCCCTGCGCCTCCTTCCCACCGCTGTTCGGCTGCTAACGGAGAGGGCCTCGCACTCCGACTGGCTCCTCCGCTCCTCCTGGCTGTCCAGCCTGGCCAAAGCCTACAAACACGCCCCTGGTACGGAGGTCTTGTTCCCTGAACACGTTTCTTTTGACCTTTCACCCCGTTACGCAGCTTCGTCGCGGTATGTCTGCTTGAGACGTCTTAGTGTTACTGGCCTGCTGTGAAATCTGTTGGTCATTACAGAGGTGGCGCTCGTGCAGCTGGAGGCGGGGAACCGAGCTCTGAAGGCCGTGTTTAGCAGCAAGCTGACTGTGAAGGGGAAGTGTCTCACCGAGCTGCTGCAACCGCACAGCACAGGTAGGATGAACTGACCGCCGGTCACAGAATTCTGAGAATTTCACCTCAGCACTGATTGTATTGAAGCCTCTGCCCAGCACTTTCCTGCATCTTACATGTTCCCATAACCCCCAGCAAAACAACCACTTACTAATGTAGCTAATGATCAACGTTGCCATCCTATGTCGTCGTCGTCGTCGCTGGCAGATGACTACAGGATCCTTGTGGACATGCGTTGGAACAAGCAGTACCTGGACATTCTGGCCAACACCTGTAACTTTGAGGACGAGGAGAGGTACATGGAGTTCATGGACGCTGTCAACGCAGTGGCCAACAGGTATGGGTTTCGAGGACCCCGCGACATGCACTTGTTTTAACCAGGACTTATTCGACAGCGGTTGACAGAAGTGCCCTTTATTAAGGGGAGAAGGGAACCATTTGGTATCCAGCCTCCGTCTGGTTGCGTTGCTGTTTAGCCGCGAGGTTTTCTGTGTTTGCGGCGGTTGTTGGTTAAACTGGCTAGGACGTGTGTCTTCACAGGATTATACTGTTGATGGACAGAGAGGAGCGGGCAGCTGTGGGGAGCTGTGCCATCAAGACGTCCACACACAACAATGCATTGAGGCTGGCCACCGCTTTCTCCAAAGGTACCCAGACGCACTCTGCCCCCGTGCAGCTCTGCTCGCTGACCGCGCCGGACAGCACGTTGAACCAAACCCGGTGGAGGTCTCTGGTGAAATGTGAGGGTTTGTAACAAATACTGCTGGTGTTTTAACGCTGCTGTTTTGGGGTGACCGGTTTACAGGGACGGTGGACATCGGTCATCTGCCCCACCCAGTGCTGATGCACCTGCGCTCCTTCTTTGACCTGTGGGACTCCTTCACGCTGCAGGCTGTGCAGGCCGGACAGCCATACATATCTGACCATCTCATGTTCGAGGTTGGTCTGCCCCACAGTCACTGCGCGGTAGAAGGCGTTACGTCATTGGCCTGTAATCAACCTGGGCTTGTATTCCCGTGTCCACCGCAGAATTAAATTAAACCGTGGTCATGTCTCTCTATGGTCTCGGCAGATCTTGCAACTGCTCCAGTGGCGTGACCGGTTCTGGCAGGTGTGTAACTCCCTGCCGGCAGACTCCCAGGGAGTGTCGGTCCTCTCGATGCACTGGCAGTGGGTGCAGAAACACCTGATCCTCCGACTGCCCCAGCTGCTGCTGGGAGAGGGCACCCATGAGTGAGTAAAGCCCTTTTTACCCAGGAATCAATATTGGAATCATCCAATAATGGAATCAGTATTATAATCCTTCAATAGTGGAATCAGTATTAGAATCATTCAATAGTGGAATCAGTATTAGAATCATCCAATAATGGAATCAGTATTATAATCCTTCAATAGTGGAATCAGTATTAGAACTTTCAATAGTGGAATCAGTATTAGAATATAGTAACTATGACAACCCTGTGTTGTTGTACAGTGGTCACCAGGAGCTCCAGACGGTGTGCACTGCTATCCAGACCGTCCTGTCCACCTCCATCACTGTGGCAACTGCCCTGAAGGGCATCCAGAAGACACTGGGCAAACCCCTTCCATTCAAGGTAGAGCGTAGCCAAAGAGAACATTTAACCCGCTGTCTCCAACACCCACATCTGTGATGTTAACAGATGTCGGGGGGAACGTAGCCTCGATTCTCAGGCATCCTCATGTTGGAGTTATGATGAACAGGACTTGAGAGTATGGTAAGACAATGCTACCGTTAACCCATCTGCCTCCATCGCCGTCTCCCCCAGCTGGAGTCTGTGGCTGAGTGTGCGTCCCAGCTGAGGGTTCTGAGCCGGGCCCTGGATGTGGGTGATGTGAAGCTAGACCCCACAGCCTCCCTGTGGAACTGGGAGCTGGTCCGTCTTCAAGGAGCCGCTCTGGGCCTGGACACCAAGGAGAGACTGCTAGAAGCCTGGGGCCTGGTCCTGCTTGCCAATAACCAGCTGGAGCCCCAGAACTCGGGTAACACGCTGCTACAGACTGCAGCTTGTCTCTGTCAGTGTCTCTGTCTTTCTGCGTCCGTTACAGCATTCATCTCTAACTATTCCTCCTACACTGGCACTAGGTGTCCTGGACAGGTTGGTGTCCTGCGTACAGCAGCAGCAGGGTCACATGACTTCATGCGGCCTCCTCGAGGTGCGTTCCTCGTCCACACATGACAGGGGAGAGCAGGGGGACTGCGCCCCCCCCTGTCGGGAGATGTTACAGCAACTCGGCCGTAGGGCCCAGCTCTGGCCTATCATGGAGGAACTGGCTGTCCTCAACCAGCTGCGGCTCAGCACTGACCTGCTGCTGCTAGCTCTGACACAGGGGTAAGGGGACCGCATGCTAACCGAGGACGGTTTCTTTGTTTTTATCATCCTGTTTAGAGGCTTGTCTGAAATGATCTGGTGTCTTCCCTACATCATACACATTTTGCCACTTTGATTGATGTTGCTTTAGGAAACTAACAGCGGATCTTGATGCTAATGGAGAACTTTTTTTTGCCACAGCGACCGTGAGTCGGAAGACCGCTTGCGTCGTGAGGTCTCCCAACACCTTCGTTTCTGTCTTCAGTCCACCCCCATGAACGTTAGCCAGCTCCAACCCCTCTGGTTTCTTCTCAGCAGTGAGCGGGTCAGTTGTTTTACCAGGATTGACCTTTTGATTGATTATAATTCTTCTGGAGGACAGTCTTGTACCTGTGCCCATCACAGCACAGATGATGTCACTGTGTATTGACTTCACTTTGTTTCCCGCGTCTCCCCTCCCAGCCTGCGGAGGAGCTGCAGTTTGTGTGGTGTGACCTGCTGTCGGAAGCCCTGTCAGCCCTGTGGAGCAGCAGTGTGACCTCTGACCCCGAACGCTGGCTGAAGTGGGACCCCCTGTGTCCTGAGAGCCAGGTGATACCAGCCAAGTCGCCCCTGGGACACGACAATATGGTAGGTTCAGGTTGTTCCTGGAACATCTCTGAGCGGATAATTAATTGTGAGAGTACCAAATCGTTCTAAGCGAGGAGTTTACTCTCTGTGTGTCGCCTTCAGGGTCCTGGCATGCTGAGCAAAGCTGTATGGTCCAGGTGCATGCTGGGGGTTCTCAGCAGCAGCGAGACAGCGGGCCGTTGGGATCCTACGGGGTCATCCCTCCTGTCCTCCTCACGGGTCACCCTGGGCGAGTGGAGGGAGAGAACCCAGCAGCTCCAAGACGTCAGTGGCGTACTGTGGGACAACATGGCGGTACCGGCCCTGGCTGACTTCAGGTAAGCCCGCCGAAAAAGACTCATGCACCTCAAGCCGATGACGACTCATCACTGTAAATAACATGGGGGGAAAAACCCTTAGCCTACCTTCCTCAAGATCTGACCTCTGTGAGACCGTTGACAGTTGGGTTTGATTATTTCTGTGTAGCTTTAACACTCCGTCTCTTTCTGTCTCTGTCAGGAGTACTGATCTGAGGTTGCAGGGTGTGGTGCTACGCAGGCAGCTACAGTCCATAACGGAGCTGCTTCCCCCGGGACTGCAGGAGGGCTACACCGAGACCTGTGAGAGCCTAGTGGACAACCTGGACCCTCTGGTGGCCGCCCAGGAGGTCCAGACCGCCCTCAGGGACTTCCTGCCTCCCAGTCTTCTCCCCGAAGGCCTGCTGGATGCCCTCGTCACCTGCCTGCAGCAGTTCGTCCAGAACCGGGTACAGGGCACCATCCAAATTCAGGGCTCCAGCGAACTGGTCCGCTCCGGGGTCTTCTGGGTCAACATGGGCCTGCTGCAGATCAAGACTTGGACCCCGCAGACCATCTTCGATCCGGCTGTGAAGAGAGCCTACAAGCTGGACTACGCCCAGGAGGAGGTGGGCTTCTGTCAATGCAAACTTCTCTTAATCTTTTAACACTCAACACTGGTAGAGCGACAAAGAGAGATCAATTCTGTCCAGTGTTTTCCCTAGGACTATTCCTTTTTTCTTTTCTTTTTCCTCGCCTGGGTAGGGAGTGATGGCGCTCAGGCTTTTAGACCAACTGATGGGATTTTCTTCTGTCCTTCACAAAATGTAGAATTATTCGCACAGAAAAAAATGTGCGTGTTCTGAGTCCATTTCAGTTGTGAAATCAAAATAATTTTCTATAGGGGGCCCGAAAGAACTACCGTGTCTGACCCTTTAAATTGCACATCTAGCAAGCGGGTAATTTGTGACATTTCCGGACTTTCCCAGCTGGCTTTGCTGCAGGAGGAGTGGAGAGCACGCAGTCTGTCGTCCCAGCTGCTGACTGGAGCAGAACTGGAGGAGAGCAGCACCACGGACGGCTTCCAGCACCCCCGCATCAGGTAAACCAGCATACTGACAACAACAGACAACCATGGGAACAGACAACCAGGGAAACAGACAAGCGTGATATACGGCCCAAAAACACGCCTAAAAGTTGTTCTGAAGTACAACCTCTGTGTCTGGGTTCAGCCCTTAGACATGGTGCATTGACCATACCCCCCTCGCTGCTAAAATCTGGTTACCGATGCGTGGTTACAATTAGCATTCGGAGTTTAAACAGCCCAGTAATTTAGCCCAGATGTTGGTCAGATGGAGGAGGAGGATGATGATAAAGATGATTGTATGTGTGTAGGTACCTGTGGATCCGCATGCAGCAGGTGAAGGAGCAGATAGCGGAGCTGTCCAGGAAGCAGGCGTGCCGGCCCAACGAGCCCCAGTACGGCAAGCTCTTCCAGGAGCTGCAGCACTACCTTTGCAGCATCGGCCAGCCGGCCGCCATACAGGACCTGCTCTCCCACCTGCTGAAGACCCTCCAGGGGAGCGGCCCCAGGTCCGGGACCCAGGGCCTGCTGAAGGAGGAGGCGGTGTGGCAAGCCTCGCAGCACCGCTTTGCCCAGAGGCTGGCGGAGGAGTACCCGCTGTACCCAGACGTGGTGGGGCCCCTGAGGACGGCCATTCTCCAGCTCCGGCACGGCATGAGACTGGTGGCTTCCCAGGTGGCCGTCTCCCTCACCCCGGTCCCTGGCTTACCCAAGCTGGTGTCCTGCCTGCTGGCCTTCCCCTCGGTGTCCCGCAGCCTGCCTTCCGACCTGGCCAGGGCTGACTACCTGTGCTCCAGGGGGTGCGTGGACGTTCTTAGGGGCCTGGGGAAGCTCCTGCCCCAGCAGGACCTGGACCGTGTGGTCCCGGAGGCCGGGACGCTGCTCCTGACGGCCCTGCTGTTCCTGCAGTGCCACGCCCTATCTACGGGCCAGCTGGGCCGGGATACGCTGAAACTCTTCAGACACATCTGTCAGGTGGGGCATCACAGGTTTTGATTGGATAACGTTTTAAGTTCAACCCTTTTCGGTTGGCGCGTGTGGTCTCGGCCCTTTGATTGACTGTGAGGTGGACCAACCTGTGCTCGTGCTTTTTGTCGCGTGAACTCCAGGCCCTGGTGAACGAGTGGGACGAGCAGGAGAGGCGTGCGCGGGAGAAGGAGCAGCTAGAGGACAGTCTGTACCGTCACCGCAGCAGGCTCCACGGGACGGGCCTGAGCGAGGAGGACGAGGAGGAGAGAGACTTCAGACGCCGCTTCCCCCGGTTCAACCAGGTACAGTACGGTCGCTTCCCCCGGTTCAACCAGGTACAGTACGGTCGCTTCCCCCGGTTCAACCAGGTACAGTACGGTCGCTTCCCCCGGTTCAACCAGGTACAGTACGGTCGCTTCCCCCGGGTCAACCAGGTACAGTACGGTCGCTTCCCCCAGTTCAACCAGGTACACTACGGTCGCTTCGGGGTAAGCCGATGGATGAATCACTTTAGTTGAGAGCATTATCTGTTAGGATTTCAGCCATTATTTAGTTCAATGGAAAATGACTTCATTCGTGGTTTTCATCTGTAGTCCATCAGCAGGAAGTTTTTTCTTAAAACTTCCTCTCTGTCGAGTGGAGCGTTAAGAACCCCCCCCCCCCCAGAAATATCAAAAACATGTTTAATAATGTAACTTTGTTTATGCAATTAAATAAAATCGTGATCACAAGACATTAATTCACTGGTATCTTCTCTTTACTTAGGACTTTGCTGACATCACTGCCCAGCACAGTCTGGAGGGGCCGGCGGATAGAGAAGATCCTGACGAGGAGGAGGAGGAGGTGGCCGAGGATCCCAGCCAGTCTGGATTCCTGTCTCCAGCTTGTATGAACACTGTGGTACAGGTCCACCAGCGCCTCTGTCTGGGCTACGCCCAATCACTGTGGTACCAGACCTCCGCTCCAGCCAATCGCAGCGGAGATCACATCAGAGCTATGGTCTCGTCCTATCAGACCACAGCCCCTGTGATGTCACGCTTCTATCATCTCATGGGTGGGTAGTAATTCATGTAATGTCTTAAATCAGATTTATTGAGTCTATTAACCAAAATAACACCTATGTAAAGAGAAACTTAACGATAGTATGACGGGCTATGATATCACAGACAGCAGGATTCAGTGACATTTCCATAACTTTACTGTTGGCTGTGTTTAGATGTGGTGACTTGGTCTATAATGGTCTGTCCCCCTTTTATGTGACCCTCAGACTCTGCGATGGACCAGCAGCTGACCGGTACCCAGCTGCTCCTCAGCACCCTGCTCCAGAACACGGTCCAGGGGACGCTGGGGCCCGAGGGCCTGACCCTGCAGCCAGACGGGCCCTACGACTTCTACCAGCAGCCCAACACAAGTGAGGCCCGTCTGTGTCTGCCGGTTCTGGAGCAGCTGGGCCAGGCCGTCAAGCAGAGGCTGGAGGAGTGGCCCGAGCACCCTGCCCTGGTCCAGGTGAGAACCCTGGCGAGTGGGACCCTACCCGCGGCGCTTACAGGACCGCCGTAGTGGAGATGGGCCGTGTTTGTTGTCTGATAAGGCCTGGTAACGGGTCGGTATAACTGGAATACATTAATTGTATAAAGCTCAAACGGGTAACCTGAAGTCGCACTTCTCTGTGTTTGGGCAATTTGAAATGAAATCTGTTTCCGTTATCGAGGGTCGGTGTACTGAAGTCAGATGTCTGATGTTACGGAGTCTCTGTGTCCGTTTGTGTTCCAGTTGACTGTTGTCATGGAGCGGATCATGGCCTTCAGTCTGGCTAGTCCGCTAGCTAAGTTCCTCAACGGCCTGGAGATCCTGCTCAGCAAAGCCCAGGTGAGTGGTCCTGATGTCCCCTAGCCTGGTCCACGGCCTGGGTGGTGCTCTCCTGCTAACTGATGTGGTCATGTCAGGGCGGCTGCATGGCTGCGTCCCAATTATGTACCTTCTTCTGAAGTGCACACTCCCATCATCAATTATGGATGCTCTTTTCAGCGAACGATGACAATGTCAAAATGTTTCAACTGTATGATTTGAAGTGCAGACTTTGGGTAAAGGGTGACGAATTGGAAGTGCAACCCACGTCTTCTCTTCCTGCTCCGAACCCTGTGCTAACCCAGCCCCCCTTGTGAACCCTTCAGGACTGGGAGAACAACGCCAGCCGATCGGTCTCCCTGAGGAGGGAGCTGGAGTCCATCACCAACCTCATCATCAAATGGCGTAAACTGGAGCTAAAGTGAGGAACAGCATAAATCCCTGCTTATGACGCTGATGTGTATTTCAATCCAGTACACCTTTTTATAACATGACTTTTATAAAGCCGTAGTCAAACTTTTCTGTTCTTTCTTTCCACACACCAATAGCTGTTGGTCCAGCAGTCTGGACAATGCCTTGAAGCGGCACACGGAGAGATCCACCAAGCACTGGTTCTCCCTTTACCAGCTGGTGGAGAGATACCTGGAAGAGCAGAGGACAGACCCTAGCACAGGTACCTGACCTCCTGTTCATTAGGTATCATGTGGACAGAAACCAAACTCTGATTAGAAAAAAAATTATTTTTTGTTAAAACTTGTTTTAAGTATACTCTGTTTTATGCCCTAATGAGCAGATTACAAATGTCATATTTAACTACAATTATTTGCATATAAATTATAAAGTTCTTTAACTACATTCTCTGTAATGGTTAGAGATTAGGTTAGAGATTTTTGTATGAGTTTTATCTGCCTTCATTGAATGCACTGCCTATTAGTCCGTCTGCATAAAAGCATCTGCTTTGTGGACAAAATCTAGATGTAAGAATTAACTGCAAAGCACGCTGTATTTTTATTGATTTTGTTTCACGGCAGAGCTCTTAACTACATTAATAACAATCTGCATGCTTTATAATGTACATCTTACATTTTGGTCAGTTAGCAGACACTCTTAAATTATCATCAAGTCATCAAACGTCTGATGCTAATGGAAGGTAAACAAAAAAGAATGTGAACTGCAAGACATTTCAAACACATGAAACAGAATTACTGGAAGTCTGGGAAGAATCATGACCCACCCAGTTAACCCCGCCCAGTTAACCCCGCCCTGTTATGTGTGTCGTCCAGTAGAGGGTGACGTTGCGGAGAGTCTGTCCCTGTCCACGGTGTCCTCCACACTGCAGGCCTTCATGGAGGGTTCCACATTAGGGGAGTACCACACCCGCCTGGCCATGCTGCTCAGCTTCCACTGCCACCTCCTCCTGGTCCCCAGCCAGCCCGGACAAGGTGGGAATGCCGCCAATGTCTTCATACGTATAACACACACAGAGGCACATGCATAGTTGGACACACGATAATGCACGTGTGCAGTGTCCACTTACACACAGTTGGCTGGTTGAAACCACCTCAGTTTCCCATGTGGATGTGCAGTCTGTAGTTCTGACAGGAAGTCCTTCCTGCTTTCACAGAGCCTCTCTGCAGTCTCCTTTGGAATTTGCACAAGTACTACGCGCAGTTCTCCGAACACATCCAGACCAAGGTCGCCCAACTCCGGCAGCCCATTGAGAAGGAGCTCAAGGACTTTGTGAAGATCTCCAAGTGGAACGACGTCAGTTTCTGGTCCATAAAACAGTCCGTGGACAAAACTCATCGGTAAGGCTGCCTGTCCGAAGGTCCCCCCTTTATAGTTTGTGAAACCTCCCGTCAAGCCACACCGTTGAAGCACCAACACGGCATGTTTGTCACAATATCCACCACTCTGACCCTTTTTCCAGAACCCTGTTTAAGTTTGTGAAGAAGTTTGAGACGGCGCTGAGCGGACCGTGTGCCCCGGCGTTGACGGAGCAGGGCAGCAGTGCCAACCTGGACAGTGTGGATGCCAACCAAGACGGCACCCCTCTACACAGGGTCCACCGGGCCCTGAAGAAAGCCCTCCCTGGCACAACCAGAGGCCAGCAGGTAGAGCACAGCTCCTCATATCACGTGGAGAACTGGGTCATATACTGTATACCATGTTGCCAATGTTCTGCTCTGATACAGAAGCATTGCTGTCACTGGTTCAAACGGGAGTTTGGACCAGTATGTCTCTTGACAAAGAACTTCTTCAGGGCATTATGTAGAGTCACTGAGGTTAACGTTGCCCATCTGCCGGTGGTTTCCAGAGTGAGCCCACAGAGGAGGACCTGCCGTGCGTGGATCCCTCGTCTCTACAGGGCCGCCTGACCCTCCTCACCAGGAAGATGAAGAAGATGTGTGTGACCTTGGTGAAAAAGAGCCCTCTACCAGAGCTGTCTGAGGACCTGGATGTCTTCACTGGTAAGATCTGGAGGAAAAGACGAGGCCTCGTAGGTTTTGGATGGGGAAACATCTGCTTAGAATGCCTGATTGAGAATCCATCATGAATGCTTGCAGCAACGCTTTTTAAAGAGAAAGGTTTGCTGATGTATTTCCATTGTGGAAATAGTGCCTTTATGGCAGGGGCAAGTCATTTCTCATTTCTGCATGCTAGTTAATTAACACTTCTTATCCTATTAAAACAGAGTTGTTTCAAGCATCTTAATCTCTCGTGGCCAGG
This sequence comes from Esox masquinongy, assembly GCA_016801175.1. Taxonomy (NCBI): domain Eukaryota; kingdom Metazoa; phylum Chordata; class Actinopteri; order Esociformes; family Esocidae; genus Esox; species Esox masquinongy. Next base: position 5,831 of record JACXGI010000059.1, on the reverse strand, counting down.
GTACATAAACATAAATGGTACCGTAGAGCTCTTGTTCCGGTTTTCCAACGTCATCCCTTGACACTGGACCCAGGAACCAGTCAATTAATCGAGGATCTGACCAATTAAGCAAGACATTCACTCTGGGTTAACCAACATTACAGCCCTCTGGGACCAATCGGTTCCCCTTACTCTATTCTGACTGAGATGTCTTTATTTCAGGGGAGGTCATCAGCAACCTGAACAGCCTGCAGAACCTTACGGTTGACCTGAAAGCAGAGAAGGAGAAGCAGAAGTCAGAAGTCAAGTACATCCTACAGCAGAAGCAGAGAGCCCTGTCCGACCTCTTCAAGATGCTGGCTGAGATCGGTGAGTCTCTGAAAATAGACTGTGTGTCCCATGCAGAGCCCACATCTTGTCTGCTTAGCTGGTCTGTATGATTCTACCCGGGGTTGTTGTCCTATGTGGCCGGAGTTTACTGTCCATGCCGTCGTCTCCGCAGGTCTGTCGTACCGCAAGGGGCTAAACTGGAACAGGACGGCGGACCCTGAGGAGACCCTATGCCTGCAGCCGCTGGAGCTGCAGACCGCCCTGGCTGCAGTCAGGACCCAGGAGCAGGCAGAGATCAGGTATGACAAGACTCATCCACCTGACTGAAACCGACCGCTCGCCTGGGATATTTTGCAATGCAGTTTGAGAAGCTGTTTGTCACAGAATAGTTGTTCAGGCTGTCAGGAAATAGCCTATTGACCGTGGAATGGAAATGTTTGCTTCAGTTTGTTCACGGAGATGAACTCTGCGTGGGACGGCTGTCAGAAGTACTTCTACCGCTCGTGGGCTCGCAGAACCACCATGATGACTGCCTTCGGGAGCGCTGCTAAGGTGAGGGGGTGAAAAAAGGGAACTCTCCAACAGATTGAAGTTTTTGCAGTTGAGGAATATTGGTTGTTTTGTGTGTCCTAAACGGCGTGTGCTTAACGATGTCTGGCGCAGCGGCCATGAATAACTGGGGGTCACGGTCAGAATTGGTATCCAGAGTGTGTCTGTCTGTGTCCTCCAGGAATTGGGGATTGGGAATATCGAACGTTGCAGAGGCTTTTCCTCCCACCTGTTCAAGCTGCTGCTCAGGCAGAGGAGACGGCTGGCCAAGCTCACCGAGCAGTGGGTCCACCTCAGGTCAACATATAACCTTTAACCCTACATCTCCGAGCTTACGTTATCTCAGGGTATCGTTGAGTCCAAAATGGCACCCTATTCCCTACGTAGTGGACAGAGGTCCACAGAGGCCTGTGGACCTCTGCTCAAAACTAGCGCGCTATGTATGGTATAGAGTACTATTTGGCACACAGCTGAAGTATGTCTATCTGATGTTTTCCCCACACTCTTTTTTTTGTCTTGTTTTCTCTCATAATCATAGGAGGCTGGCAGCCAGTGTGCAGGGCATTCAGACCCACCTCCAGGCCGACAGTGAGGATGCAGGCGGCCTCCCCCCCCAGGCTTCTCTCCAGGGCTGGGTGATCAAGGCCCAGGGCCTGGCCGTTCAGTGTGCCACCCTCCTCCAACAGACGTCCTGGCTGCTGCAGTGCTGCCCCGAGGCCCCCCGGGAGACGGAGGCGGCCGGAGGGCACAGGGAGCCCACCCTGAAGTGCACGTCCCCGCTGGCGGCTCAGAGGCAGCCCCCTGGGTGTCTACTGAGGAGGGGAGACCCGGCCTGGAGCCAGCTGAACCAGCGCGTGGCGGACATGTTGGGTCAAACCCAGAAGCTGAAGGAGGAGCTGGACGCAGTGGCCCTGCAGTCCTCGCAGGGGACCCTGCACTCCTGGTAAGACCCAGGATGCCAGGGCAGCGTTTCGCAGGGACATACACGAATTAGAGCATTCACACTTGACCTTCAGGTCCTTTAATTTTTTTTGGTACCCTCTGTATGTCGACGAGGCCCTCAAACCTCTTCCCTCCTCACCTCCCAGGAGCCACTTCTCCGTGTGCTGTTCCGGCTACCACCGGCTGGGTGCCGTGGTGGCACAGATGCCCGCAGTGGAGCTGCTGTTCACCCCCTCCGCCCCCGAGGGCACGACCAACACTCAGCCGGGACTCACCCGAGGCCTGCAGTTTGTCCGAGGAGAGGTGGAGGCCAGCCTGACGGAGTTCACCGCCTGGAAGGCCCAGCTACTCTCCCTGGGTCACGGACACACAGGTGAGAACTGACAGGTCGAGCTTCGTCGACCAATCAGGATTTGTACGTTAGCAGTGTTCACAAAATGCTTCACTGTAACCTGGCCTGGCCACTGTCAGAGAACTGCTTTTTTTCCCCCACTGGTGTAACACTGTTATCGCGGTGTATTTACTTTCCCTTCGTCTCTCTTCCCACAGGTTACCAGCACACCTTCCGCTCTGAGTTTTCTGATGAGCTTGAGAAGGTCATCAACACAGTGTTGGTGGCTGTGCAGACCTTGGTGAAGAGGAGGGAGGGGGCACAGCAGGCAGAAGAGCAGACAGACACCAACAGAGGTGAGAACAGAAAAACAACCAGCTACCAAAAAAGCCATCCCAACACAGCCAACATTTCTTACCACGATCAATCGTAGCGTTTTGCGAAGTGTCTGTGACCATCAATAAGGAATGTTGATGTCATTTTGATGTCTTATCTGCCAGTTTCAGAAGGTGAGGAGGAGCCCCAGGAGGACCTTCTGAAGCCTGGTCATCTGAGTCGTCTGCTGGAGGAAGAGTTAGGGGCCGAGGTGGCGTCTCTCTCTCTTGCGGAGGTCAACGATATGCTGGAACAGCTACTAGAGAGGCTCAGAGTTCACCGAGACTCCTGTCCAACTCAGCAGCTCCAGGTGAGTGTTCACCCAACGTGTGCTGTACCTGAAGCCGTTCCTCCACAGCGCTCAACGGGTGTGCAGATTCAGACCAAGTTCAGACCAAGTTCCTGAGTTGTTCTGGACAAAGACGTCCTGTTGTGTCAGGATGTTCAAACCGTATAATCACCTTCTGAGGCCGTTTTCCCTCCCCCGGTCGTGGGTGTTCAGGAGCTGGCTGAGGCGTGCCGGCTGCTGGTGCGTCTGGAGCCCATGCTGGGCCTGTACTCTGAGCTGGTACGCTACTACCTTGCGGTGTCCATGGGGGCCCATCGGAGTACTGGGAAGCTGCTCTCCATCCTGGCCAGCATATTCACCGAGTTGGCCCAGAAGGTAGTGTTCTGCAGCCTCCATACTGGGTGCTGGTTTCAAGCACAGAAACAGTTTGTGAACAAAAGTTGTGAAATGTCTTTTAAAAAAAAAAAAAACAGCTTCGGTACCTCTTCATATCGGCAGTTGCTGTGGTTAAAGACCTTTATCACTACTGTCTTCTTCTGTAGGGCTTCTGTCTACCTCAGGAGCTGATGGCGGGAGGGGATGGAGAGGGGGCCACGGAGTTCCACGACTACGAGGGCGGCGGCATAGGGGAGGGAGAGGGCACCAAAGATGTCAGCGACAAGATCGAAAACGAAGAGCAGGTAATGCCTAAGAGAGTCGCCGTATAATGCAGACACTGTAGGATCCGCGTTTCCTCAGGTAGGGGTGAATCTTAACCTTCGCTTAACTGAAATGGTCACTTGCTGTCCTACTGCTGTGGACACAGCAAAGTAAAATATTTTGACCTGAGTCAGAGTTGGGATTTCGCCACAAATTCAAACGTTTAGCTAGAATGTTTACCCTCTTCTTGTAGGTCGAAGACACGTTCCAGGAAGGCCAGGAGAAGAAGGAGGAGGAGCCTGACAAGAAGAACATTGAGGAGGAGGACAATGCCATCGAGATGTCGGAGGACTTTGAAGGACAGATGCATGATGGAGACCAGCGAGAGCCAGGTGGGGAGACAGACTTTCTGTCGGAGGACCAAATGGACTGAAGCATCCAATAAGAAACACCCATCTGCCATGATGAACGCCGTTCTAGTCTCAAAAAAACAACGTTTGTTTATACTTTAGGTGAGGATGACGAGGAGGAGTCGGACAAAGAGGAGGAAGATCTGGATAAGAAGATGGGTGACCTGGGCGAGGGCCAGACGGACACGCTGGATGAGAGGATGTGGGGTGACGATGATGAGGATGACGACGAGGATGACGGCAGCGACAAGGAGGAGGAGTCAGGCCAAGGAATGGACCAGGTACGGGAAAGAAAAGTCCAGTTAAATAGAAACGGCCGCATCTACTGCTGGTTTCTAGTAGGAGCAGTCCGTAGTGACTGGATCGGTTCACTCATGTTTGTGTGTTCTTCAGGGAGAATCTGAACTGGTTGCCAAGGATGACAACCTGGATGCCGCAGACCCAGACAAAGACAAGAAGAACCAAGACGACAAAGAGCAACAGTTGGATGAGGACAACAAGAAAATCAACGAACAGGGGGACGAGGTAAACAGAACCGAAGCCGAACACTTGAGTGAACGTATCTCAGGCTGTGGTCGACGGTGTCTGAATTAGTTTTTATTTTTTGGGGTTGTTCCAGAGGGAGTTTGATGAGAACGAAGTGGACCCGTACCACGGCAAGCAGGAGAAGAAGCCTGACCCAGAGGCCATGGACCTGCCTGATGACCTCAACCTGGACCAGGATGAGGAGCAGGCTGGGGATGAGGGAGACGGTAAGGTCAAAAGCTAGGGGTCAAGGGTCAGTGGAGGGAGGGGGGTCAATAGGGGGTAGAGGAAAATCCTCCATGAGCCAGTGTCTGACTATTGTGTGTTTTTCTCCTCCAGAGGAAAACCCGTTTGATATTGATGAGAAGCCCATGGAGGTGGATGAGAAAGAGGGGGAGGAAGTGGATGAGAAAGAGGGGGAGGAGGAGAAAGAGGGAGAGGAGGGCGGAGTGGAGGAGATGGCAGAGGATCACACAGACAAACAAGGTGAGGAGGAAGGCCAAGAACCCAAGACTGAGGATGAAGAGGGAGACGGAGAACAAACAGATGAAGACAAAGAGGCAGCAGAGAAAGAGGAGGAGGAGCAGGAGAAAGGACAGGAGGCAGGAAAAGAGGTGGACATGACCATCCCTGCTGACGAAGGCCAGAAACCAAAGGTCATTTGACTCACCTCCTCTTGCACTAACTTAAGCACCTTGTAGTGCCCGGATGTATTCAGAAAAGACTGTGTTTCAAGTCATAACAATTTTATTCACCCACAGGAGGAGGAGCCAGGTCAAGATGAGGAGCAGCCAGAGTCTGCTGAAAGGAAGGAGCACAACACCGACGGACAGACAGGGGAGGAGAACGTCCAGAGTGAAACAGCGGTGGAGCTGGCAGGGGAGGCCTCTGAGAGGGACCAAGCTAAAGAGGTACACACACACACACTTTTCATCCCTTGTTCAAATCTTATTTGTCAGGGACTGAGTGGAGTCTTCTGTCTGGTTGTTTCATCCAGGAGCATGGTTGTGGAGCAGCTGATGCCAGCCAGTCAGAAGGTCATGAGTCCAAGCTCACAGCCAGGATGTCCTCTCAGAAACAGAGCCAGAGCAAGACACAGGTACCTCCAAAAGTTCGGTCTGGAAATTGGCTTTCAAACGAAACGGAAACATGATCAGGAAGTTTGTTTCAAAATGTTGTTTAAACGTATTCTTAACCTGGCCTCCTTCCAGAGCTTCAAGAGGAAGCCGGGACAGGCGGACAACGAGCGCTCCACAGGCGATTACAACGAGCGCATCAACAAGCGGCTGCGCACGGTTGAGAGCAGCGCCGAGAGGTCAAAGGACAACGGCCAGACTGAGGCCCAGCAGGAGTCCGACCTGTACGAGCACATCAAACAGGGAGAGACGGCCTACGACAAGCAGACATACGGTAAGAACAGATATACCGTACCACGTCGTACAGATGACATACGGTAAGAACA
>JACXGI010000058.1:192662-217787 GCA_016801175.1 Esox masquinongy | reverse complement strand
GTGCAAGGTGTCAATGGTCGTCTTTTGGACAGCTGTCAAGTCAGCAGTCTTCCCCATGATTGTGTAGCCTACAGAACTAGACTGAGAGACCATTTAAAGGGCTTTGCAGGTGTTTTGAGTTAATTAGCTGATTAGAGTGTGGCACCAGGTGTCTTCAATATTGAACCTTTTCACAATATTCTAATTTTCTGAGATACTGTATTTGGGGTTTTCATTAGTTGTCAGTTATAATCATCAAAATTAAAAGGAATAAACACTTGAAATATATCATTCTGTGCGGAATGAATGTATACATTATACAGGTTTCACTTTTTGAATGGAATTACTAAAATAAATCAACTTTTTGATGATATTCTAATTATATGACCAGCACCTGTATACCCTGGCAGAAATTGTGAGATTTTGGCATTGATTTTGAAACTATGACTGATCATGCAAAAAAACTGTCTTTTATATAAGGATAGTGATCATATGAAGCCCTTTATTATCACATAGTTGTTTGGCTCCTTTTTAAATCATAATGTTAACAGAAATCACCCAAATGGCCCTGATTAAAAGTTTACATACCTTGAATGTTTGGCCTTGTTACAGACACACAAGGTGACACACACTGGTGAAAATGGCAATTAAAGGTGAATGTCCCACACCTATGGCTTTTGAAATTGCAATTAGTGTCTGTGTATAAATAGTCAATGAGTTTGTTAGCTCTCACGAGGATGCACTGAGCAGGCTATATACTGAGCCATGGGGAGCAGAAAAGAACTGTCAAAAGACCAGCGTAACATGGTAATGGAAGTTTATAAAGATGGAAAAGGATATAAAAAGATATCCAAAGCCTTGCAAATGCCAGTCAGTACTGTTCAATCACTTATTAAGAAGTGGAAAATTTGGGGATCTCTTGATACCAAGCCAAGATCAGGTAGACCAAGAAAGATTTCAGCCAAAACTGCTAGAAGAATTGTTCAGGATACAAAGAAAAGCCCACAAGTAACCCAGGAGAAATACAGATTGCTCTGGAAAAAGACAGTGTGGTTGTTTCAAGGAGCACAATACGACGATACTTGAATAAAAATGAGCAGCATGGTCAAGTTGCCAGAAAGAAGCCTTTACTGCGCCAATGCCACGTAAAAGCCCAGTTACAATATGCCCGACAACACCTTGACACGCCTCACAGCTTCTGGCACACTGTAATTTGGAGTGACGAGAGCAAAATAGAGCTTTATGGTCACAACCATAAGCGCTGTTTTTGGAGAGGTGTCAACAAGGTCTATAGTGAACAGAATACCATCCCCTCTGTGAAGCATGGTGGTGGCTCACTGAAGTTTTGGGGGTGTGTGAGCTCTGAAGGCATGAGGAATCTTGTGAAAATTGATGGCAAGATGAATGAATGAATGCAGCATGTTATCAGAAAATACTGGCGGACAATTTGCATTCTTCTGCACAAAAGCAGCACTAAAAAGCGCTAAAGGGGGCAATACACAGTATTGAGAACTAAGGGTATGCAGACTTTTGAACAGGGGTCAGTTCATTTTTTTCTTTGTTGCCATTTTTTGTTTTATGATTCTGCCATTCTGTTATAACCTACAGTTGAATATGAATCCCATAAGAAATAAAAGATGTGTTTTGCCATTTGTAAAGAAAACTCATGTTTTCTTTACAAATGGTACATATATTACCAATTCTCCAAGGGTATGCAAACTTTTGAGCGCAAATGTGATTGTAGGCTACATTATCAGCAAAATAACAGAGCAAAATACATAAATCGTTGGTTGTTAAATTATACCATGTTTGAGCTAGAACAATACAATCGAAATATTGAGCAAATTCTGGGCACTCACCAAAGTCAGAAGAGCAAAAACCCAAGGTTGTCTTTTTTAAAGTGGCCGGAAAGTTCTGCTGCATTTTTCACTCAAAATGCAAGGCCTTATGTACAGACATTTACAGAAGTACAACCATAGATATCATCTGCAACTCATTTCCATTTCAGAGAATAGTGATGGTGATGTTTTTTTATGATGCAAGTGTAAGATGGAACTAAGTTAATCTGTTTCAGAATGCTACTCAGAGGTGCAGTAAATCACTATTAATGAACAATTTATAGATCAGGTACAACATGTCATTAATATCAATCAACTAATCAATCACATTTATTATAGAAAGCCCTTTTTACATCCTATGTTTCATCTACATGTACATCCGTGTATCATCTTCATAGCAGTGAAAAGGACATTGTGTTTCCAAAAGACATCACCAAGCAGCAGCTGAAACTGAAAACAGAAACTCCCTGAAACTTGCCTTTGATTTGTTGGAGGACAGACCATCCCCAGGGTCCAATTTAGATGTTCAATCTCTCCAAAATGATTGCGGCGCTCAATGGTTTTAAAGGGTCAGGAAGCACAAGGACAGACGAAGATACTTGGTCTGATACCATTAGGGGTAATTTACCACCTTCACAAATTAAGTCTCAACAGAATGATGAGGTTTGAAACCACACTTGAGCGTTGTGTACTGCAAATATTGCAGTGCCTCTCAAAAGTCTTCACCTCCCCTTCGACTTCACATTTTATTGTGTGAATCAAATTGTAGTTAATTAGGAGTTTTTGCCACGGATCAACACCAAAAAGTCCCATCATTTGCATTAATTCATCATTGCCGAATTCCAACGTCTGTTATGGAAGTTTGTTTTATAATTAAAAAAAACGAACATAACCATATCTACCCCAGATTTTGCCCCCTCATAAATTTGTGACCTTGTACTCTCTGAAATCACATCTCACTTGTCACGCTACTCTAATGACATTGCTCACTCAATCAGGATGTTTTGGCAGGGATAGACATTGAGTAGAAAGCATTCCCCTGCACACAACATAATTGAATTCCCAGAGCCCCCACAAGGAGTCAGTAGAGCAGGATGTAACAGAGCAGCCCTCTCCGACATCCACTCCTCTACCCCAGGCAGTGCTGAGCCAAATGTCACCCCGTGCTGATTCCCTGTCACTGTCTGTTTGCAGAAACCAGTCAAGTTTACCCAACTCTGTGTAAACCAAGGAAACCTCTAGTGTACTGTAACCCAATCGTGGGATCTAATTTTAAAGCCATTCAGTATGAAATTAATTAATGTTGACAAATATGACTGAAGTTTCTAAATTAGTGCTTAATAAATAAACATAACTGTATGTTGCTCCCTTGTAGTATAGAAAAAGCTCCAGGCCATTTCTTCATACTATTAGTTGGTCTGTATCCATAAACCCAAGTGTGCTGTAGAACATGTTATCTAATGGTTTAAATGGACACAAGGCATGCATTTACACAAAATTGCCATAATCCAAAAAGGACATGAAAGTAGTATTCAAAATGTTCATCCTATTAACATCTGTTAAAATGGGATTGTTTCTATAGAGGAAACCAATCTTGAACATTAAGTTCTTCACCAGCACCTTAACATACTTTTTGAAAGTTCACTTGTCATCAATCCAGATACCGAAATATTTATAGGACAAAGTGAATTTCATTTATTACCGTTTCAAGTAATTAAAATGTGAACCTGACCCGATTTTGACCACATTTTCTGCCTCCATGACCATTTAAGCCAGTGCTATGGGCAAGCACTTAATCCTCAATAATATGAATAATGCTTTGATGTCACACATAAACAATAGCTGTTAATGTGTGAGCTGTACTAGCAAACACTGCACATTACTAGTTAGTCATCTACGCAAAAAGACAAAAAAAAGTCAAATGAAAAACTTTTTTAAGTTCAGCAAAAAACTACTTACAAGTACACACAGGCTTTGATGACCTGTGGATCCTGGAAGTTGGTTAGAGTGGAAGATTGACATGACCTTTAAATCTGATTTGGGACCTTCTGAGGGGCCAGAAAGTCAGAGTGGATTTACCAGATAATAAGTCTGAAATCAGACTTACAAATATTTAGAATACCATTTACAGATTGAAAATATTGTAGTTTTGTTGACTAAAGATTAATATAAGTTAATCATATCAAGATCATCACGATCCCCTCCTTTACATAGTGGTAGCACAAGGGCAATCTTCCATACTTTGGGATTCATCCCTGATATCACTGTTTAAATTAAACAAGTGGGTTACTAGCAATGAAGTGAATTTGGTTTCTCACAACTGTAAAAAATGAATAAGATCGTGGTCGGACTGTCAAATATGTAGTGGCATGAAAGATATTTGTATTGGAAAGGCGACAGGTTGCCTAGTATCTAAACTAAGTGGGACATTCTAAAATCACACATATAAGACAGTTGGCTTCCGGGGGGGTTCAAAGTCCTCCACCCACTCAGATGAACCAGATGTAAAGATGGACACATTCATCGCACTCTAGTTTTGTCTTATGTATTTCTCATAAAGTATGTCCCATTACTGTGCAAGCAATATATTGTCATTGGTAAATGTTTGCTGGGTGGCAAGAATTGCTTAAGAAGAGGAAAGTGTAAAAGCTAATTGAATACATGTAAATGTGTGAAACACAGGTTTCTTTGCTTTCATTTTCTTACCCAAGGTGAGGTGTACTTATTATTCACGCAGTGAGGGATTTGGGAGTGTTCTGTGGGTTTAGGATAAATTGTTAGGGTTAACTTAATTCGTCAAGTTTTTATCGGTAAATTACACTTATTGCACACGTACATGCTTTATTGTTTTGTATACTTATTATGGAGGACATTGAATATTGCTGCTGGTATGTGATGCATTGTGATATTACATTGGAATAAATTGTGTTAATTTGAAATCTAGACTATTTAGTCATTCCTCATTCATCTCAAATTACTCTGGTAGAGTAATTGGGAACCAATTTCAATCCTCTTGTTCTTAGAGCAACAGATAATTACACAAAGAAAACAACTGTATGTATATTGAGGCGACCAGACTCACCGCTACACAAGAAATAGAATTATTTTACAATATGGAAAATAGTAAAAACAAAGACATACCATTGAATGAGTAGGTGTGTCTAAAACTTTTGACTGGTACTGTATGTTCCTTATGAGACTGCATATTTACAAACAATAAGGAATCAGAGTGCAGTAATTTCCTAACTATCACCTGAGCAACTTCTAACTGGAATACTTTTCATAACTAACTTCAAAGATTGTGAGGAAAAACATGTCAATCCATAATATTTATTCTGAGGTACAAAACGTGGGTAATGCACAGGTCCCAGGATATGTTGGACAAAACTTACTGAGATAATTAGCTGATGGGGAGCTCTTCATTCTAAGAGTATTGCTATGGTGAACATTCAAGGTACATTCACTCTCTCAATCTGGAAACCTGAGCTGATTACACAACTATTCTAGGGGCAGAATCCACAAAGCTAGTGAGAAAAAGAGCCTGATACACTATCCAGTCAAATAGGAAAACAGACTTGCAGATTAAAACAACTCTGTATTGGGTTACATTACATTGAATTATTTAACAAAAAATGTGAAAAAAAAGTTGTTTGGCAAGTGTGCAATAGTGTAGTCAAATTTATCATTTAAGCGATATAATATTATTATTGAAGCTAGCAACCACTTTCATACATGGTATTTGTTTTTCTAGGTTTTATTTTATTAAGTAGTATTAGCATTAACTCTAGTCATCTTCAGCATATTTGCAGAATTTGTGTTGCAAGATATCTTTAATATGTATTTGTAATGGTGGATCTGTTCCTATTTACCTGGTAATGTGTTAGATTATTAGCTGTTTCGTATAGTGGTTAAAATAATAATAGTGTACATGGTTGAGTCAAGGGACAGAAGATCAATAATTTATTGAAAAGTGCAGCAATGTTGTCTCAGTTGTGTTCCACTGTCATCTCATCATCAAATGGTCATTCTCACAAATATATACATGGTAGGCGTGTCTACCTAGAACTATGCCACAAGCCACTCCCCCACTTTCTACCACCAAGCCAAACAGTCAATGTAAGCATTACACATTCTTGAGGATGGCAGTGTGACTTAAAGAGAGAGAATCTAAACACAGATGTCTTTATGTTCTTAACTTTCTGTAACCAATTGTAACAAAACATACATCCAGAATGCTACAAGTTCAAGTTTTTAAATGTCCAGCAAATAAATGTCAGATGGTGAGATTAATTATCAGACATTCGGTTTAGTTCCCAATCCTAACAATAAGTACTTTAAAATATTAAAGAACAGTTTTTCCAAATCACTTGCAGAAACCTAGGAAATGTTTAAATATTCTCATTTAGTAATGTTGAATGCTACCAGGATATCCACCCATACAATTAACAAACATTGAATGTTATTACATTTGAATATATTTTTCCACTTTTTTACTGGACATATGATTCCTACATGCTTAAACAACCAATTTTCTAGTGGAAGCATAGCAGTTATACCAAGAGACACTTAACAAAGACACTAACACAAGCATGAATGCACGCAAACACACACACACACACAAAAGAAGAAACAAACACAAGATTTAATGGTATTGCTTTCACCCCACAAAGTTTTTTAGATCAGAGTGGTAAGGAAGATTTCCTCTCAAGGTCTTTTAGATCAGAGCGGGAAGGAAGTCTGTTTGGATAAAAAAATGAAGAGAAGGCTGATAGCATGTGCACAAACACACAGATATACACATGCCAGCACCAGAAAGTATGTGTGTGATCCACCCAGGCTCCAGGGCATACAGTTGTATTGATCCTGTCTATTTAATTATCTCTCAATCAATCTATGGTGCCTCTGCTGAGCTAACCCTACTGATGTGGTAAGAAATATCACCCCTACTTCTCTGTTTTTTTATCTTTACACTTTTACCCATCTGTAATGAAAAGATAATGATGGGGAAGAGACTGAAGGGATCAAGAGGGAAATACTAGAAGATAAACACAAAGAGAGATGGACAGAGAGAATGTTGTTACCACGTTAGAACTCAAGGTTATAGCAGCTATTATTTCACCTGCTTTTGGAGAGTGCCTGGATTGAGTCATACCCAGTGGATGGATAAATACTCAATCATTCACTACAGACAAATAATGTGTTTTACCCTTACACACATACACACATGCACGCGCGCACACAACATGGCAGGACCAGTCTGTCTCAGAGGGCCGTGAAGCTTATCTGGCCCTGCCAAAAGGAGTGAGCATTATAGGGAGCATAAAAAAAGCTTCTCTCAGATGTTCAGGGGCCATTTAATGGTATTACATTTATAAAACTGTAATAAGGTTGTGCCAGGTAGGGAGTTATAGTGCAACTGAACAGATGTCGTACACACTGCAAATGGGGTGTTTGAGTGCATGTGCGTGCACCTGACTCTAGTGGGATCCAAATGTCCAGATGTGGTTTGAAGTGTTGGGGAATTCAATCACTCTATGGAGGGCAGTGCCATCACACTGTTATCCTTGGCACTACAATGGGGGTAGGGTAGGTGTGTGGACTGCATCATCACTGTTATATGCATTTGGTTATATTCCTTCAGCCAACACACTGAAACCCATCAAATAGTCCAAAAAGCATATTATCTGTTTCAGCACGAGTGTTGTTTCATGTGTTTAGTATTGAATGTACTGTAGATGATCAATGAACACAAACAAGTGATACATACATACATACATACATACATACATACATACATACATACATACATACATACATACATACATACATACATACATACAAACATACATACATACATACATAAATATCAATCTGTGTTGTTCATCCTGTTTCATTGATTCCTCCCTAACTGATCTGCTGCTACTGTATGTGCTGTCATCTCTCACATGTTAGGGGAAGCATACCTATTGAGCACTCGTACCATTTAAGCCCACTTCCAATAATGGATTCATATCAAAAAGAGAGAAGATATGTTTTAGTTTTGTAATTTCTCCTCCAATATATGTGCTTATCATATCCATGCAATGTTTTATTTTAAATCAATCAGATTTGCCATTAATAAATTAAGAAAGTAAAAGTGCTACTACCTGCCAGTCAATTAAGGAAAACCTTTGATGTGTAAAAGATTCCCAAATAATCACATTTATTTTTACATTTTCTGGGCTTTTTGAGTAATTACTCTCCTTGTGTGGTGTTTGGTTCTGTGGAACCTATTTTCAATGTTAATTATGTAAAAGAACACATTTGTGATTCACTGCACAATGATTCAATAGTGATTAAAACCATTTTAATTCAAATTATAATTTTTTTTCCACCATGTCTTGATTCTAATTGTTTTATATACATTTATACAATTTTTAATGTTTACAAAAGAGATTCATTTTTTTTATTCATGCATGTATTACCATTGTACTTGAATGTTTAATTTAATTTGACACCAACTGAAAAGATTTTACACTAGCTACATAGCTAAGTGCAACAACAATGATAGATGTCAAGCAAAGATAAACATTTTTCAAGACATTTGGACTTATTTTACTATAAAATTAAACATTATTGTTATACACTGACAATTGTTGGGGGAAATAGCACTATTAATTCAGGTGAGTAGAAAAACACATCCCCTGAGCAAGTGTAAATGAAAATAAACATATCATTCTCATGATGATCAATATAAACTTTGCAGGGTGTTGTAGCTAGTTTAGGCTGTATATTAATCGCAAATACATTTACTTTTAAAAAATATATCAAGGAATGAGAAATTCAGTCTTTTTTTCCTCTAAACCGCTAGTGTTCCTATTAAACCCACTTGGTTACTTAGTATTGAAAAAACACAGGTGTTTTTGATTGCATTCAAATAGTCAACCTTATACAGTTAGTCCTACATTATATTACAGTGTAAAATAAAGAAACTGCTTTTGAAAATGTGTAACAATGAATTGTAATGTAAGTCATCTAAAATAAACAAGTATATAAAAGTTTATAATGAAGAAGTAAAAAAGACCACAAAATGAGCAAGCTTACATAACACAAGAGTATGACTGTGATGAATAAGCATCCACCACATATCAGCCTTATGACATTAGAGGAAGAGGGATCAGCATGATAAGATCAATCTTGAGTCACTGTTTGCTTTTTAGAGAGTTTGTGTTAGATAAGCTTTAAGGCATGAGGTGTTCTACTCGTCTGCAGGGGAGTTGATCTACGGTCGGTTACCATTCACTGCATTATGGACGGATCATGCCTTTAGACTCAAAGTTGGAAATCCTATAATCTAGTACATGCAAATATCAGTTGCATCAAGTGCATGTTTTTAAGAGGTGTCCATAATTTAAAATGTATTTCTGTGCATTTTCTAGGAAATGTTTTTATAATCAGTTGCAATAGTTCAGGTACTTGATATTTTCTGGAACACGCATAGGCTTAAAGTGTACACTTGATACCCATTAAGCCCAGTTGAGGCTTCACATATTTTAAAAAATCAGATTCACCACCATTCAAAAATTTGGGGTCAGTTTTTTGTCGATTAAAATAACATCAAATTGATCAGAAATACAGTGTTGACATTGTTAATGTTGTAAATGACTATTGTAGCTGGAAACAACTGATTTGTTATGGAATATCTACATAGGCATACAGAGGCCCATAATCAGCAACCATCAGTCCTGTGTTCCAATGGCACATTTTGTTTGCTAATCCAAGTATATCATTTTAAAAGTCTGTGTGATCATTAGAAAACCCTTATGCAATTATGTTACTGTAGCACAGCTGAAAACTGCTGTGCAGATTAAAGAAGTAATAAAACTGGCCTTTTTTAGATTCGTTGAGTATCCGAAGCATCAGCAATTTTGGGTTTGATTACAGGCAAAATAAACAAATAACTTTCTTCTGAAATTCATCAATCTATTCTTGATCTGAGAAATAAAGGCTATTCCATGCGAGGAATTGCCAAGAAACTGAAATCTCATACAATGCTGTGTCCTATTCCCTTCACAGAACAGCACAAATTGGCTCTAACCAGAAAAGAAAGGTGACTGGGAGGCCCCGGTGCCCAACTGAGCAAGAAAACAAATACATTGGAGTGTCTAGTTTGAGAAACAGATGCCTCACAGGTCCTCAACTGGCAGCTTCATTAAATAGTACTGGCAAAACACCAGTCTCAATGTCATAAATAAAGAGGCAACTCCGGGATAATGCCCTTTTTCCAATCTTCCCTGTCCAGTGTCTGTGTTCGTCTTAATCATTTCTTTTTATTGGCCAGTCTGAGATATTGCTTTTTCTTTGCAACTCTTCCTAGAAGGCCAGTATCCCGGAGTTGCATCTTCACTGTTGATTGTGTACACCTAAATACAGGTTTGCCAAGATGATTTTAGGCTGTAAATGCTGCCAAAAAAGCTTCAACAAAGAATTTAGTGAAGGGGTGTGAAAACGTATTTAAAGGTGACATTTCTGGGGAATTTCCTTAGTCATAGGGTATTGTGTACAGTTTGATGAGATTTTTTTTTAAATTAATTTCAGAAAAAGGCTGCAATGTAAACAATATGTGGTGAAAGTGAAGGGGTCTGAATATTTTCAAAATGCACTGCTTATCATGTTACTTGTTACTAGAAATACTTTTATTCTTTAGCAAACATCACACATCATTCACATTTGTTGTGTGGGGTACGTTTTTTTAATAAAAATGTTTTATTTTCTTACTGGCTACTATTTGTTCAATAACTGCATCAAAGCTGCACCCAAGAAAGGCTTTAAACGTTTCTAGCCCAAGAGTTTCACTCAGATGTGAACACTGCTCGTATTATGATTTTTGCAATGTTTTTCCATACGTTTATGATTATCAACAAGAAAAAAATACATTACAAATGAGTATATCGTAAAACATCAAGAATCGATAAACATAATCATAAATTATCGTATCGTGACCCAAGGATATTCCCATTATTAATGAAGAGTCACTGGAAATGCCATTACTTTTCAGCTCTGCTGTGGTATTGAACCTGTGGTCAGGATTGGAGATGATTTGTTGTGTTGGCTTCTTTGGGAAAGTGACAAGTTCTCTGATGTGTCACTCTCTGTCGCAACTTTTGTGACACCTTTTCTTTGTTAGTTTTCTCACATCCTCCTTTAGTGTTCAAATCTTCCCCTCATTCACCTTTCTCGTCTCCTCCTCTAGTGCCTATCTCCTCATTCCCTTTTTTGTCTTCTTTATGGCATCCTTTCATGCCATTACTTGGCCGACTCCTTCTGCTCCTCCATTTTCTTTTTTGGACTTCTTTCACCAAAGTGACTCTCACTCTTTTCCTATCAGTCTATATGTATTTCTTTCATCACTACCCCCATGTTGCTTTCTTTTGTTTTTATCAGCCAACAGATGGAGTGGTGTCCTTCCAATATGTTGTGTGAACTGTTTAAGATTCATAGTTCATTTTTCTTGCCCTCCCACCTTGCATACCCATCCATATCCCAATCATTTTATTTGACTCCTTTCAGTTCTGCCTTTTGGCTTTTCTTTATCTTTAGCCACCCATCTGTCCTCTCATCCAAGGTTTTCTCCATTCAGACCTTCAAACAGTTCAATCCAATGTTACACAGACTGTGGTAGTAGAAGGCAGTAACATTATTGGCCAATTTATTAGCTATATAGCTCCAGGCTGTTTTCTTTTGGAACTTTTAATTCCAAGACATTACATTAAAGCACTACTGAGCCCTTGATGCCAACCTGTTTGTAAACATCAATGCTCACAGGGGTCTTAGCATAAGCTGCAGAGTCTCTGAATGATGGAGGACACACCAAGCAAGACACAGCCACAATTAGTCCTAAACCCTGCTAGGGTGGATGTAGAGATAGGGAGAAGGTCACAGATTAAGCAGTGGAGGAAGAGAATACCATTTGTCAAAATATCAAATCCAGTACTTGACTCCGATGTAGTTTCTACATTATTACTGGAAACATTACAGGCTGTTGTGAAAGATGGCAGCCAATAAGAGGGTCCCACAATAACTTGTCATATCATCAACAAAAATAATTACAAGCAGAATTAAAGCTGCAAGCAGGGCTGCACAGTGTTTAGCATTCTGCTGCCGTATTGTACCAACTTTTTTGCTTAGAGACTGCAGGAATATATTGCCTGTCCAATGGTGCTCCCATTGGACCAAATTGAACTGTAGCGCATATAATAGCTAGATTCATAAACCTGGGCATGTGTGCCATATGTACGTTTGTGGGGGAGTAACATCAGATCTAGCCTGCTAGTTAACGAATAATCTTATCTACGAGAGATAACTAGCTAAGCTAACCTAACATGAAAATGGAACATTATGTAGATATGTCTGGCGATCAAAAGGGAAAGACATGCAACATTTTTTGTCATATCTGACCTTGACAAATGTCTTTGGTGAAGTTGTTGAGCAGCAGCAGCCTGACAAGATTAATAGGCCTTATTTTAGCAGCTCTACTAACACATTTCTGTTCATCGTGGTAGTTAAAACTTAACTAATTGGCAAATGGTATTAAAGAGCAATGTTCTCTGCCTATATGTTCAACGTGGCAAATCAAGGCGCTATAGTAAGATTATTTCACCCATGGGAGTGAAAGCTATGCTCCACCCTAGCAAGCAGGAAATTGTTTGTAAATGTGAAAAAATGTTTCAGTTTGCACACAAGGTTTAAAGGTTTAACTGAGGTTTGGATTTCGCATTTAACCCAAACCCGCTGTATTGGCGAGCATTCAATAAGCAATTAAGGATAACTGCCTTCCTCAAGAATAAAAGGGCACTTTTTTGCCAGCTCTGGGATTCAATCTAGCAAACATATTGCTAGTGGTCAGATGCTGTAACGCTTGGTCACTAGTCACCTGGTTGCTGTTCATTTGTGTTTGTTATAGTGTGTGAGTGTGCATATGCTAGCGTGCATATTTATACATACAGTATCTCACAAAAGTGAGTACACCCCTCACGTTTTTGTAAATATTTGATTATATCTTTTCATGTGACAACACTGAAGAAATGACACTTTGCTACAATGTAAAATAGTGAGTGTACAGCTTGTATAACAGTGTAAATTTGCTGTCCCCTCAGAACACACACAGCCATTAATATCTAAACCACTGGCAACAAAATTGAGTACACCTCTAAGTGAAAATGTCCAAATTGGGCCCAAAGTGTCAATATTTTGTGTGGCCACCATTATTTTCCAGCACTGCCTTAACCCTCTTGGACATGGAGATCACCAGAGCTACACAGGTTGCTACTGGAGTCCTCTTCCACTCCTCCATGACGACATCACGGAGCTGGTGGATGTTAGAGACCTTGCGCTCCTCCACCTTCTGTTTGAGGATGCCCCACTGATGCTCAATAGGGTTTAGGTCTGGAGACATGCTTGGCCAGTCCATCACCTTTACCCTCAGCTTCTTTAGCAAGGCAGTGGTCGTCTTGGAGGTGTGTTATCTTTTTGGAATACTGCCCTGCGGCCCAGTCTCCGAAGGGAGGGGATCATGCTCTGCTTCAGTATGTCACAGTACATGTTGGCATTCATGGTTCCCTCAATGAACTGTAGCTCCCCAGTGCCGGCAGCACTCATGCAGCCCCAGACCATGACACTCCCATCACCATGCTTGACTTTAGGCAAGACACACTTGTCTTTGTACTCCTCACCTGGTTGCCGCCACACACGCTTGACACCATCTAAACCAAATAAGTTTATCTTGGTCTCATCAGACCACAGGACATGGTTCCAGTAATCTATGTCCTTAGTCTACTTGTTTTCAGCAAACTGTTTGCGGGCTTTCTTGTGCATCATCTTTAGAAGAGGCTTCCTTCTGGGACGACAGCCATGCAGACCAATTTGATGCAGTGTGCGGCGTATGGTCTGAGCACTGACAGGCTGACCCCCCACCCCTTCAACCACTGCAGCAATGCTGGCAGCACTCATACGTCTATTTCCCAAAGACAACCTCTGGATGCTGAGCACGTGCACTCAACTTCTTTGGTCGACCATGACGAGGCCTGTTCTGAGTGGAACCTGGCCTGTTAAACCGCTGTATGGTCTTGGCCACCGTGCTGCAGCTCAGTCTCAGGGTCTTGGCAATCTTCTTATAGCCTAGGCCATCTTTATGTAGAGCAACAATTCTTTTTTCAGATCCTCAGTGAGTTCTTTGCAATGAGGTGCCATGTTGAACTTCCAGTGACCTGTATGAGGGAGTGTGAGAGCGATAACACCACATTTAACACACCTGCTCCCCATTCACACCTGAGACCTTGTAACACTAATGAGTCACATGACACCGGGGAGGGAAAATTGGGCTAATTGGGCCCAATTTGGACATTTTCACTTAGGGGTGTACTCACTTTTGTTGCCAGTGCTTTAGACATTAATGGCTGTGTGTCAAGTTATTTTGAGGGGACAGCAAATTTACACTGTTATACAAGCTGTACACTCACTACTTTACATTGTAGCAAAGTGTCATTTTTTCAGCGTTGTCACATGAAAAGATATAATCAAATATTTGCAAAAATGTAAGGGGTGTACTCACTTTTGTGAGATAATGTACATGTACGTGTATAATATAGCCCACTCATGATGATAATTTCCTCTCTGCTTTTTTTCTCCAGTTTTTCCTTGAATCCAATTAAAGCGAGGAAAATGCTTTCTGTCTTCAAGCCACCTCCATTATGTATGGGGCTCTTTAGGAGGATAGGATAGAGGATTCCTGAGCTTTCCTGTGAATATTAATTAGCTGCTGGGAGGAGGGAAAACAGGCCAGATGTGCTGATCCATCTATGGCAGCAGCAATGTTGAGCGCTCTTATCTGTCTGATAGCTCAGCTAAGTGTTCACACGCCTCTCTTCTCATTGTTTCTTACATACTCTCTTCTATTCTTTCCCCATCACTCCTTTCCCCCTCCATCTATTCTCCCTCTCCTTCCTTCTTATCTCTTCTACCCCCTCTCATCTCTACTGCTTTTCTCTCCTCACCCCTCCCTCCTCTCTTCTCTCTGTTGCCCCTCTCTTCACATCCTCCATGGTGGAAGGTAAATTAAACACCAGTCTGCAATCAGGCTGTATTAACAAAGAATCTAAACAACAGGGATAAAAAACTCCACAGATTTGAAACACATTGAAAGGTAAAAAAAAAAAAAAACATTAATCATTAGAAAGAACACTGGTACAGATAATCTGCACCTGAACTTTAAAATGTCTTGTTTTTCAAATGTAAAACAAAACTCATAAATAATGCAATCATCACATAAGCAATGCTGTTGTTGGACTAAATAAATTGTTTTGCTTATTTAGTCAAATATTCTGAGCAACCTTTGCATACTGAAACTAATTATTATGTCATTAGCATTCTATGGGGGATACATTGCCAATAACAGAGATAAGATACAGTGGATGTTGGGTTAACAGGCTTGATACTAATTACTTTAGTCTGTATGGTGTCCTCCTGACGCTAGTTTGCTTCGTCAGTATAGTAACCTCCTGATGCTAGTTTGCTTAGCCAGTATAGTAACCTCCTGATGCTAGTTAGATTAGCCAGTATAGTTACCTTCTGATGTTAGTTAGAGCTTAGCCAGTATTGTAACCTCCTGACGAACTTGTTGCCCATACATTATTCAGTCCTGTAAGTGGTCATCAGAAGAGGCTGCTCTTAGGTAATTTCTTCCATGCTAGTCAGGACTTGATCTAGGTGAAGAAGGCAGCAGTGAGGGGACATAATTTCATGAAGTAGGCTGGAAGAGGTGGTGGAGAGTCTTTTTAGCTTAATCTGCCCCACGGCCATGCAGACGTGCATGTGAATTTAGTCCTCCAGAAATATCTGGGTCTCCAGTTGGTGGCATGGTGGGTCAGCAGTTGTTATGTTAGTGTTATGTTACTCAGAGAGAACAGAAAAGACTTGGACATCTATCCAAGATATGCAGGTATCACTTGAGATTTTGCCTTAATTTAGATTGTTGAATTTTGTAAAAATTCTACTACCTAGGTTCAGTACGGCGATAAACGATATGCTGCATCCGAATGTGAAGTGTCCATTTATATGCATTATTTTGTGTTCTTCCATGATTTCCTGTTTCACTGTGGTACAACTATACTCATGCTAAACTCTCTTCCATCAACATAAGGAAAGTCAGAGAGCACACTAATATAATGAGACAAATGGTGGTTGAATAAATTAGACAATAACATTACAAAATAATAATGTATTAAGCTATAAAAGGTGCTATTTGCCTTAAAATACCCATCTTCTCTATTAGAATGAAGAAGTTGAAATCCACTGTTACCACACCCACAGTGAAGAGGATGGTTTGACAGGTAACCAACTTTCCAAAAATCACTGTTGGAGAATTACAGTTCTTGAGATTACCAAGTCTCCAAAACTGCAGTTATACATCGACTCCAGCCCAACAAGCTGTCTTTGTGGTCACTACCTCCTATTGGCATGCGTCATCTGTCCATTCCAGATAGCGTATCACACACCACCGTTATCAGTACCTGATGAAAACTTGTTCCAGCAGCCATGTGTGGCAGGAGAAAGCCATTACTCCCATCAAGACATACATTTCAGCACCTGAGCACTAGAGTTTGCTAAATGTCAATGAAACTTGAATTATAGCTATATAATTCAAGTTTATTAACTAACTAATCTATAGTTAGTTAATAAAAAAACATGTTTTTGGACACAAACACCTAAGGTTGGTTTGGCATAGAAAAAAAGATGGTCATTCACAGAAAAATCTCCACTGTAAATTATGGGGATGGATACGTATGTGATATTGTGGCAACTTGGGTTAAGTACCAAGAGATTTTAGAATAAAATCTGCCAGGAGGCTAAAACCGGGTCATCATTTCATCTTCCAGGAGAAGAATGATCCAAAACATTTCCCATATCCACACAAAATGGCTCACTGACCTCAGAATCTGGCTTTTGACATAACATGAATTCACTTTATATAATGCTATTCTTATTCTATCAATCAGTCAAATCCATTTTTAAAGCTGTTTTTATATCAGCAGTTCCTAACAACAAAGTAGCTATATAGGTACCAAACTTAAATTTGAAATAACAAGCAATACAATGACTAATAGAAAAACTCCCTAGAACTGTCAGAGTCATAGATGAAACCTAAAGAGGAGCTGATCTCCTGGGAAAGACCAGTCCTCTTCAGGCTTTGCAGGGTAGAGATTAAGGACACCTTTTTTTTTTTTTAGAGATTAAGGACACCGTATTTTTCACTTCACTGTAAATTTTGCTGACTTTTTTAGATCTTGTGTAATCTATATCTTGAAGTTTTAGTTACATATTTGTCTTTTGAATAACGATTTAATGTAGTTATTTAAAAATAACCAAAATAGTGATCCTTTTTAATAAAAGGGCCTCACATGATATTTCATCATAATTTAGTCAAATGTATTGCCTAACTAATAAATACTTTTTATTATAATTCAAATTTGATTATAGATATTGATAAATAGTACGCTTTGAAATTCATAAAATAATGTACCAAAGTTTGTTGTCTCATCATATGTTCAACCCTTAATAACTTAATGTCCGCAAAAATAGATGGACATTTTCATTTTATTCGAATACACATTGAGCAAAACGTAATTAGACCTCAGTAGCAGCAGGGTGTATCTGTCAGAAAAGAGTCCTATGTTACCACAGAAGATGACATGGGACAATTGACATTTTCCCTTGTTTACACTGTTAAAAAAATTCAACTTGTCTTGTTCAATTAAACAAAAATATCTTAGTCTAAAAGCACTCAAAGATGGGGATAACATTAAGAACAACAGAAAAGTGTTGTTCTCAGATGCCTGAATAAAATATTGTCTTGTTCTGAGAACACCCAGGGATAGCTTTCTATTGTCTCCTTAACAGAAAGTACTGTGAAGTTTTTCATTTTTTACACATTACATTTGCTCATTTATGAAGACTACGCATAGGGCTCAGAAAGGCTTTAAAACCAAAAAGTGTTGAATGGTACTTCTTTATAAAGAAAAAAAGAGGATGTGAGAATTAGTGTAGGAGAACTGGTGCGGTGTACTTGTGTAATTCAGTAGGCTTAACTCAAGTTATGTCAACATTATCGCATAAGGGTTTGATATGTGAACAAGCTCGCTGCCACTGCTTATTGGGGTGTGAAAATATCTTGTCTGCCTGCCAACACTGTCAGACAGAGGTTACACGTCTGTGACTGAGCTTTATGGTCATATTTATTCATTCGTTCTCTCCCTGGTCTGTGACTATGCGGTATAGCTTCAAGTAAGACTCTTAGATTGGGGTAGTGACCATGAAACAGGACCAGAATTCCACTGAAAATAAGCAGTTCACATGTAAAGGGATTGCTTACTTTCCATATTACCTGACTAAATGTATGTTGCCTTGTACCCAAAACTTTTTATAGAACAGTTGATGTCATTAATTGTTTCATAACAAGAAGTATAACTTTTTATTAACAATATTGATTGCCAGGGTTGGGATAAGTAAGATAGGACACTACTAATGTATAAACATCTTGTCATAGGTCAAAATCTTAACAGTTATTCTCATATTGTAGTTGATCATTAACTCTGGTCATCAACATCAACACTGTTTTTGGTAAAGAGTTGTACTCTTTACAACATGCATTCTATTCCCGAATCAACACTACAAATGTTACACCCAAAAAGACAACACTAGTTAACTCTGGCCAATATGCTGTGTGCTATCAAAAGGAAACTGCAGGCTTCCATACATTTAAGAAAAACTTAAGAAAAACTATTTAAGCACATTTACGTTTTTCAGTATGTGAATAAATACTGTCTAGGATAGTGATATTGTAGTATTTTCTGTATTATTTGTTATGACATGTATAAAAACTGTATATACTTGAGTAATTTCATGCAGTTTTTTATTTTTAGATTGGAGACAGATCCATGGTGTTTACCTGTGAGATCTGTAGGAGTTACTTATGGGTGCATTACTGGCAGTGGCACCAAGCAAACACAACATGAAAGAGCATTTTTCTGCACTGGCTTATAATTACTACAGACAAGCACGGAACACCACATGGACATGATGAACGTTTGTGTTTAAAAGTGTATTTTTCATATTTTACAATGATCGTTGTCCCCAATCGAAAACTTATTGGGGAGTCGGTGTCTATGTTCGCTATGAATTCTGTAAGTTGTGGTGTTTTATGGACAGGCTCATACAGAGGAAGTTCATTCTATACTGTGTTGTGGAGGCCTTGTGTTTTTATGACACAAATATATCATTTCTAACATTAGTAATTGGTACATTAACTTGTTGTGCTATGGTGAAATACAACCTTAATTATTAATTCTTTAAAGTGGACCTCTGAAAAACCAGAGCAAGAGGGGGAATTACGCTGACCTTTAGCAAAGTTAATGTCTCTACGTCATCACCACGTATGTGCAGGAAAACCAAAGCATCTCCACCTCCATAAGATAAATGGTGAGCTCTTAAATAATCTCTGACTATCTATGATTTAGGAGTGAACTGTATCTTTAACCAATGGCATATGATTGAGCCAAAATCTTTTAAGTTTTTACTGTAGGAAATTACCCTCCAACAGCTAACCCAAGGTCAGACTTATTCTTTACCTTGTGTTTTTCAGGAGTCCAGTGTTTTGTTTTTAAGGAACTACCTTTACTGGAGCTGATATCCTCCCACTGGTCTTCACAGACAGTATAGTCCTGTTCAGACATTCACTGTATTTTCCAGGAGCAGGGAAGGTTTGTCTCTCTTGCCCACAGAACCGTCAAAGAAAAAAACACATGGTCTACCAACCTTATTCAAAACTTCCCTGAAGGTTGACTTGAATTCCAAAATCTTTCTCAAATTCCCAGCTAAATCTTTAGAGGAAATCTGTAAATAAAAGTACTGTGATGTACTGTAAGGGGTCTTTTATCTCATTCACCTATGTTGAACTTCCATCGAATCTCCGATCAAAGCTTACAGCCCATATTTAAAAATAGAACAGCTTTTCTACAACAAATCTACTACCGTGTAACCACTCCCTGAAATTAATCTAAAATTGTTACAAAACCAAATGTAGCTCCAGGCATTGCTGATAGAACTTTGTGTACGAACGAGGCTCATCTTTATGGAGACCCTTGTTGCTTCAACCTGTGCTTCAACCTCTACCTTCAATCCATTAAGTGAGCACTCCCAGAGCTCACACCTGGATAATCTGCCTGCTCCACCCGAGCCTATAATCTAATCCTAATTCCACTGGGAAGACTGATAACTATTAGGATATTGCAGTATTGGAGATGAAGCAGGAGCTCAGCTGGTTCTATAAAAGTAAATGTTCACTTGTTTAGACCCTACTCAACCCCCATGGCATTTACAGTTAAGGTTGAGTTGGGTCAGAGGAAAAAAAGTAAAAGGACTAGCAAACAGATTAGAGAAAGTTCATTTGGTGTAATTAGGATTTTTCAGTCACAGTGACTTGATTCTATTTTTGCCAGCTTTTTCTTGTCACAGGAATCCAGTCATGGGTAGTATGTAGCAACCATGCAACCAGATCGTATCAGGAAAAAGACATGCTGTCACAATCATACTGCCCAGACTGTAAAAACCTATGTATTTGTCAGAATATTTTTTCATGTTTTTTCCACACCACACTAAAGAAAACAGCATAAACACCCAACCACTGTTAATATAGTAAATAGTTAATCATTAGAAAGCAGGTGTAAGGACGCTGACCCACAAAAACATTACAGTATATTCCTAGTAAGATGTTATGAGAGAAAAAGAAACTGTAAAGGATCTCCTTCACATCATTTCTCACATGTACTAGGAGACGTGTTTATAATGGACCCCAAGAATACTGCACACAACATTTCAATGAAGGGACATCTAAAAAATGTATCAAGGACATTAAAACAGCATTTTCCTAAAAATGAAAATGAATGATTCTCCAACCGTCAAGGCTGAAATGGTTCTCTCTCTGTCTTTTCTCTCACTCTCTCAATTTCTCCCCTACATCTCTTGTATCCTCTTTCTTTTCTCTCATGTGTTGTTCGTTGCTGCATATGCAAAGTTATGTTTATGTGTCTAGGGAAAGCTAATTAAAAGCTAGCCCTTGGCTATGCTGGACACAATAAACCACAGCACATCACATCCAGGAAAGATTAATCTGTGCCATGCATATACTGTATAATTTATACAAAAAAAATATTTTAAGTGAGATATTATGTTTTGTGTTACGCCAAAAAAAAGACTGGAAATTCAAAACTTAATTAGACCTATAGATTAAGAAGGCTTTTCAGCATATGCAGCTTAATACCTGCCAGAGCACTGTCAAGGATTCTGCTGTAGGCCTACTTCTACAGCATGGTTATATGTCCTACCTCATCATAATTTCACTCACCTGGTGTTCCAGGCATAAGTCAGTCCCTGATGAGAGGATTGCGATGAAAAAACATAATGGAACTGGCTTTGAGGAGTTGAGTTTGAGGGATCTAGTGCAATGTTAGTTTTCTTTGATAACCCGGTTCCAAATTGAGTTGG
Source organism: Esox masquinongy (assembly GCA_016801175.1). Lineage (NCBI taxonomy): Eukaryota > Metazoa > Chordata > Actinopteri > Esociformes > Esocidae > Esox > Esox masquinongy. The sequence continues at coordinate 196,395 of JACXGI010000058.1, read as the reverse complement.
GATATGTAAAAAATTATTTTCATTTCACATCAACACACTTGTACAACCCTTGTGCATGTAAATATCCATATATGTATGTGTGTGTTTGTGTAACAGGATAAATTGTCACCACTCCCTCTCCTGAGGCTCCGCCTGCTGGTGCGCCGGGGCTCCTGCAGTCGGCGTCACCAGCTTTCTGAAGCCATCACCCTCCCTGTGCGTCTTTACCAGACGCACCTGTTTCTTGTTTTCTCATTAGTGTAGGTGTTTATCTATCTGTCGGTTAGGTTGGGGTTTTGTGGGTTATTGTTTCTTAGTCAATGTTCCGTTTGAGCCACCTTATCTTACCTGTAAGGTACGTTTTCCCTTGTAGTCGGGATAACTGTTTTCCCCGGCATTCTTTGTGTTATTTGGCCTGTTTTACGTCCTACTAAGCTTGCCTGTGATTCTAAATAAACTATAGCAAGACACTCTCCTGCATCTGACTCCTGTCTTCTGCCTCGGAGCGTGACAGAATAACCCACCTAATCGATGGAGTCAACAGGTGTGCCCGATCTCACAGGTGTTGTAGCTCGGGTAAATGAACACGGGGACATGCTAGCGAGCCTAGGAACGGCGATGGATCGGGTCCTCCAAGTGGTTAGCCCCCTCGACCGGGCCCAGCACAACGAGGAGACCACCCCGAGCACCGCCACCGCGCCGTTGTCTCCTGCTCCACTCCTTGACGGACCTGGGGCTGTCCGCCTCACCCTTCCGCAAGCCTACGACGGGGCCGCGTCTCTTTGCCAAGAGATCCTGTTACAACTTAACTTGTACTTTACCATCACCGCTCCCACGGCAACGGGGCGCGAGAGGGTGTCGGCTCTCATCTCCTGTCTCTCCGGCAAGGCCCTGGAATGGACCAATTCCGTTTGGCATGGCAACGGCTCCCTAGTCGAAGACTATAAGGGCAGGGACGCGGGTGAACGCCTGTTCCACCTCCGACAGGGCACCTGGATGGCGAGGGAATCAGCCCTAGAGTTCCGCACCCTGGCCGTGGGGTCGGGATGGAACGAGCGAGCAATGATAGACCAATTTCGGTGCAGCCTGCGGGAGGATGTCCGGCGGGAGCTGGCATGCCGTGACGCCATGCTTGGTTTTGACCAGCTGGTGGACATGGCCATCCGGCTGGACAGCCTCCTGCAGGCGAGAGGACGCACCGGGAGTGCCGCGCTCGTTCCGTCTCCCCCGCCAGCCGCAACGGTGCCCATGGAAGTGGGCGGTCTGGGAGTCCGGGAGACCGAAAGGGGACCCGGGAGGCGTCGGGAGCAATGCACCTTCTGTGGCCGAAGGGGGCATTATGCGGCCTATTGCCACCTGCGCCTCGCGGGTCCGGTCAGCTGCAGCACAGGCACTCACGCACCACCTCAGGTACAGTCCTCAGCTCTCCGTCTACCCCGCAATTTCACGTCACCATAATCTTCCCTGGGTATCCCATCTCTACCCTGCTTAAGGCCCTCGTAGATTCAGGAGCAGCGGGTAACTTCATAGACGAGACCCTGGCACATGCACTACGCATACCCCTCACCACACTGAAGCGACCCCTGCCCGTCTGCTCTTTGGACGGCAGACCCCTGGGGTCCGGGTTAGTGCGCCAGGTCATCGTCCCGAACACCATGACCACACAACACACACGGAGCAGATCTCCCTATATGTCATGTCCATCCCTCCAGCCACGTAGTGTTAGGGCTTCCCTGGTTGTCCCTGCATAACCCTTCTGTGTCTTGGTCCCACAGGTCCATTGAGGGGTGGTCGCGTGGGTGTCTGGGAAGGTGTGTTCCGGTTTCGTTGAGTGCCACCACGGTGGAAAGTCCAGACAGTGCCTCCGACACTCCTGTTCCTATTTAGTATTCGGATCTGTCACATGCTTTTTCCAAATCTAAGACCTCTAAATTACCACCCCATCGGTCATGGGATTGTGCCATAGACCTCCTACCGGGTTCTGTGCTGCCCAGGGGTCATGTGTATCCCCTGTCACATGCGGAGACCGAGGCTATGGAAACATATGTTTCGGAGTCCCTACGACAGGGGTACATACGCCCCTCCATTTCACCTGCCGCCTCGAGTTACTTCTTTGTGAAGAAGGACGGTGGTCTGCACCCGTGCATAGATTTCCGTGCCCTAAATAAAATCACCGTCCGCTACACCTATCCCCTCCCTCTCACTGCCACGGTGGTGGAATCTATGCATGGTCCGCGCTTCTTCACAAAGCTAGATCTCAGGAGCGCCTATAACCTCGTGCGTATCCGAGAGGGAGATGAGCATAAGACAGTGTTTAGCACAATGACTGGCCACTACGAGTACCTGGTCATGCCGTATGGTCTTATGAATGCTCCATTGGTCTTCCAAGCCTTCGTTAACGAGACATGATCGGTCGCGTTGTTGTAGTGTACATCAACAACATTTTGGTGTACACAGCCATGCGCGATCAGCATGACACTCTGGTCCGTCGGGTGCTTGAACGGCTGCTGGAGCATGACTTATACGTCAAAGCTGAGAAGTGTCTTTTCTTCCAGCAGTCCATTTCCTTTCTGGGAGACCGCATTTCCGCATCTGGGGTGGAAATGCAGGAGGACCACATTAACGCCGTGCGTAATTGGCCGACCCCAACCACGGTAAAGGCAGTACAGCACTTCCTTGGTTTCGCCAATTTTTACTGGAGGTTCATTCGCGGTTTCGGCAAAGTCGCCGCTCCGACCACCGCTCTCCTGAAAGGGGGGCCGTCCAGGCTTCGTTGGACACCTGAGCCAGACAGGGCGTTCACCTCACTGAAAGCCCTGTTCTCCTCCGCGCCTGTGTTGGCACACCCTGACCCATCGTTGCAGTTCGTCGTGGAAGTGGACGCGTCCGAGAACGGGGTGGGGGCGGTTCTGTCGCAACGCTCTGGCACGCCAGCTAAGCTTCGCCCTTGCGCATTCTTTTCTAGGAAACTGACACCGGCCGAACGCAACTACGACGTCGGTGATCGCGAGCTGTTGGCCGTCGTCAAAGCCCTTATGGCATGGAGGCACTGGCTCGAAGGGGCTAAACACCCTTTTCTCGTTTGGACTGACCACCGTAACCTGGAGTACATCCGGGCAGCGAGGAGACTGAACCCTCGCCAGGGGAGGTGGTCCCTGTTCCTTGCCAGGTTCACCTTTTCCCTGTCATACATTCCGGGCAGTAGGAACGTGAAGGCCGATGCGTTGTCCCGCCAGCACGACGGGGGGGAGCGGCTGGTGGAGGATGGTCCCATACTACCGGACGCCTGCATCGTGGTACTGATAGTGTGGGACCTCGACTACGAGATCAGGCAGGCGCTGCGTACGGACCCTGCAACTGCGCAGTGCCCTGCCGGGCTCCAGTACGTACCTGTCTCCGTGCGGGACAGGCTGCTATGCTGGGCTCACGCCTCATGAAGGCTCTCTCCATGAGGCCGGGGTGCCGGGGACCCCCCCGCCGCCGTTGGAGACTGACGAGGGACGGGTCTACGCCGTCCGATCCATCCTCGATTTGCAGCGGCGGCGGGGTGGCCTGCAGTACCTCGTGGATTGGGTGGGGTACGGCCATGAGGAGCAGTGCTGGGTCCCGGCTCGGGACGTCCTCGATCCTGCCCTTCCTCAGGATTTCTACCAGCGCTGTCCGGATCGCCCAGCACCGCGTCCTTGGGGTCGTCCTCAGGGTCGAGGGCGCCGCGCCGCTGGAGCTGCGCGTCAGGGGGGGGGGGGGGACCGGC
>JACXGI010000058.1:164817-192562 GCA_016801175.1 Esox masquinongy | reverse complement strand
TAGCTGGGATAACTGTTTTCCCCGGCATTCTTTGTGTTATTTGGCCTGTTTTACGTCCTACTAAGCTTGCCTGTGATTCTAAATAAACTAAAGCAAGCCACTCTCCTGCATCTGACTCCTGTCTTCTACCTTGGAGCGTGACATAAATATTAACAACGTGTATTATGGCTTTAACATGTGGTAGGCGATAAAGTTAGCTAAAAAGGTAAGCGAACAGGCTAATTAACATCCTTCACACGAGACCTTGAATACATTTGGCTCAATACAAAGCCAGGGTCTTTTCAGAGGGGTATTTTTAATATACTATAGATAGTTTGTTTTGTAGCCAGGTAGCTGTTTCATTGCATTTTTTGCCAGACTGCATAAGTGGAGCCGGCCAAGAAGAGCAAATGTCGCTTACTGAGTGAGTGACTGAATGACTGACTGACTGCCCCTTGTTAAATAGTGTAGTGGTTAGAGATGTGAACTGCCATGGAGGGGATCGGTGTTTGAGCCTCGCCATAGTCAAAGCAAATTATGCATTAGGATTTGTTCAGGATAGACAAAAACTTTGCTGGCTACAACCTTCAGTAACTACGTTATAGTAAGCCTAAAATCAAACTGTTTATAGTTATATTGTGTCTATTTCTGGTGGATATTCGAAGTACACATCTGTGCATGCTTTTTGGGTAATATACAATATATCACAACCCCTTGTGCATTACAAGAGGAGGGTTTCCACGATTCTCTCGTCTTTTCACTTGACAAAAAAGTCTGTTATCGTCAACTATATTGATAGTTCTTGTATCAATGTCATTCTTGAATGAAAGAAAAATGAACGTTGTTGTGCCATGAAATGAAATTGCTTTGGGAGTGTAAGATTCATCTTCTGTCTCGCTAGCAATTGCTCAATTCTTATGACTATTCCAAGCAGTAAGTTAGTAAATATTAGTAAGCCAATTACTGGCTAATAAGCTGATAAAACAGCCAGTGGCAACAGCCATAGAGTTCATAGATGCTATTTGTTGTGGAAGGAAACTTAGTAAGAAACGTTAGTTAGTTTAACACAATGCTTAATGGTGTCTAGCAAAATATTCAAACTTGGCGTGATGTTAATGTGTGACAAAATGATCTAATGTTGAGACACCATACTGACACTCAGTATGCGTATAGCTTAGTGGCGTAGTGATTAAAGACACAGACTGTCACATGGGGGACCCAGTTTTGAATCCAACAAGGGCAACAACATTTATCCCTTCTAATCGTGGTCTGGTCGAACTAGGCTTGCCTGGTTCCTTTTCTTCTTTCAATGTAGCTATCCAGAGTTATATTCATAAGGACTTAAGTGATTAAATGTTTACAGTAATGTAAGCTGATTACTCAAGTCAAGTAATGGTAGCTTGTGCTTTCGAAAAGGTAATTAATATCTTATGAGATGGCAAGAATAAATGTCATGAACAAATTTGAAGAACCTGAGATAGAAGAGGACAGACAACACAGTGGAAGACAAAAAAAGGTGTCTGCATCTGATGAAAAGTACTTTAAGGTTACTTCCATGAGCCAGCCCCCGTCTAAAGGTCTAAGAAAAGCCACTCAATCAGCAGCCACTCAATTTTATTTATATTCTTTTTGCAATGCAACTCCCATTTTCTAAGTGCCACAGGCCCATCATAAAACAAGATATGATCATGTTGGTGAATGCCATACCATATTTAATCAGTCTTCCAGTAGCAATCGCTTTTTTTCCATTGCATATATTTGTACCCTTACCTAAGGCCTACCATAATGAAGGCTGGTTCTACAGCAATTTGGTCATACTTTTGACCCCAAATACAGCAGTGGTGGTAATTGCATTTTGCCTGGGCTGTAATTGTCGACAGGTAGCAGAAGAATAACAGTTCTGCTCCCAAGCTTTATGTCGCCATAGTTTGTGTCAGTGACCAGGATCAGCCAATCGAGTCTCAGTCCCTGTTTTCTATGACAGGGGATTTTCATCAGTCGGAATTATTTGCTGAGGTGAACTTTTGGATCTAGAAATGCTTCCTCTAATTTATCTGATGTCTTGATAAATCTTAGAAGTATCAGAAGCCTTGGACCACACCTCAGGTCTACTTGGCCTGGCAACTCCAAGAAATCCCAGTAGACCTGGGTGTGTTGCAGATCTAGTTTCTGCCTGACAACTCAAAATGTTAATACCTTAAAGATGATGCACTGAATCTGCACCCTTCATAGCCAGAAGGGGACTGGGTACCCATCAGAGTCTGGCTCCTCTCCAGGTTTCTTCCTAGGTACAAGGTATGTAAGTGGTAAGAAATTATAATTACTTTCACCCCTATATTAACACTGGATTTATGTTGTTGTGTGACTAGGCTTTTATGTGTGTGTAGGAGTCAGCATGAATGTGTGGTCTTGTGTGAGTGTGTGTCTGCATGGGACAGTGTATTTGGAGGCATGTGTACAAAAACAAAAAAGACGTCACCAGATCCAGGCTTTCAGGGCTCTAGTCCTAAACCATTGTCTCTCAGCCCATTATTTGATGAGCTTGGAATGTTTCATGCAGTGAAGTGGATGTCATTTCCACGCGTAACCAAGGCAGACAGATGTTTTGTTTAAATCCTGCTGTCTAGTCTACAGCTCATTCACGTGGCTCAACTCTGAGTGTTTTGAAAATCTGGGGATGTCCGCTAAGCAACTAGTGATGGCTTTTAAAAGCGTGATTGCCTGGTAGTAGAAGCTGTTTTTAAACCACTGTTCAGGGAAGCTGTTTAGGAGCTGTTTTTAATCACACTAGTGCTGCATAATTCTTAGCGTACAAGGTACATAACACACACACACAGACACAACCACGGTACAGCCCTGTACTTTGAGCCATGACGCTTCTTGATGTGAGATTAATAATGAAAAAGTCCTGGCTGGGCATCAGACATCTATTTTTCATTTCTGCTACTTATGCGTGTGACACATTTTCTTTTGCCTTCTTTCTTTTTTGTGTCTGTTTTGTTGGCTTTTTTTCTTTGACTTTTAAAAAAGCATATGTATTCTCGTGGGTTTAGGGTTTTCTGGTACGGTTTGGAGTTATGGTTAAGTGAAGGCATAAAAGTTAGATTATTGAGATAAAAAAAATGGCTTGACATCTACTGTCATCCACCCTCCACCTATTTCTGTCTCCTTACCCCCCCCCCTTGAATTTTGTGGTTTGTGATTTCTGGTATGTGACTGTTAGCTTTGTAACTGATAACTGATAAATATTCTGTCGTTTTGATTGATTAACCATGGCTTTGCAGGTGTACTATTATTTAGAAAAACATGTAATGTAACTGTTTATGTAATTTGTAATTATTTAATATTATTCCAATATTGCTCAGATGCCTGCCCCGCCCTTTTTGATGAAAACATTGGTTGATGTCAAACCAATGGCTGTGCTATGTTGACACTTCGGGAGGTGAGTAAACGGCATCTTCAAGAAATTATTTGTCACCTAAAAATCTTTTAGGCTGACTTGTGTATGTGAAATTGGTGTCATTTAATTTGACATGGTGAGCAAAAGATTAAATTAATTAAGATAGAAGTGAATAGCTTGCTACTGTTATAACAGATTTTAAAATAAACAATTGTGCTATATATCAGTTGTTGACATCCCAAAATGCCTGACTGGAGTAATTTACTCTATAGCCTGTAGAACTTTAAAGAACACTCAGGTTTATGTGCATTTGAGACCAGAATATTACTGTTTGCTATAAGAGCTCACAGAACTAGAATGACATTCACTACCTCTCTGCTCTGATAGAGTCTACAACTCACAACTCATTAACATAGCACTTCATCTACTTATAGAATCGTGAATATAGGAAATGTGCTGGAAATGGAAATTACAATACATTTGCCTCAATGTGAATGCTGTGTAATGCATTTACATTGATGCAAGTCATGTAATGCAAGTCATGGAGTTGCGAATGCACAGAAAATCTGTCACTGAACAGTTTACAACCAAAGTAGACATTTGCAATGTTTCAGATACAAATGTGACAAAACACAAATTGGAAAACAAAAGGTTTCTGCAAAAGAATATTGAGGTCTAACAACATATTTTTGCACATTTCAAATGGGTATGCACATAGAACGAGGTATAAAGTAAATCCAAGAGAGAGAGGCTTCTGATTTTTCTGGACAATATTGTATACAGTATTTTCTTCGTATTGTAGGCTACACACAGGCCTAGGGTATTGATGCTTTCAAGACAAGTTTTTATTGATCTCAGATTCTTTGTTTGTCAGAGTTATTGAAAATATGATTTGATTTTATTTGTCTCCATTTATGTTAAATTATGCAAGATTGCATGAACTAAAATGTCACGTTTTCCCCAGACCCTATAGGCAAACAAAATCCCTATGTTTGCAACTTCTCAAAGCCCCTCTGCAATTACGCAAATGCAAATCATGCTTTATTATAAAACGTGTGTTCCAGTGCCTCAGAGGTCCCCAAATCAACCCTCTTTTGCTCTCACTTGTTGTGCCGATTTATAAAAGGAGCACTGCTTTTATTTACCAATTTGGGTATTGGGTAGGATCTTATTTTCAATATGGTTGTGGACAGTTTGGAATACTTATTTCCAGTTAATAGCATTACTTTTTTTTTCTTTCCACAATGTTTTCTTTTTATTGTCCTGTTTCCTGCATTGACACACATACACACATAAAAGTTTGTTTTACTATCTTCATGGGATCCACAGAGACATTAAAACCCCTTTTTAATTAAAATCTTTTAGGGATTTTTGGGATTATTTTTAAGGGGGTGAGTTCTTCAAAAAGGTATTAGAGGAACAATTGAAATGTTAATTCATGTTTTACATTTTCCTTGAAGAATTTACTGGGCTTCTCCCAGATAATCTGGTCATGTGTTTTCATCTATAGAACAGTGAGAGGCCACAATTAACTTTTATTTTGCAGTTCTTGTACAGTAAGTTGAACAACATTATTAAAATGTCAGTGATATAGCTTCATTTGACTGTTGCCAGGCTTTGGCAGTAGAGGGGGTAAGCATACCACATACATTACCAATGGAATGGGCCATTATTATAGTAAGAATTCTTTAAATCTGACTGACAAATGATCTACGTTCAAAAATAATTGTTCCTCTCTTTTTGTGACCTTTGATACTATATTGAAAATGTCAATTACACTCAATACATGCAACAGTTTCTAGTGCCTTGCCAGCAGGTGCCATGTGCTGTCCATCACTCTGGCAGTGGATGTAGGGGGGCAGGGTAAATCAGTGTTTTGGGGTTGGGGTAGCGGCTGCCGTCTCGTTAGGCCATTGGAGGTGATACCGCACTTGTGTACCCTCCAGTACCAGGGGGACCTCTTCGTAAAGATGAAAAAAGGCTTTTCTCAAAAACATGTCATGATGCAACTTATCATGTTCAGTAAGGAGTCAAACAGAGTTGTATCTGCTGCAATCACCTGGACAGTGCTGTTAGAGATTTAGCCGCTTGTGCTCATACATTTATGGATTGAAGCACAATGCAGCTCTGCTGGGATTTGGTTTGTGGACAAATTAGAATTTTTCTGAAAAGTGCTCAAGTTTTGCATTGATGATTAATTTCAATGACAATGGTTCCAGACTACTACTGTATCGTCAAATATTAACTTAACACTAAGAGAGCTGCATTGAAATGTTGCTGCTAGTTACCCAAACCTGTTCAAGGTAATCCACAGTGTTCCTTGAATCACTACAACACTTTCCTATGATACCACACAGTACAAATGTGGGTGAAGTGCTGTAAATCTTAACAACAAAACACTTGACACTCAGCAACAACAAAACACCTAGGAACAGCAAAGCACCTACATGTCATTCAGAATGTCACATTCCCAAGTTCAGTGGCCAGGTCTTTGCTTTAGTTAACTTCTCTATAATTTATGAGAATGCTAAACATTCCTAAAGAATGAAAAAGCTAAAAAAAAAAAACAGTATTTACAAAAAAAATATTTAATTGTTGATATAATAATGCAATCACACCATACAATGAAGCAAGAATACAACAAAAAGAGTTTACAATACTAATAATGATTTATATTATTAGTCAAAAGCTACCTCTGTCCTTGTTTCCTTCACATTTTGCATCTCTTTGAAAGTGCATTGGAATCTGAGGTAACCTTTACTCCATCCACAATGTCTTCTGACAGGGAGTTTAGGAATAGAGGAAAAAAGGTGATAATCTCAACTGCATTTCCACAAGTCCTCTCATCTTTTCTTCTTGCCTCTTTCAGTCCAAGCCAGCTGGATGAAGCAGGCATCAAGCCAAAATGTAACAGCAGGAATTTTTGCAGACCAGTAGTAAAATGTAAAAAAAAAAAAAAAAAGATATCAAAATAAAAGAGTGCTATCAAGCAAAGGCTTAAACGTTGTCTGGGTAGTAAACTCTCCAGAAGGGTAGGAATGACCAGACTGGCAGACTGGGGCATAGAAAGACAATGTATGCAAATAAACATTTAAATATACTTATAAGTACTTACATACAGCAGGACTGTAACCATTGTAAAGGCCAATCGATTTCCCTCTGAAATGTAGCAAGATGAAGTTCCTCCTGGAAAGCGTATGTCATACAAAGAAAAGCACGAAGTTTTGTATTCATACTGAGACAGGCCTTTCTCATTAAATTGGCAATAAACATGGGAGCAAGGGCTACTCGGTTTTAAGCTTGTTTAGGTGGGTTTTTGAGATGTTCAGTCAGGCTTCCCTGTGCCTCTTTCAGCAGTGGGTTCTTGCAATATTTACCACCAATAACGAATAAAGCATACAAAGAAAAGAACACACTCCCTACATTCAATCCTGGGGAGGTTTGATGATGCTGTGGTGTTGCGTTGCCAACTTTGGTACTGTTGCCCTTGAATGTGCAGAAAACATAAAATCAACCAACTCAAGGTATCTTGGAGTACATTATTCAACCCAATGTCCAAAACATTTCTCTGTTCAATGTTGTTGATGTTTCAAGAGGACAACAATTGGGAACATTCATGAAAGCAGCCTTAAATGGTCCGAGAATAAACACTTTCTGAAGAATCCTGTTTTAAATCACATCCATAACCCACTGTAAATATGCTTGTATGTACATATATGTACAGCATATACACCCACTCTCTCTGTCTATTCAACTGTCATCAATGTGATTAAGTGTCAACTCCTCAGGAGGAAGTTGTCTGGCTGGTTAACTAATGTTTTACCAAGAAAGAAGACATGGAATACAGATTCAGAGCAGAGCAGGTGATGCAACAGCAGCATTTTAAACAGGGCTGAGCAACTAGCTGTGTTGAATGTCTCATGTGAAAAGTTCACAGAGTCTGTAGTGGTCTCCCATGGGCTCTTACCTTGTTGCCTCGGCTGCTGTTGTTGCTGTCGGCAAGTAGAGTGTCCTTCAAGGTAACAGAGCACTCAACGGACCAAAACATCTTCCAGAGAAGCAGTCTACTTCTCACGGCATGTGTGTGTATGTGTGTGTCCTGATTTTACCGTACTTCTAAGGACCAGATATTTCCACAAGGGACACATTATACTGGTTTCCATGAGGATAAGGTCTGTTTTAGGCTCTAGGGTTAGGTTTAAGTTAAATGTAGTGTTGGGTGTTAAGTTATGGTTACGGTTATGTTTTGGGGATTAGTTTTAGGCTAGGTTTCAGGGCTATTGAGATTTTATTTTGGTAAAACCTAAAGCGTTTGTCATTGTTTACTTAACTTTTCAGGATCACATTGTACCAGAATTTGCTGAAATGACATGACAACATTACATCTGACTTCTCAAAATGCTTTTTTAGGGTTGTAGGTTAGGTTATAATGGCGCTGGGGTTAAGGGAGTTAGGAGTTAATTATGTTTAGATGTAAAAGTTAGGCTGTTGATTTTAAGGTTAGGGTGGGTGAGATTAAGATTAGGTTTAGAGTTAGGGTAAGGTTTAGAGCTAGGGAAGAGGGAACATGGATTTCTGGGTCAGAATTTGGTCTTGACAAGGACAGAAAGATGAAAATGCATGTGTGCCTGTGATCTTTGTGTCTTTGTTCATTTAGCAACCTGAAGTCCCCAGAAATATAGTAGAGCCTGAAAATGTTGTAACGACAAGGTTTATGTGTGTGTATGCACTGAAATAGTCACCACTCTACAGAGTATCCTTGATCATGCTTCCTTTCTCTGTGGGGGCCTTTTCAAATCAGATTAAATTTGGAAGATATGTGTTCTTTCACATCAGGGTCCACTGTTCCTGCAAGGCTCAGCTCTCACTCTGTCTCTCTGCCTTTCTTTCTTATATTGGATAATTCCAGGGTTGGTAGTTGTACCCCCCAACCATACAGGGCTTTAAAACCATGTATTTGTAAATGAGCCATTTATAAGATTTCTACCAAACAAAAGCAAAAAATACAAATACAAATTGTTAAAGATATAATTATTCTAAATAATTAAAAAAAAGAAAGCCTAAGCAATCCCAAAGAAAAAAGGATATAGCTCTGGAGAAAACTTAGTTGGAGCAGCGTATTGTTTGAAATGAAATGCTGAATTGGTCATATTTCTCCTTGACAGGTAATATATGCTGTACATCAAGTGAAATCCCATCCCTAAGAGCTTGCAGGGCCCCAAAAAAATGAACAAGGACGAAATTAGAGCATGCAAACTCATTATGCTCCATCACTTTATTAAAAATGAACGGACAGCGTTTCACCCATATTTATAGGTCAATTAACAGGCCGTTGTAACAGCCTTAAAATTGCCATACCACAAACAGCAACACACCTGCGTGTATTTATGTCTCTGATATGTGTGTAGAAGTGTGTGCTGATGGGGAGTAAAAAAAAGATGGAAAATACTGTAGCCTGGCTCAATCTCAATTTTATTAACAGACAGAGCTGACTTAATTAAAATCAGACCGTGGCTTCTTCTTAATGTAATTCTAAGATCTGAGCTTTAGTGGAGTAAGCATTTTTTTTTTGGAGAGACCAATGCTATAATTAGATGGGCCACAAGTGCCTTTTGGTGCAAGTGGGTCCTTTGAAGTACGCATACCATATCAAGGATAAGGTCCACCTACAGTAACACATTAATTAGCCATTTGCATGTGATAGAATTTTGTTTTGCTCTTCAATGTAATACAAGTTTTTTTTTTAAACGGCACTATGTGTCAAAGTCAAGGTTACAGTAAGCTGTTACATGGAGTGGCCCCTTTAAACATACTAATTGTGTTGTAATAATCATGGAAAATAAATGCTACCAAGTATTTGTTTCAGACTCAGGATAATGGATGGGATTCTATGGTACATTGCTGATAACAAAAATACAGTCTGAGTACTAAGATAATTGATTTCATGGTAAGGCATGGGACTGAATTTATCACGCTTGAGAGATTCCACTCACTATCGATGGGTTGATTCCCTTGGGTTGTTTTTATTCTCACCTTTCTCTGTCTCACTATGTATCACTTGCTATCTCGCTCTATTTTTAAAAGCTTACTTAAATTATGATGTTAAGAGCAGTCAATGAATAATTTAAATAAAAATTTCAGAGATATGGTTACATATTTTTAAAGAGGATTCACTTGCATTACAACAGTATTTTATTCAGTCACTAAGTAGACCGCTGGTGAATGGACCCAAATTCGGCAACAGACTACAGCAGTTACAATGAACTCAGTATTTAGACGGTGACAATTTGTTTAAGCAAGTATGGGGGAACTATGTACAAAGTGTGCTGTAGAGTTTTTTTAAATTCAAAATGAATTTTAAAAAACTCTATAACCCTATAGTTATTTTATGATTTCTAATCCAAAGTGCTTGAATACAGAGCCCCAAAAAATGTATTTCACAGTTCACTTTACATTATCTGCTAATAGGCTTCTATACAGTGGATTAGAACATATTGTGTGCAGCCACAACAGTTGTTGAGTCATATCAGCTTCACTGGCAGCACAGGAAGAATTGGTCAATTGGTTTAATAAAGCCCAATATTGTTACCTTGTCATTTTATTTTTCGAAAAGCATCTTACATGAATTTAATAGACCATTTAGTCTAGCGATTAATACAATAAAAGGCCAATTATTTAGAGACATTATTAGAGACATGTTTTTTTTTTTGCTGAAATGTGAAATTTTGAGGCTGTTCATTAATTCAAGCAAGAACATTTCCTTTAAAGTCACTTGTGTGTTTTTTGCAGGAAATAAAATCTGTAATCTGTTTAAAATCTTGAATTGTATAAAACAATGTCTGCAGTTAATTAAGCCCAAGATCACCCTTAAAATGTCACCCGGAGTTGTTTTTCCAAAAAGACAACTTCACTAAATATTACTTTTGTCAACATATTGCAGTCAATAAGAAATTATAATGTTACAAATGCTGATGTTTTTTTTCAATACATTGCAGTCAAAACTAAAAGATGAATGTCATAGGACTAAAGTTTTTTCTCTTCTTTCCTCAGTGGGAAAAGATGATAGTCAACCAATTGACTGTGCATTTGTCAATACACTGCTGTGAATGGGAAAATATGAGATTCATGCTTATGATATTAACTTTTTATTCAATGGGAAAAGAGTAATGTGAGATTGTGAAAGCTTATACCAATGCATTAGCAGTCAATGGTAACATGATTGTTGAGTAAAATTTAATGGAAAAGGGTCACAGTGTTCAGACTTATGTGAAAACATCATATTCAGTAGGAAAATATGAGTGTCAACCATATTTGCGGGCTCTATTTTCTTTAATGTTAATCTTAGGGATGTGTGCTTGATATAACTTAACTTTTACAGTTTACACCTCTTTGAGTGAAGGAGGCCTAATGCCCTAATTGATGGCATGTCTGAAAATGCATTGTTAATATAATCTGTATGAAAAAGAAAAGCCAGTGTTGCATTTCTAACATTCAACTATGAAGCAATGCCCACAAACTCTTTATATTCACTGAAAACAACATTAAAAAGTTGTTTTCAGGTTATTTCTAATGGTTTTAGGTAAGTTCAGCAAATTATTGTTTTCATTTTACTATCGACTTCAATCTAACTGATTGCATGGCTTTCAGAGCTGAACGATGCATTCTAAATGCCTGTGTCTCATTAAAATATTCCATTAGAAAGCGTCTCCCTGTGTGATTGCTTCTGCAGGAATATGCTTCTGAACCTGAAAATATTAGGAAGCCAACTACGAACGGTTGAACCTTTTCAATAATGCATGGGAAAACCTAGTGCTTTGGGGACTCCAACAGGGAAAACAGTGAGTTTTATTCATCTCTTCCACAGAGTGTTATGTGTTTACCAACTGGTTCCTCCAGCAGGGTGGTTGTTATTAAAGGTACTCAATTAATGCCCTTGCTCCTCTTCTCCCAGTCTGAACATTATAGTTGAGCTAGTGAATTAAACCGGAACTGAGATACTGCACTCAAAGTCCCGCCCCCATAATTTTTTTTATCCACATGGAGTTGCTCCACACTGCTTTTTGCCCACATCCTTAAATACGGTTTCCCCATAGCGAGACATCTCACGGACTATTTTTTTCTGGTAATAGCCCATCCAACCCGCCCTGACCAGAGAGAAACAGTCACATATCACAGACTGGAGTACGGTTACAGCCTCTGTGGGGGGCAGGGCAATAAGCTGAGTGGCCCAACACGATCAAACTATTAGGGGCATGTCCAGTTACTGTGTATGGTCATACTAAACTGTGAGGCGCAAGGCTAGCAAGTGCATAATGGAGAGGCAAACAAGGAGAACAACGTTTCTATACTTCATCTCTTTTACATGCAAAGTCTGCACCACGCGGTTACGACAAACAGGAATAAAACCCGTGAGGTGCAGGTGAAAACAGGCAACATAAATAAACAATATAATCAGTGATGAGGAGCAGGTGTGTTGGTGAGGGGCGCTGCTGCCATTACCTCCTGCCGGCAGTTAGTACACCGGCGAGGTGGAGCGCCGGAGAGAGAGAGGGCACGCGGAGCAACGTCACATAAACTCTTGTTGGTTTCAAAGGGGAACAACTGTCACCAAATCATCCATCTGAAACCTCCATCCAAACTTCCGTGGTGAAAAAGAATATTGGTTTAGAAGACAAAAGATTCAAAAGTGTCAACCGATTCTAGCCTATAAAACACACTGTGCATCATTTACATTTCAATCATTTAGCAGAAGCTCTCCTGCATAGCAACTTACAGTGGTGTCTTTTGCTTCAACAGATTGCCCCTGTCTGTTTGTGTGGTGGCGCATGTGATCACTCTGTTGCTAAAAATAATAACCGCTTTTTGTTTATCCCCCCCCCCCGAAATCTGCTAGTAGTCAAACCCACCAGAAGAAAAGTAAAAAATAAGTGATCTATTATTTGTATTTTGTATTAAATACTACCAGATTCATCCAAGACTTGAACATTTATTAAAGGTGAATTCAAAAATCTATTATTTTAGACCAAAAAAGTGTATTCTGATGTGATGCACATTCACTGGACTTGGAAAATCACATGATTTTGTTAGTTTTTCATTAATAATTCTAAATTGTAAGTGAAAAAACTCCAACCAAATTCTGAAAAAAAATCTAACATTTTTGGGAGACCATTTGAAGTTGTACTAGGTATATTGACAGAAAACCTAGATCGGTACTTTATCTTAGGGCCGGCATGTAGTAACTGCTTGGATGTGGTTGTGCAGGCACTCCAGCCAAAATAACTGATAAGAATTTGCAAGGGGAAATGTACGTTTTGTGGTGGATGAAAATAGATTACAGGTCAGAATAGCTGGAGTTTGGCTGGTATAGGGATGTGCTTGAAACTTGCGGCACCAAGATTGGAGTGATTTAGAAAGCAGAGGTGAGAGAGAAGTCCTTTCTGCTTTGATCAGGACTTGTAGCTGTTTCATTTTGTTTTGCGAGTCAGCAAACGTTTGAATGGAGAAGTCCTGAAAGGGCAGTATGTACGAAGCTCTAGCATTCCGGAGCAAAGCAGAGCCCCAGCTTGCTTCCCCTGCTGCCTCCAGTGATCTGAAAATCGGACTCAGCCCTCAGAGTCCATCGTCGTAGTATATAACTGATGGATGATAATGTGTCTCTGATATTCAGTAGCTCATTTTGGTTGAAAGAAATGCACATTTATGATGCATTCCAAAATATGAAAAACTAACATGTAAACACAACGAGCAGCTTCCATAACACTGTGGCTCCCTCACCAAGCACCAGGCCTTCATATTTTAGTCCTAGGTGCGCTTCAGATTCAGCTCATGAGCAGATAGCATTAAATTCTCTTTTAGAACTCTCTGATATATGATACTCATTTTGAAAACACACACCAGATGGTTAATCAATGGCGTAGAGAATTACTCACTCACAAGATACTGGTATAGTAGTAGGGTAATTCTGTCTTTGATGCCCACTCACTCCTATATTTGTACACATGCATTTCTTTTTTGGATGGATGCTGTAGGCCACAGTCAGAATAGGCCTTCTGTATGCAAAAATTATAATGATTCATTTTTGTTGTAGTTTTTAATAAGCACAAAAATAATTGGTTTTATTGAATATTCATCTCATCAATTACCAAAAAAACAGTACCACACATTAATTATAGCAGACAACATAAAATTAAAGACACTGCACTGGTCTACTACCTTGCATACCCTAGCTTTTTGTGGGTCATGTAACATACTGCACAGTCCATTAGGTCAGCATGCTCTCTGATATGTTTGAACCTGTATTGCAGGACTGTATCGGTTAGAGCTTTACCTTCAAACAGAAAAGACTATCTAACACAGTGTTGATGTTAGCTCTGTGTGTGCAGTTTAGGGCAAGGTGTGCTGTTTTGAGCCAGCTATTGCTTTGTTAGTTCTTTCTTTGCTGCACCTGATTATATAACCAGAAAATAATCAAAATGGGACAGGACCAGATCACATCTTTATTGCATTGCAGATGGGTAATTATTGCATTGCAGATGGGTAAAATTCACAGAACATATTTTAATTACAAATGTAACTTTGTCAATTTCACTTGACTATGATAACTGACCGGCCACTTTTACTCCTAGGATGTACACCTTCATGCACTCCAGTTGAGGTTTAGGTCTTAGAGAATGTTTTGAACCCACTGCTCCACCCATAGATAATGCTCTGAAGGGACACCATACTGTACTATACAGATCTGATGCTAGAGAACATTCTGAGTTCTATTACACATGTAACTCTCCTACCACGCAATGCCACATACTTTAAAGGCTGCCTTGAAATCTAACAACAAAGCTCGAACTGTTCTTCCGTTTATTTTTAACCGAGTCGGGGCAGGGCTCCTTATTTTTTCTATACACTCTTAGAAGAGGTACAGTGTTAATATACAGTACTGTTTTTTGGGGGGGTTCAAAAAGATCTTAGACTTTAATTGGTGAGATAAATTTGTCTTTCCATAAGAATCCCACCACATCACTAACAGGAAGGATGCAGCAAGGGTAGAAAACCCATGAGGAGGCAGGCAGCTAATGCCTCCGTCAGTCTCAGCCTCTGTCACTCAGTGTCTGTGTGTTCAGGGGGAATAACCGTCTCACTGTTCAAACAGTGTCATAGGAGATTAGCAGTTAGAGAGAAAATATAGCACTATGCAGGGGAGGGGGTAGGAGTCTAAGGGATAGGAAGAGAGAGGGAGAGAGTTGGGGAGGGTGGGTGTATCTGATTCATTCTGACCTTATGATAGCTGGGTAATGAGTGCACTAATAACTGATAACTCTGCAAGAAAAATACTGTCAAATTGGATGTACCTCTTTGTGAATTGCTGTATGATGACTTCTGCACTAGGGAGTGCATACTCTGATAACTGGAAGAAAACAGTGTCAGAAGTTAATAGGATTCATCCATAGCCTTATGCTAGCTTTAGCATCATGGAGGTTGAGCACACTACGAACTGACACTACAATACTGATGCACACTGGCGTAGCATGGCGACGCCGGGCCGGGTTGCAAGATGTCCCGACAGCGCCCACGCACCCCCCCCCCCCCCCCGCCCCTGTAGATGAACCTACCAGCTGATGTCTGACTGTGATAACAGCATGGAAACACACAAATAAAATAAAAATACAGAATCATCACCCAGCGTGGGCCCGGGTGCAACCGTTCCTCCTGTGCCCCCGATAGTTGTTACGCCACTGCTGATGCACTCCCTAGATTACCCTGGATAAACAACCACTGCATATAATGCAGTACATGGCCAATAATCAGAGAACAGCTACAGCCAACAGATCAAAACCAAATGTCTCTCTTCCACCTGTATATAACAATTTAATTGTGTCCTCCCACCTGAAGGTGACAGGTTAAATGTGACTATGGCATTTACATGAGGGTGGGAGTGACATGACTTAGCAAACACAGATAGTTAACCCTGCTAAACTGGTCTTCAATGGTAAAAGGACAACTTAATTGCCTGTTGGGCATTTTTGCAGTGAAATGTACAGAGTGAAAGTACCGCATAGCAGTCCAGCTGTGAAACTACGACCGGGATGCATACTTTGTTTGTGGCACACCCACTGTGTCTTGAAGTCCCGGAAGTGTAAAGATCCCACCACAGCTATAGTCGGATTAGACAGAGAACGCTAAAGTCTACGGTATCACTCTCTGCTAGACGGGAGCCTAATAGATGCTTTGAATGCAGCCTCACACTGTGAAGCCGTACTGGACGACTAATTGAAAAGTAATCACAACCCACTCCTCTCAATTACACACACATCCAAAGAGATTTATTTCTTTGTC
The DNA here is from genome assembly GCA_016801175.1 of Esox masquinongy. NCBI lineage: Eukaryota > Metazoa > Chordata > Actinopteri > Esociformes > Esocidae > Esox > Esox masquinongy. The sequence goes on along the minus strand of JACXGI010000058.1, from coordinate 176,853 downwards.
TTTTTTTTTTTTAAAGTCTCTGATGTTCCTACTGTTGCCTGGAAGCCAGAGACAGACAAGAGACAGTAGTGCTGCAGCTCATTTGAAACAGAAGTGAGGTAGCATAGTATATAGCATTTATAATAGTTAAAGCTGGTGCTTTCGAAGTTAGTTTTATTATATATAATTTCAAAGCTTACTTCAGTTTTTTGGAAACCACATAAAGTTGTCTGAACATCACAAAAAAATATTCTGACTTAAAAAAAATATTTAAAAAAGAAATACTGATATAAGAAAAAAGAAAATTGGTTTAGAAAAAAACTGTTGAATATAGTTTCCATTTTGTATGAACAAGTAACATAACATAGTATCATGCAAAAATTGGGGGTTGCATTAAAAGGTTTTTTTTCAGACCATATGCTTTATTACAGAGAGTGGGGAGAGAAGGTGAGTGGTGTTTCTCCTAAAACCCGGATTCAAACCCAAGCTGCCGCTGTATACAGTGCCCTTTACAACAATTGGCACCCTTGGTAAAGATGAGCAGAAAAGGCTATGAAAAAATGTATTGTTGCTTATCAACTAAACCATAGAGTATAGAAATGATAGACATACAATCGTAATTAGCTACAGTACATAGCACTAGCTTCTGTTTTGTGTGTGAAATAAAGCAACAGCATTGATGTAGCAAATACATTATCAGTCAACACTTTCTCTAACATTAGAGAAATACCTATTTGTATCTGGATGTTAGCTTGTGCAACGTTCACAGTCACTATGCAGTCCGTCGCAATTCACTGTGATTTTGAGTGGATGATAGCAAAGATCTTCTATAAATGAAAATACTCAAATGCACCTCAATTTCAGTCATGCCATGTACAAAAGATCCTGGCATATAGAGTGCTCAAACGATATTTTCATACAGTAAGTAAATGAGACAATGCAGAAGTTTGGGCCCTCATAAACATCTTGTTCTGACAAAGTGTGAAGTGTGGAAATTCCCAAAAACGCAGAGTGTAGTATCTTGTTACTATGGAGCCTCTTATAACTATAGACGTTCTTTAATCGTAGTTTTCTTGTTGTTTGCTGCTGTTGTCAGTCAATCACGCCCACACGCTTTGGAGGATAGATCACAAAATACGAGGGGTTAATTACTTCACATTTTCAGGGGGGCTGAGATGAAAAACGGGGGGGGGGGTTGTAGCACCCCTTAATGGGGTCTAAAATCGCCAATGGCTTGGGCTAACATCCATACAACATCAATGTCAATGTCAACTTTATTTATAAAGCACATTAAAACAACTGTCGTGACCAAAGTGCTGTACAGGGCAAAATCAAAATATACAAAATATATGAAATTTACAGGTAAAAAATGTATGTAGGTACACATAACAAGAAACAGACAAAATAGCAGCACAGATATTTGATGCCAACTCAGTTAGGATTAAAAGCCAGAGTAAAAAGGTGTGTCTTTAGCAATGACTTAAAAGTGCATATAGTCTGGGCATTTCGAATATGCAGTGGTAGGCTATTCCAGAGGACGGGACCACCACCGCGAATGCTTGATCCCCTCTTGTATTTAGCCTGGGTTTTGGGACAACTAAAAGTAACATCATCCATAGAACCACCATCACATTGTACTCATGAGCTTTACTATAATTTCTAAATATGTTTTGTACACTATGTCAAGGTAAAATTCTAAGTATAACAGTGGTATGGTTGTCAAGCCCTACATGTTCATGTCATCATCAACAATCTGCAGCATTACAGGGTTCACCCAGAGATGTCTTGTTTGACACGAGGGCCTGGACAGTGGGAAAGCCACACAGTTATTCATGCTGTGTGCAGCGGTTCACTGAACATCATATACTTCATTTCCTCACATAGTATATCATTGTGTTACAGGTTACACTGTAGGTCACTCAGAAATGAGCCATTTTCGACCAGGGTCATTAAAAACAGGGTGCAGTAAAAAAAGGCACAGAGGAATTATAGCTCTGGGCACCATTTCATTGAGTGTGACACACCCTTATTTCTCTCCAAGGACAACATTGTTTACAATGTAAGTGCTTCAATTACTTTGATTTTCAAAATTCCTTTTGATATGCATTCAGGACCACCAATACTCATACATATATTCTCCTAAGAGGAGAAAACTACCCCCTTCACATGTAAATCTCCCCTAGCAGACAACTGTATAACAGTGGGTTTTCAGTATTAAATAAAACTTTTTTTGGGTCACCTTTTCAAGGATAACAAGTAACCTAAAAGCGAGACTCACACCTAAAATGCAACAACACGTAGTATAGCCCATAGAGTCCTGCTTTAGCCTGACAGAGCTCACACTCCAGACTGAAAGCTGCAAAATGTCAAAACCATATTGTAATAATTACTTAACAGGCTTAATTTATGGCCTAATATTAGAATGTTTTGCACAGTTGCTGTGATTGAATTAAGCAAGCTACAGTCACATGGAGTGGCTTGTTGAATTTGTAAGTAACTAGAGAAGAAGTCTCCAGGGAGATGTTTTGAAAATCTGATGGAGAGTTAGTGTAACCTGTAACACAATGATATCCTATGCCATAAATGAAAGCATATGATGTTCAGTGAACTGCAACACACAGCCTTTGTGACTTTTCCCTGCCCTATTGACCTCTGTCTAAAACCGTGCGTCTGAGTGACTTACAGATCACAAAATTTCAGTATGTTGTGTTACACAGTGATATTGCAGTTGTGCATTTGGCCTAAATTCTATTCAGAAACATTTATTTTTCTGTTGTGGACTACTGTGGAATGCTTACTGAGGGGGCTTTATTTTGAAAGGCTATTTGGGTGACTGCGCAATGAGGATGCATGGTTGTTTAATTGAAAGGGAGTGACGTCAGGTTCAGCTTAGAGAGTAGGTTGTTTTGATTACTAAGTTGTAGGACTCAGTTAATAAACTTTCTTGGCTACATGTGTTTGTTCCATGGTCGTTATCCATTCTATCTGTCTGACAGCAACATTGACCAAAAAAATGAAATACATTTTTTCTAAACTGATAACACTAATAAAATGCAGGAACCATACCTTTTACTCTAAACTGATAACACTAACAAAATGCAGGAACCATGTCTGACAAAGTTGCCTTCTGGCAAATCACAGCAGGTCACCACTAGTAAAGCTTTCATTTGTGCTTTCACATAATCCTGAGAACACCATCCCTACCGTGAAGCATGCTGGTGACAGCATCATGCTACGGGGACGCTTCTCTGCATCAGGGCCTGGAAAGCTTGTGAAGATATAGGGGAAAAATGGATGCAGCAAATTACAGAGAAATCCTGGGGAAAAAAACTTGCTGGAGTCTGCACGAGACCTGGGACTTGGGAGAAGATTCATCTTCCAGCAAGACCATGACCCCAAACACAGCCAAAGCCACACCAGAGGGCTTCAAAAAACAAAAAGGTTACCAAAGGTTCCCATCCAACGTGATGAAGCTTTTGGCAAAAAGGAAAGTGCAAAAATTGCAGTGTCCAGATGTGCAAAGCTGGTAAAGACTTACTCATATAGACTGAGGGCTGTAATTGCTGCTAACGGTGTCTCTAACAGCTATTGACTAAAGGGGGCAAATACTAATGCAATCACTTATTTTCTGTTTTGTGTTTGTAATTACTTTAGAACAATTTGTAATCACCTTTCACTTTTCTCTTTCTGTTTTACGGTTCATTTTTTCATTTGTAAAAATATATAGTAATCATAATCATAATTACAATATTTTTCTCTGTGATTTAAAGTCCGTCATTAGTAATGTGTGTCAAAATAACAATGAAAAACATTTAATTTCTGTACGATTTCATGTCTGTTTTTAGTTACATGTTCAATAAACAATATCAGAAATAAAGCAAAGCTTAACTAGATAAGATCCAGGACTGACTGTAGAAGGCTCCTGAGATCAAACACTCAGTAGAGTGTGAGAGATGGCAGATAACATGAAGGCCTTTACTGATCTGCTGCAGTCCACTGAGAGAAGCCGGGCTGAGCTTATTGATATGGCTGAGAAGCAGAAAGCAGCAGCAGAATCGGACTGAAGGGTTTACTAAAGAGCTAAAGCAGGAAATCACTGAGCTACATAAGAGACACACTGAGTTGCAACACCTCTCACAAAGTGAAGATCACCTCCACCTCCTCCAGGGCTCTGAAACCCTGTGCTCTCCCACGTTCACCAAGGACCGTTCTAAATTCAGTGTTCACAGCGAAGCTATAGGTGGGGAATTTGAAGAAAGTTTTGAGGACTTCAGTCTGAACTGGGGAAGACTGCAAGGAGGGCATTTTCTGTAAAGCAATTTAATAAAGCAATGGAGACATTTTCTGACATCAATCTTAAGATGCAGCAGTATGCAGTGGATGTGACTCTGGAGCCTAATACATCAAATTGCTTTCTCAGCCTATCTGTGGTTGAGAAACAAGTGAGAGATGGACAGAAACGGCACCCTCACCCTGACAATCAAAAAGGTTTAGTGTTATTAATCACTCTGTCCTTGGAAATGAGGGATTTTCCTCCGAGCGGAGTGGAGGGGAAGACTTGCTGGGACATAGGACAAGAAGGGGTTTCTGTTTTGGCTCATCTCTAAGAATGGATTCTGGAATGTAAGACTGGGGACTGGGGATAGACATGTGGCCAACACATCGCCTTTTGTCACAGTCCACGCTACGCTTGTGTACAAGTAAAGTGTACAAGTAAAGGCTATTCATAAAGCTTATTTAATAGTTAGATTCATCTCACGTCTCCAAATATTTAAGAGAGCTTATGAGGTGCTCTAACAGTTATGGGGTCGCCAGCATGTGTCTTGATAACTGAAATAAGTAGCACGTCAGTGATTCCAGCACTATAGACACACAATTGCTTCGAAGTTATTGAAAGAATATGTTGATATTTCAATAAGATCAAACATTATTTGGCGTAGACCTGCGTGCAACAGTAGACCTACCTTTTGTACTTTTGAAAATGAATTCCTTAACTACATATAATAACTAGACTAATAAATAATCAAATTATGATAATTACATCAACCTAAATTCGCCTATATCATGTTATTTCAAGTTTTGAGCATAATATCATGTTGGAGCACAATCAACATTGTGTAGAACCAAAAATTCCAAAATTACACGTGTAAGTTGGGCAATTGAAAGCCTCAATGTAATGTTATCCTTGATTTTGTTTGGAAATTACATATCTTTAGAATTTTTCATGCAACATTATAAGCAACTGACTTGGCCTAGGCTTTCTATGTCTAAAGAACTTACAGTTGCATGGATGTTATGTGTTGATATAACAGAATAAATTGTATGATTCAGTGCACAAGTAATTTGCTGCAGAATTGTGAACAATCGAAACAAAGGAACATGTTTATTTTTTAAAGCTAATTCATAGCATGAGTAAAGACCCTGATGCATTGCTCAAGACATTGTGCAGTGCTACAAAAAGCACATTACTCAGACACAATAACATCACTAAAGTAAGCAAATAATTTGTGGCCAAACATCAATTCTGATGTCAGTTGTTTTTTTTTAGATGCATTACAATGTCAATTAGCTAGCTAAGATTAAAGGGAGTCCACCAAATTTAAGCTAGATAATGTTAGCTTTACTACTTATTCTTTATAGACAGATTAGCTGCTGACAACATTGCCATCTTTCTAAAGTAATGTTGAAATGTTTTTGGTGGGTATCTTCAAGCTAGCTTACTAACTTACGTTTGTACAAAATGTGTTTGCTAGCTTCGCCAGATAGTCAATTAGCTATTGTTGTAGCTAGCTACAGTAACATTGACTTTTAATTTCTTAACTGAAGCAGCTATGCAGCCTGTACTGCTGTGAATTTCTTTATAAATAAATACAGCAGCTGCTATGATCAGCTGACAGAATGTTACAACAATATGTCAATTTTGCAATCGCAGAGAAACATACTGTCCATTTTATGATAACATTCCTTCCAGGGCTGAATACCTACAATTTGATGGAGGCAAAGTAAGCTCACCAGTAAAGTGTTTGAACATCAGCAGAATGTAACCAGCAGAATGTAGTCCATGTTAAGTTTTTTTTTCTTATAATTGCATTGTTTCTCTATTTGTTTTGTACTAAACAAGATATTGAGCATAGATGATTCATCTTCTGAAATTTAATCAAAAGACTTCAGAAACATCCTTGAAACTAGTATCTCAGTTCCGATCACAGAAAACATTTCCTCATTGTAGAGAAATAAAACATTTTAAGTGAGTTATGGAGTAATAAAAGGGGTTAACAACTTGTAGGTCAAAGCTTATTTAATAAGAAATACAAAGCTCTTTATACAGTACAAAGGTCTTTATACAGTAGCCTATTTTAATGGTAATTTATATTTTAATGGTGATTATATTTCTCCAGTGAACTAACCTATCCTTCAGCAACATCCTCCTATCATCCACAATAACTTCACGGTGTCACTCTAAACAATTTTTATGACAAAATGTATAATAACAATCATACAGATAAGAAGTCAGGCAACATTTTTTATACTATCCCAGCACAAGAAGTGTTAAGAGATTGACTGATCAAACCAAGCAGTGTAAAGGTAATTGCAGAGTCAAATTTGCCCCGTTGCTCTGCACCTGGGTCCATATAGAACATGCATAGTGTAAATATGAATCCTGTAGTTGTAACTATGCTTAAGGTTAAATCAAAATTTTGAACCAATATTTTTTGAAGATATTTTTCCATGGCAGAAGTCTTTAGAGAGGAAGGATTTACACGGCATACGCGTGGATCTTATTTTCACAAATTGATCTTCTAACCATATTAGATATTTTCCAATCTGATATTTTTCCGCGGATTTGATAGGTCAAAAGTTCAATTTATGAAAGACAAAATTGTACTGCCTGTGTGAACACAGCCCAAGTTATATTATGGTCCTAAACCCGACCCTACCGTGAGAAATTCATGCTCTCATTATTGGAAAAGATAAGAGTTTTTGTAGTTATTTTAAAACTTAGAAACATGTCATACTCTTTTTTCCATTTCTCTTTTCTATTTAACATGAAGTATTAAAAAATGTGTGAACATTTCATTTTCTATATACATAAATGTGCAACATTTTTGGGCCACATTGTAAAACCGACTCCCAGTTCACCTTTCATTTCTCATCCTCTGCCTCCTGAACACAGCGCACTTCCCGTTCACCATGAACACAGCTCACTCCCCTGTTCCCAATCACCCGAATTCTGAACTCTTGTTCACGCATCTGGTTTTCATTAGTTGTTCCCTATTTAGTTCAGTTAGTTGCACTGTTTTCTTTGTGAGGTATTGTTTTGTATTCTATTATGACATGCTAAGCCTTTTTGCAGAGCACCCTCTAGTTATTAGGTTTTCCAGCGTACTGACCAGTTTTCTACCTGTTTATTCCCGACCCTCTTTTTGAGCCTGCCTGATTTTGTTCTTTCGTCTTTCTGATCTACTCTGTGTTGACCATTACCTGCCTGACTTCTGTTTTTGCCTCTTTGATTCTGAATTGAACTTATGCTCTGCGTAAAGAACCACTCCATCATCTGGTTCTGTGTCGTATTCGTACACATAAGAAAATATATACAGTATGGTCACAGAGTTTTTATTTGCTTTGAAAAACACTATATAACATTAAAATAAAAAACAACTCTACAATAGCAAATTTCACACCTTTAATTTATATCTTGTGAGGTGGCTAGAAGAAATCCCATAATTGATGAAGAAGCTGGGTAAGCTGAAGACTAGAAAATGCTGTGGAAGACCAAAAGAGCTGTCGGCATGTGATGAACAATACTTAAAGGTCACTTCCTTAAGGCACAGTAGGAAATCAAGTGAAGTACTTACTCAACATCTGGCGGAGTCATCTGACATCAAAATACACACATCAGCCGTGAGAAGTCTCACAAGAAATTGCCATCTTTGACTGATTGGCAAAAATTTATATTTTTCAGCCTGATTATGACCCTGAAGATGATCAAGAACTACTTAGAACAGAAATCTGCAGATAGAACACTCAAAGTATTACTATAGGCTACCTCACATCCGAACCCTCAACATAATTATGGCTGCGTAGGATCACTTGGGACTGGGAAAAGAACAAAAACCAGCCAAAGTCAAAAGAGGAATTATGGCAAATCCTGCAAGAAGCAAGGAAGAATTGACCCCATGACAGCTTGAAGGAATTGGCTTTTTTTGCAGGATTCTAAGGGGGGCCACACAAAATACTCACTAGTTAAAAAAGACAAGTGCTAAAATATGTGAAATACAGTATATAGTCTAATCTACATCATATGTGAAAGGAGAAGGAAAGTAAATATTATTATTGTATAAACCCTGTTTGTTATCGTTCAAATGCTATCAAACTCAACCTTTTATCCCCTCAGTATTTTTTCTCTCCTTCCTTTATATACCAAGGAAACATAGTATAAATTATGCTAAACTTTCCAGACTATATATAGCTGTCTCGCCTTAAATGGAGCTGCGGTACGTCTCTGACTGGGCGAGTCTTCTAATTGATCTCTATGTAGGGCAGGTCCAATCAGTGTTCCCAAGGGAATGACTAACAGAGTAGATCGCTGTATCAGAATCATGACCTATTACACTTCTCTGTAACACTACCAGGGAAACATGTTTGGTTAGAGTTCCTGCTTTGGCAGCGCTACTGAACACCTGATGCTTAGACAGTCTTGGTGGGAAAGAACAAAATTGTAGATGTCAATAATCTAAACTAGCCCCTCTTCTCCTTTCCACTGTCCTTGTCTCCTTACTTTAATCTACACTGATGTAAAACAACTAGACAGGTGAAAGGAGGTTCCTGAAGGTAGTTGTCAGATCAGTGTGGATAAAATAGAGAAGAGTAAAGCCAGTGTAGACTATTGGAACACTCATACCCATAACTCCTGCCTGGAACAACACTGCCACCTGTTGTAATTTTAACATGATGACAGGCTCTTAGCATACTTTGTTTATTACTGTTTGTATAATAATAATTTCGTCACACAGCTTCACATTGCTGCAGTGCTCAATTTATAATGACAATCTCATCCCAGTAAATCCATTTATTAGCATTTTTTATCAGACACTCCTCATCCGCAACACAAGTGGAAAGAAGAAAGTTCAGCGTGTGAATACGATTCTGCCATATCAAGGTTTCTGCATGTCAGCATACACGTCAGAATGACTGGTCTTAGGAAGTGGGTCAGGCAGCGGTCCCAAGCTCATACACAAATCACAGATAATGAATATATCATGAGGAAATTAACAAACATGCCTCAAATGTTTCACATCTCTTCTGCTTTCCCGGGCGCTCCCTTTTTCTCTCATCCTCCTGTCTTTCTCACTCTCGATCCCTTCATTTCTCTCTTCCCTTCCCTCCCTCCTATCGTGTGTATTATGTACATTTACTACTCGGCATGCCAAACCCTGGCGCTGCACGCTCTGCTGACAGCCAGTCTGGCTCAGAGAGACAGTGAGAACTACCTGGGGAATAGAAACAGGAGAGAGAGGAGCAGCACGGATCCAAAAAGAATTACTGAAGGCCGTCTGTCCATCCGTCCTTCCATCCATCACTTCCTCAATAATGGATGAGATTGTCCAATGAGATAAGACCAGAATTCCTTGATGCTGTTACAAGGACATGGGTGGCCGTGAATACTAATAACTGGTGTACTCCTGCTCTGCCTTTTATTCTTGTCCTGTTACTGTATCATTTCATTCAGCCAGTGCATATTGCCCTCCTGCTGTCCGAATCACATTCAGACTCGGTCAGACTGTATATGGACATAATCTAATTCTGTCCTTACAGATGTGGTTCACCTTTTTCCTGTGCCTAGACCCATGCGTGTACTCGGTTGCGTTCTCTTCCCCCACCCATATCTTATTTACTGAAGTCGGGGAAGAAGTGTAGCAAAGTAAGGTTGTTGTTTTTGTTGTGTATAGTGTACTGTTTGTCAATCAGAAAACAAGGAACTCTGGCCTTTGGGAACCCTGTAGTTCGGCTCTCCTTTCCCCTTGAACAAGTTTGTTCTTGAAGCTGTGGGAAGATACTTGTGATACTTTCAGACCGGGTCCTGAAGGGTTGAAGTATGACTCACAAAACCTTGTTCTCCAGCATAAGAGACATCTAATACTGTGTACAGGATCTCTTAAGTGCTTACAATGGACACGCAAAAAAGAGACGGGAGTATATAAGCCCTCCTCTCTGTATGATAAGTGACCAAATGACTCCAGAGAGAGCTACTTACAAAGAATGTTTATGAGACATCTTTACAATCAGTCCCCATCTGACTTACTGTTGAAGTGCTTCTGCCTTGCAGTGCTGTCTGAGATAGCATGAGGGGAAAAAAACACATAGAGAATGGAAGTTGGGACAGGGACTGAGGTATTGCTGGATAGTTGTAGGTGAAGGTCTCTTGGTGTGAAACACGTTCCCTGATTGGTAATTTGATGCTATCTAAAAGGACGACTGATAGATGACTGATCTCTGAGGTAACTTGCACACAGAAGTGACCTTCAAAATGAGAACACAACTCTTGAGGAGTCTACTAGGGGAGAGGTTAGAGGGGAGGAGAAGGAAAGTGGAGGAGTTGGCTAGGGGGAGGTGAGAGTGGAGGAGTTGTTTAAGGGGGAGATGGAGAGAGGAGACGTTGTTTAGGGGGGAAAGGAGGATGAGCGTAGAAGGGAGAAGCTGGAATTATTGGGGTCCTCCCCTGTCCATGCTTGTAATGCTCACTGGTCAAAAGTAGTGCACTACATAGAGAATAGGATGACATGCCTGATTTTCCCTTTGAGATGGAAACTAAAGTGTTTGCAGCTACATTAAGTGTACCACAAACACTTGACTACCACAGCCATGGATGGAGGTATTAGAAAACTGGTGATTGGATCCTGGATGCTGATTGGATGAGTAGCATTCAAGGCCATACTGTATTGCCTGTCGAAGACACTTGTTAACAGTATACCCACTTACAGTTCCATCAGAAATTCTCCATAAGATTTTCATCATGTTAACTTTGCTGTGTGAATTATATATTGTATTTATCCACCCCAGAATTGTTTCCCTCGTTTTTGTCAAGCATTTTATTTGGCAATGCAGAGTTAATTTAAGCCTGGTCGTGTGCCTGTTTGACCTTTTTAACTCCAACGGTTGTAGGCTATGTACCTGAGCAATGGGGTTGGCTCTTCCGCTCAGACACTTAAACTGCAATTGGTGAACGTTTCTCACAAGCATGCGTTAATGTAGTAATTATTATGGATATGTCTAAGTAAAGGCCAATAGAAGAAAACGTGACCATTCCAGTCCCTGTAGTTTAATTATCCAGTCTTACACTTCCCAAGTTCTCCAGGATCGCCACAGTCACAGCAGCTGATGTAACCAGGCTGGTTAGGAGAATGAGGCCACTTGGTCCCTTGATCCTACCCCCATCTCCATTGTCTGGACCTGCTTAACTGATGTAGTGTATATCCTCACAGTGATCATCAACAACTCCCTCATCACTGCATGTGTCCGTCCACAGCTAAAATCACAATCTGACCCTGACAACCTTCAGAAATGCGGGCCAATATGCAGCCTGCTCTTCCTGAGTAAGCTCTGTGAACATATTGTTTCTAGCCAACCATATGGCCACTCACAACCTGCTCCAGTCGTTTCAGTGAGGTTTCAGGGCAAGACAGAGATTGCATTGGTGACCGTCACAAATGACCTCTGGTGTCACATCTGACTAAGCAACACCGTTTGCCTGTAACTGTATTCACTAAACAGCACTGCCTCGCTCCTCTTACTGCTTTCATGGAATGCTGCCCACACTTGAAAGCAACAATGAGAAGTATGTTTTCTTTAGAAAATATTTTGATAAATAAATGAAGTGCTCTAGGTGGACCAACATAGTGTTTTTAATGAATGGTGTTGTGTTTCATTGTTATTTAACAAAGGAGAGGTACATTATTTAGATTCAATGGCGTACAATGATATCCAGGGAAGTGAAATTTCTATTGTCTCCCTTTGCCCCCCCCCCCCCCCCCCCCCCCCCCCCCCCCCCCCCCCCCC
>JACXGI010000058.1:154296-164717 GCA_016801175.1 Esox masquinongy | reverse complement strand
GTGAGCAGAGCTATAAATTGAAGAAAAACTGACTGTGGATCCTCGGGTAAGTGGTTGTATGAGATATTATCCAACACCAGTTTAATGCAGTTGGAGGTGAATTGATTTTAAGCTATTTGAGAATGCAGTTTCAGATATTATTCTGCTAAGTGGGTAGTAATATCCTGTGTTTGGAATGTAATGTGTAAAGGTATAAAAGGAGAACAGAGGGAGAGCATTAAAAAAGTATATCCACCGATAGAGAATCATTGATTGTTGAGTCATACTATATTTCACACAGAAGTACACCTTTTGACATGGACACATGCACACATCCATGCAAGCACACTCTTGCATACACACACACACACACACACACACACATCCATTGCCAGCTATCCTTGGCCCAGAGCAGAGGTAGATAGAGTGATAGAGTACAGTTATATAGGAGAACAGACCATTAGCTTCATTGATAACTGCCAAGAGGCTGACAGAGGAAACTCTGTGTCACAAAGATGTAAAGTTGTACCTGAGACACCGCCAGCTCTCACAGTCTGACAGCCCAGCATCACTCACCCTGAGTTTGTCTGTCTGTCTCTGTGTCTGTCTGTCTGCATATCGGTGCGTGTGTGCGTACATGCATGCATGTGTGACAGGGCAGCATCAATCACTATGTTCACCACTCCAAGTAGTGGCACAGGCAATAACCCTGACCTCTCTGTCACTCAGAGCGCCCTGTAGTCAGGAGCTAAACACACACACACACACACACAGTCTTGTTGTGATGGTCAGTGCTATTGTAGCAACTAGGATTGTCTGACACTGTTATTTTCATGGATTTCACAATGGATTTCTTAAAATGATTTCTTAAAATGTAGTTTATCTTAATGTTTTGCGGTTGATGTACAGCTTATATTCCAAATGGTCAAAGTGAAAATATAATTCTGTAAAGGTTTACAAATGAAAAACCAAAACATTTCAGGCAAGGCAAGCCATAGTGCTTCAATAAGTTGAGTACAGTTATTTTTAAAAATCCCATAATTAAATAAATGGTCTGGGGATGATAATTAAATCACACGGACACATTGAAGATACTTCTGAATTGGGCTGCAGTTCTAGAAGGAAACTCAGGAGGTCAAAGTGATTGTAAGAGTTCAATAACCTGGATGAAATTCTGTGATAGGATAACACTGAGGATGTATCAACATTTTACTGGCTCCACAATAATAACCTAAATTACATAAGTAACGAAGAAGAAAATAAATACACAGAATCAAATATTCCAAAACATACCTTCTGATTCCACTGTCTTTTTCAGGAGAAAAAGGGTAAATCAAAAATGTTGTCCACAAGTCCACAATAATGCATGCAAAGTTAAAATAAAAAATCTACCAAATAAAAATGCAAGACAAGGCAATAAAATAGTACAAAAAATAGTAAAAAGCATGGCATGGAATTCACATTGAGAGAACTTTACAAATTCAGTGAATATGAATTATATCTTTATTAATATTATTAATATTCTATCTACTGAAAAGTCTGGTCTTTTTTGCATTAGTTCAATGTAAATGTTTGATTTCAAGTTGCATTTTCAAGTTAATACAGCCTGACAAACCAATTACCCTGACACTGAGAAGAAAGTTCATTCTCATTTTGTTCTGCAGCTTAAGAGATGACCAGTGAATGTCAACAGGGAGATACTGGGTTCTCCAACTTTGAAATTTAGTTCAGGATGAAGTCAGTGGAGTGGTGTTTAATTACTAGAACACCCCTACCATGTTGATAACTACTCAACTTGATACTACTGAGTCCATGAATCTACGGTAGTTCATTCCCACTACCACACTGCCATCTTGTGGAGCAATATATTCATAGCTTACATGGGCTTGACTGCGTCTGCATGTATTCTCTCCTTGGATGAATCTCAAATGTCCAATGGACATTACAAGTGGCTTTAAATGAATGTAAATGAAAGTTGACAAGGTGTCAACATCACTTTAGACTGTTGAGATGGCCCAATCACCCAATGATCCTAGCAGGACTCTTCTAGAAATATACTGTCTGCACAGTTCTTGAAAATCAATGAGGGCACTCGGGTGACTGGTTAGATCAGGAGGAAATATTGGTGACCCATAAGATGATTTGGCAGGAAGAAGGACAGAGGGGTTGATATTTTTTAGACTCGTAAATAGGACCAGATCTAGGCCTCATCACTCGTTCTCATATGATTAGACTGCATTTGGTAGTTCGAACAGAGCCATTTTGGGTCTGCCCCTCAAGTTGGCTGGAGCTTTTTGTACTTCCTTGGGATGGGCTGAACTCAGGAAGAATTTCAGTCTTAGGTTTTGTATGTCACTGTAGGTAACCAATTTTGGTTTGGTTCCTGGTAGAACCATTTTTTGGTTTAAGTTGGAACCCTCTTTGGGTTCCCTCCAGAAAGTGTTCTCATTTGGGGACAGCCAAGCTATAACCTTTCCAGAGTGTTGCTACAGCTTTATTTCATAACATCTTAAAAAATACTCTTGAAATGAGTCCAGAAAGAGTTCAGAAACCGAAAACACACACATACTTTGTTACTTGGAGAATCAAAGGTTTTGCGTAATGTTCCTGGCGAAGCAGGAAATGATTCCACCACATGCCCTTTCCTTACTACTTGCTCCCAGTGGAAATTTAATGAGGTGGAAACCAGCAGCCCTTACAGTGGCAGTTGGCCCTTTCCCAATGTAGAACACAGGCTCTGCTGAGCTTCCTTTACCGTTTTAAATCATCAACACAGAGGTGGGAAAATGTCATGGAATTCTACACCGAGAATGATCCTTTCCTAGACTATATGACCCCCCATTATGGTGATTTGATTATAGTCACAGATCATAGTGTGTGTATGCATGTTTTATACAAATAATTGATAGGATTTAGAGAATATAGCGCATTCTCAACACTCAAAGTGCTTTACATACTAAGAGGAAAAGCTCCCCTAATCTACCTCCACTAGGGTGATGCAGAGATACCAATGTGTGCCAGAAGGCTCACTACACATCACATATAAGTTGGAGGACAGAGGTGAAATACACCAGTTAGAACTGAGGGGGAGGACTATGTGGCCATTCATAAGAAGTGGCCAGGGTGGGAATTTAGCAATGACTCTGGTGTCAACACCCCTACTCTTACGATAAGTGCTATGGGGTATGATTTTAGAGACCACGTAGTCAGGACTCCGGTTTAACATCCCAGTCGAATGATGTCCGCGATTCAATTTCTGATTGAGCCGGCATCTACAGCATTTACTGTGTAGAGAAATCTCCGGAAAACGTTGCCTTTAAAAGGTGCAATGCCTATAACATGACAGCAGATTGAATCATGCCCTCAACTTTGATGACAATCTGAAGGGACATTTCACCCATAGTCAGTTTGTATCATGTTTGAGAGATTTTTAGGTCAATGAGATTTATTCCATATACAATTTACCAGAAGGAGCGCAGGAACGGGCCTTGCGCACAAAATGAAACATTGTATTACGTCAGAAATTGTATGGCTGGGCAAAAGAGGTTAAAAAAAAAGCGGAAGCCTCTGTGCTGTTCTGATTGCGGTATAGATTGCAGTTGTCCTTGTTAGAGCAATTACAGGGCACTCAGCTATGTTCCTATCAGCAGGATAGTTCTTATCAGCAAGGTTTTGGTGCTGGGGTAACTGATGTTCGCAATGAATCCTGGACCTTGTATTCTTATGAAAAGATGAACATAGAGAAAGAAAGTCGATACTGATGGGTTCCACTGGGAAATTCTCATTTGTTAGCAATGACTATACAAGTTAGGAACTCCCAATCCATTAACTTTCCCTCATGAGCCCTTTAAAAGTCATCTGTAATTTCACAGACCTTCCAGATGCTTGTCAACAATCATTATGGCCAAGATTTTCCCCTGGCAATATTCTCTCAATTTGTCTAATTTTCTGCCTTCATCTGCTGCAGTATAGAATGGTCACAGCAACACAAAGAACTCCCTGTCTTTACACAGAACACCTCATTCTCAAGTGAAGATAAACCCAACATAAAGTGACACAGCCATAAAAATCCTGAAGTGGCACACTCTTAAGACCAATTGCTTTACAACCTTAACCTGCCTTCTTCACCTGCCCAAGGGAGCTTTTATAGTGGATCTCATGCAACAACAATCTGCTATCACACACACACACACACACACACAGAGAGAGCAGCCTAACAAGATTTCAGGACTGAATTACATTTACGATCAACAGGCGCTATGGAATAGCTATACATTAAAACATGGGTATTAAACAGTATTCCTTTGCTGCCAAGACTCCTAATCCTGGCAGTAATAAAAAAAAAATCGTACTGGGAATAGCAGTCATCTAAGCAGCAGAGAGTCAGGAGATTATGGGAAAGGATTATCTATCCATTTGTTTTCTAAGTGCATCCACTCTGTGAGCTCTGTGGATTGAGGAGTAGAGGGAAAGGAAAGGCTTGGAGATGTTCTGGCACCTGGTGCGCTGTTTAGCTCAGCTTGCAGACCTGGCAAGCTAGCGCTTGTTATTCCATTAGACACACTGAGCTGACGGAGAAGAGAGCACAGAGGAGAGGAGAGCTGAAAGGGTGACGATGAATCATGGTTTAGGGATGGAGTGAGACAAGCGAGAAGGAGGGAGGACAAGAGGGTGACTAGTGAGTTTTCCCTTTATGGTACAGGAGAGAATGGATGTCTTTTATATAACTTCAGCCAAGTATGTATGTACAGTATGTGTGTACATGTCTTGTCACCAACCAATAAGAAGCGTTCTCACCACTTTAAAGAAAATTCTGTTAAGAGTCATATTACGTCATTAACTAACATTTTCAGTTATATTCCTGTGATGTGAAAGGGATGATTCTTAGAGGTACATTTATGATATAAATATATCCATTGGTTCTTAAAGAATATAACCTATGAGCCTCATTTGCTTACTTCAGTACCCCATCTGATGTCAGATCAAAATAATCCACATTGCTGGAGCTTCCCAGGTGGCTCTCTTTCGATGCACCAAGCTACCCATCACATTCTTGGTTGCAGCCTTGACAGTGCCACTAGCTGAGAAGTGACTGGAAGGTCTTCTGGGAAATGCACATTTGCCAGCATGACAGTAGAACTACAGTATGATCAATATTTCAGGAGTAAGCAGAATATATACCCTTAGTCTAAGCTTCTAAAAGATTATTTCATGTCCGCTAAGGTCCTGCATCCTTGGTCGGTTGTCCATGGAAGCACTGCATATAACCTTGGCCCCAGGATGCTGCGCGCAGCGAATTTGCAAAGCATCTGGGCTGGTCAACATGTGTTCACAGACGATGTTCTGAGCCACAAGAGCACAACTTTTGGTATCCTCCTTCTCTCCCTCCATGTTGTCCCCAAAGCCTTGTGCTACAGTGGTCTCTGGTCTCTCACACGGAGATGATACTCTGCTTTGGGCATCAGAAACCACACATTCCATGACCTAGCTCACCAATACTTCTGTAAACAGATTGACTGTTTTAATGATTTCTGATGAATAGGAGGAGCATGAAATCCTATCTTTAGATACAGTAGCTGATACACTGACCAACCTGAGCCAAACTCACTGAAGATAATGAAGGCACAATACAAGGAAGCAGGAGGCATTTCACAGACTCCTCTGCAAAAAGATCAACTCACTTATAAGGTGTGGGCTTCCCCACATTTGTGTCCATCCTCTTCAGTTTATTAAGAGCCGTGTCTGATGCACTCTTTCCAGCTGACCCTGTCTGAACCAGAGGGGACAGTTTGCTGTCAGAAATTATGCAGTTTACTTTGTGAGTAAGATCACGTGAGAGAGCACCAGTCCTCTCTTTTGATATGAGATCTTCCAGTCGCGCAACTGCAGCTGTTAGACCACAGTGGGATGTAAACTCCCCTTTGTCCTCTGGATAAACTTCCTTCATAATGCTATCTGCTGGCGGCCATGGATTTCCTGGCAACACATGCCAATGTCTCTGCCTTAGTGGGTTCCCTCGTGTCGATGACTGAACATCTCACAATGGGTGGAGTAATAAACTCTGGTACATCCGAAAGGGTGGGAGTCAAAAATTCCCACTGTCGAAGTATCTGTCTGATGAAGTTGATTTGGCGGATGACGTTGACAAAGAGGACACAGATGCCTTGAGGAACAGACAACTCACAGGTCCTTAATTGGCAGCTTCATTAAATAGTACTCACAAAACACCAGACTCAGCATCAACAATAAAGAGGTGACTCCAGGATACTGGCCTTTTTTTCCCAATCGTCCTCTGTCCAGTGTCTGTGTTCTGTTTTAATCCTATCTTCTTATTGGCCAGTCTAAGATATTACTTTTTCTTTGCAACTTTGCCTACTAGGCCAACTCTGGAGCTGATGCTCCAGATACTCAACAGTTTTCAGCTGTGCTAACATAATTGCAAAAGGGTTTTCTAATGATCATGCAAACTTTTAAAATGATAAACTTAGATTAGCAAACACAATGTGGCATTGGAACACATGACTGATTTTTGATGATAATGGGCCTCTGTACGCCTATGAAGATATTCCTTTAATAATTAGCCATTTCCAACCACAATAGTCATGTACAACATTAACAATGTCTGCACTGTGTTTGTGATAAATTTGATGTTATTTCAATGGACAAAAAAGGTCATTTTCTTTCGAAAACAAGAACATGTCTAAGTAACCCCAAACTTTTGAACGGTAGTGTGCGTGTGTGTGTGTGTGTATGTATGTATGTGTATATATATATATATATATATATATATATATAAAAATAATGTATCTATTTTTTTGGCAGTTTCTCGATTTTATACCAGAGTTTACGTGACGATTGGTTTAGTAACCTCGTGACGCAGCATAACAACGTGAAAGCAATTGGTGAATTTACTTATGCGTTCCTCCAGAGTTCAACCTCAGGGATCCTAAAAAGTTCATACTTTTGTTGTGGCCCTGAAAGACTGCTACACTGAAGAAGGGTTTGATGATTAACAGACAAGGTTAATGAGGTTTGCTAGCTCTGGTATAAATCTAATAAATGAACCGGGTTGGATTTAGTTTCTCGAGCCAGAGAGACTAACTTTGAATGACGTTCTGACAACGCGAGAATACTGAAGGGATCCATATCTCTTCTCGAATAGAATATCTGGTTTTGCAACAAACACGAGATTTTCGATTGGTTACATTTCGGTAAGTCCCTCCTCATGTCGTTACGTTTGTGTCAGTTTAACAAACGTTCCGCAACAGCATAGGGTGATGAAAACAGTCTAGTTTCTCTGTCCCCGCCTCCCGTGTAGTCTATAAACGCGTTATCGTTCCGGCACTTTGTTGGAAAGCACCGCGTAACTGTCCTGTCGTATGCCATCGCCGGACTCTCATCAAGCCAAGGTATAGTTACTTTTAAGTCAAGTATACATTTGAATGATTTCAGAATAATCAAAAGGTATAGCCAGAGCGTTTTGTATTTAAGGTATTTCATTTTGTCTAATATATTTGTTGACCATTTATAACGTATAATACTTTTGTACCGTACCATAACCTCGTGTACGGCCTTGTCTTGTTGGAAAAAAGATTTGATTAAATATTTTCCTGCAATTTTACCTGGAGACGTGCCAGTAATAATATAGTCATTTCATGCGTTGGTGATCGTATTGCTGTGTAGGCCAACGCCTTGACGCTTTTGAAACATGTGTCCAAACATGCGGGCCGCATTGATATTGTGCGCCATTGCGCTCTTTTGGATGCTTAACATATTTTTTCCTTTGTTGGCTTGGTACGCGTGCTTGTAATTTTTATATTGTTTTACCATAACTAGCATTTAATAAAAAGCAGTGTATTGTACCATTTAAATGAACGAAGGGTACATGATGTGAATGTGCCTAAATGAAATGACATTTTCATGCAAACGGGCTTGAGTGATGTGGGGTACGGAAGTACAAGCGTTCCCCATTGAAATCAGTGCAGCCTAATTTCAGTCAGTAGCGACAACGTTAAGACGGATACTTTTTTATAATAACTCGAGTAAAACCCTTCCCCCGGTGTCTTTAGTTAGTAAATTCATGTCATAGTCGTCAGCTGAATTATGCTTCAGTTACTTGGAACGGTGAATACTAGCTCTGCTAACTATTGTACCGGTATGTCATAATGAAAGCTAGCAATAGCATGCTAATAGCACACCATGCACACGAAAGCATAGCTATGTGTCTTTATTCATTACGTTGATAACAATATAACCAACGTATATTACAGCAGATATTACAGACACGATTCAAAACTGAGAAAGTCATGGTATTTAATTTAGGCGAGTGTACATGATTTAAATTGAATTACGTGTCTAGCGGCGCTGAGGATTCTTACACCCGTACGCCGGTAGAAGGGCGTGGCCACTAAAACGTCATGCAGCGTTATGTACTTTGGAGCTTTCCTGATTCGTGGCATCTACATTGAGAGGTTGTGGGAGAACTACCCATTAAGGCTTTCCGGTTGAAGAATGAATGCGGCGCTGTATGCCATGGTCAGTCATGACAAAATCCTTCCACCAGAAGTTTTTGTGACCGTCAGCACCTGGCCAGCTGTTGGACAGACTAGTATGTCTGCGGTCATCAGATCAAGCCACCCAAGTATTACATACTCACTGCTAATAACACATTTTGTATTCTTTCCCTCTATACCGCTAACACAACCAAAAAGTAGACTTGATTGTGTAAATTCACTTGTCAATTAAAAGCTTCAATTCACAGCCATTTTTTAAGACTCACATAATGTAGACCTTTAATAGGGATGTACTGATAATATATTTTGGGGACAAATTGACCTGCCTGTAATATTTTAGGTGGCGGGTTGTCATGTCCCCCCAATCTACCCCCACCCCCTGTTGACAACTCTATTTGACACATCCCTTTTAATTGTCCTAACTTAATTTGTTCCGGAGCTGTATATTAAGAGACCACTGCACCTTTTTCTTTCCTTTCCAAAAAAATTTTGAATGAGGAACAGAAGTGTTCAATTTGCAGTGGTCTGTCCATTGGAACCCTTCTGTTCCTCACTCAAAAAAAAAAGAAAAAGGTGCAGTTTTTTTTCCCCCAGAGCTGTATTTGTTCTCCTCGCCTGTTATGTAAGATGACCTGTGTTGCACTGGTCTATGGCCAGTCTTGTTGAGCCACCTACTGATGGACCCATTGCTGCCGATCCAGCTCCTTTGAACTGATTGCGCTGGCAGGTTGTGGTTGGGCTGAGTCTTCAGAGTCGGGCTCTTCAGTTCACTGGTGTTTAGGCTAGGCTACTACTTGGCGTAGGCAGAAGGCAGCCATTTAAATGTGAAGGAGATTATGCACACTGACCAACATGGGTTTCGGTCATGCGCAAAGGTTTTTTTGGTGCTGCTGTGATTAGGTAGATTACCTTCTAGTGTCCCATGTCTTACTACGGAACATGACAACTGTCAGGCTTCAAACGCTAAATCGTTGTGGTTAGCTTGGAACTGGGGTCCGGTGTCTACAGCTCCGTTCATGTCCCGTGATGGGGTCAGGGGCCTCGGCACCGCGACCCCAAGCCAAATTTGGCCAACATCCGTAAGTAGGCTAACGTTGTCTCCACTGCTTAGTGGAGTTTGAGGTGTCCATTTCCTTTTCATAATCTCTCCCGTTTCTTTAAGCTTCATGTAACGTCTGCCCCTAACCCTCTTCTGTCTACAGCACCATGTCGAACAAGGAGCGCACTTTCATTGCCATCAAGCCAGATGGTGTGCAGAGGGGGCTTGTGGGAGATATCATCAAGAGATTTGAGCAGAAGGGCTTCAAACTGGTGGGGATGAAATTCATCCAGGTACGTAACTCTACTGATGAGAATCCATGTAACTTGCACTGATGCACGCAGTTAAGTTCTGACACTAAGCTAATGAGAATGACAATGTTTGGTTATCAACGTGACAACTCAAAGGAATGTTGGTTTTCCCAATAAACGAACAGGTGCTTATACATTGTGTAATTCAACAATACTTGATGGGAAGTACAAAGCACCGGCAGGTCCTTTAGTTCGTGATAGGTCTTCCCAGATTAGCTTGCTGACTATTCTTAACCACAGGTGTAATTAGCATTGAGCGTTACGTTCTCCTGATCCATGCTGGTCTGTGGCCAGGAGGGCTGCCTGTGTTCCCAGAGATCAGGAAGGCCCACCAATCATAGTCACACTGTATAACTGGCTATTTATGGGTTAAACACATCCGCTCTACAGTTTGCTAGTTTATATTCTGGAGACTTCTTGTGATTTATGCTATACATGAGCTGTTTAGATGCAATAACTCTTATGTTTCAACAAGGAGACTGTATTGTTTTTGGTGTGATATTCTTATGTTTGACAGATTATTGATTGGTTAATAATTCAATTATATGATTTTAAAGCCCTCTTAATAGTTATCCTCAA
>JACXGI010000058.1:143649-154196 GCA_016801175.1 Esox masquinongy | reverse complement strand
GTTAAATGTGGTGAAGACTGGAAGAGTGATGCTGGGAGAGACC
Organism: Esox masquinongy; assembly: GCA_016801175.1. NCBI lineage: Eukaryota > Metazoa > Chordata > Actinopteri > Esociformes > Esocidae > Esox > Esox masquinongy. The sequence goes on along the minus strand of JACXGI010000058.1, from coordinate 154,153 downwards.
AACCCTGCAGACTCCAAACCCGGCACCATCCGAGGTGACTACTGCATCCAAGTGGGCAGGTGAGTCAATCATATTACATGAGACAAATGATCCTGTAATCTCAGGGCTTCAATTTTTCATACAGTTCATTTTTAAAAATAGTTGTCCATTAAAGACTATTGTAAATTTCACATCCAGTGTTTACATCAAATGGTCCTTGTTATACTAACAACTATCGGTCTTTCCTTGTTTCAGGAACATCATTCATGGCAGTGATTCTGTAGACAGTGCCAATACAGAAATCAGCCTGTGGTTCAAACCTGATGAGCTATGCTGCTACACTAGCTGTGCTAATGACTGGATCTACTGAGGACCTTAAGTTACCACTGGGAACAAGTCTAGGATTTAGTTTACTGTCTAGACAGACTAACGATTAGGAGTGAGTGGGAAGTGTGAAACAACTTATGTCAGCAACTAGGAACAACTTCATCCATCTCTTCCAGGATCACAGTACTTGCTGTTCACTAATGGTAACTCTGTTACTGGTCCATTCATTCCAGGTTCCACTCATTCCTCGATGTACAGTTGTCACGGTGAATTGTTTGACTTTTGTTTAACCAAGCTTTCCAATAAAAACCTTGCAACCATTTTTGTCCTGTATTACTTTTCCTTTCACAAGGGGGTCCATCTTCACCTGACATGGCCTACTGGGTTTATACAGGGTTTACATTTAAGTCAAATACCAAATGTCCAGTGATTTAGTGACTATATATGTTCCTACTCGTCTTGTTTGGCAATTGAATGTCCTGATCGTCCCATGATTTTTTAACTGCTAAACAGCTGCAATTGTGCATTCAAGTCTTGTGCTGTTTTCCTGCTAGCCAGGTTGACAGTGGAGTGACCTGGCTGGGTCACCTACATCATTGAGGGATTAGCTTTTCCTATAATCTGGAATTGGGATTAGTTGGATATACTGCCTTGCTCAATTCAATAAATGGTCTACCTAATGGTAGATAAGTGGATTTGGAGCAAGAGATCAAAGGCATGCAACTCCCTCTCACTTGGTTCCTGGGTGTTTTCTGCCAAGCAATTTAATAGCTTTGAGATCTGCCTCAGTTTTGCCAATAGGGAATGTTACTAAATGTTGGAATGACTTGATGTGTCTTTATTTCAGCCTTTTCATAAACAATTTCCAATATGTATGGTTATACTATGTTTGTACTTGAATTCCACTGTGATGAATTTCCCACCATCTAGAATTTGTTATATAAAAAAAAAATGATCAGAATTTAAATTAAGACAAAGATAGGGTAGCCTATATTAGTTTTTTTTTTAAATAAGAGCCAGTAACACTAGAGTACCCTAGAAAAATATAGCCTAAACCAGGGGTGTCAAACCGGTTCCATGGAGGGCCGAGTGTCTGCAGGTTTTTTTCCCCTAGAAGTTGGTTCCCAGTTCAGACCTAAACAACCAGGTGAGGGTAGAAACTAACCAATTAGTGACAAAATTAATCAAATACAAGGTGAGAGCGAAAACCTGCAGACACTCAGCCCTCCATGGAACCGGTTTGACACCTCTGGCCTAAATGAATTGAATAAGTATAAATATTTAATAGCTCAGGTCTTGAAGTGTGCATAGGACAAAAGTTTTTACACCCTTTCTACACAATACACAAGGCCCTTAAAAATTACAGGTCTGCCAGTCTTGTCTTTACATACTTTTATTCAGTTTGCATTTCATAGCAACTAATTTAAAGCCTATGCCATCACACTTTACTGATGAATCCTTCACACTTTACTCATGAATCATTCTATGTGCATATTGTACATAACATCACATGCAGTGTAAGTCCAGGTGTCACACTAATTTGGCCAGGACTGGAGGAGGGCAAAGACCAATAACCTAAAGATTGTTATATTAAATTCCTAGCTGATGAAAAATTAAGGAGTGAAAAGGGCTGGATTTAGAACGGACCAATGGCACTGGGAGGGTTAAGAGGGTGATGATTGACAGGTGAGGTCATGAAAAGAAGGTATGATACCGTTCCCAATGTGTTCCAAACAGAATGGCTCTCTTGGTGCCTGGCAGCCTGGGTCATGTCATCCGTGGTCAAAAAGTCAAAGTTCATGCAAAATTTCTGATGGATTCATGACAATGGGCAATGCTACACCTTTTAATGTTCTGGTGTGTCTGGGTAATCATACTTAAGTCAGGACATTTTAACCACATGGTTTTTAAATGTTTTTCAGCATACTGGTGATGTTGGCTATACACCGAAAAAGAGTGAAAGAAGACTGACAAAGATGGTCATTTTTTATTCAGTGTAAAAAGTTAGTTGTTACAAAAATCATTAACAGATACTTTTTCACAGCCATGCGAAAACAGTTTGCAATGCTTGTAAACAAATAAAAAATAATACAACCAATGTCCCCAAAGATTTGGTATATTTACAGATTCAAGAAATTGTCTTTTAAACCTCGATCACAGCACAAAATTACCAGAAGAAAGGAAATATTATATATAGACACACTATCAAAAAATATGTACAAACCCTGCACTGCAACCTCATATGTCCCACAAGGGCCAGTGTTAATCATTTCAACAATCTTTTAACATCATTCAGTTATTTGTATCCAAAATAAAACATCAAAACAACTTAAGCCCCCTCGTAATTCAGCCACCCCCAGTAATCCATGATTACTTTGAGAATTATTTACCCAATAAAATAACGAATAATCACTATCAAATATGTAGCACCATGATATAATGGTTAAATATTGAGGGGTTATCACATACAAAAAGAGATCCATGTTAATATAAAGGATTGACTCCCTGACCCTTACCACCACTAGACTCCGTGTTTAGATCTGATAGGTTTGGATAGGTGTAATCAATGTTACTCAAATTTCACTACGCATATCAAAAAGACAAAATAACTAGTGCCATGTTTCTTATGCCCATCAAATCATTTAATATTTTCTGTATATGAAAGTGCTGTTAGAAATACCCCCACCTCAAAAGCTGTATTTTGACATTAATATTTGATATCCATTTCAAGTTTACAGATTAAGACTTACTTTAACAAATAACACTAATTACATTGCAGTCATTCATGCATAAATGCCATTTCTTTATGCAGACAAACTTAATATAGCCTTACCAATATCATCCAATCACACTGCTATTAGCAACAGGTGAACAACTGGTGTACCAAAACCGGTAGAAATAACTGAGGGTCCAGCCTAAATAAGATGAGAAACTTGGTTTGGTCTTAACAACAGGCGTGTGGTATAATTTTTGGGCAACATCAAAAGAGCTTTGCTCAGAAGAAACATGGTTGATATCCGTGACGCTAAGAGGTGCACACGCATTTCGAAGCAATTTGAATAAAATCTTTCCACTGACCGTCAGTTGAGAAAATGTCAGACTATTGGCAATCTATCTGGGATATCCCAGGAAATTCAGCCCACCATCTGACCCAAAGAAGTTTAAAAATCCCAGAGTAATAAATGGATTTGCAGGTACATCCTGCCACAGTCAATTGCATTAGTCAAAGGTCAGAAAAACGCAACATCAAATTGGCCTTAGTCTTAGGAGGTCAGGAAAGCTGCTGCTCTAAAAAAGTATAAATGCTAAACTAATGTTTGCCTGACAATACCTGGGTGAGGAACAGTACTCCTGAAACAATGTCAAAACTCGTTTGGCCACAATGCCAGAGGTCAGGATTGGATAAAGCAAAACGCTACCGTTGGACATTACGATTTGGGGCATGCAAGCTTTTTATCAATGTCAACCATAAAGTCCATATTTTACCAGAGAACAAAAACTCAAAAAGCTGCCAAAAACAGATATAGCGATAAAACAATGATACTACACACTCAAGCCAATCCACAGCACAATGGCTAAGAAATAAGAAATGGAAGGTTATGGAATGGCTGAGTAAAAGCCCAAATATGAATCCTATAGTTGCAGCACTTCTGTAAGGAAGGGTGGACAACAAATACCTCCCAGATGATATAATAGACTGGTAGACCGTTACAATAAGAACCTAGATGTTATTTCAGCCAAAAGAGGCATCGGCTGAAATTGAAGCTAACAATTTATTATTTATGCACAAATTTCAGTAGATTGCTGATGAATAGCTGTAAGATCACATTTCATATGCCAACTGTGTTGAAATTAAGATCCAATATCTATTCAAAAATGTCAAAAGAAAACCTTTCACAGGGTATACTTCTTCACAGCACACTATGCAGGGTTACGGACAAGGGTTCAATTTTGAGAGGCCGGTAGCACAACTAAGAACAAAAACAGCATGTCAAGCGCAGTACAGGACCACAGAAAGACCTCACAATTCTACCTGCACTAACTTGGATAGGTAACAACTGTATGACTGCAATATAGACTCACACCTAGGGTAGGTGTGAGCCTATTTTGCAATCTTATCACTGTTACCTATCCAGTTCATCCAGATCTCTAAGGGGAGATTCAGAAGTGTCTATACAAATCTTGATTGTTAGACATGACACTGTAAAATCATCAGAAAATCCACTGTGGTTTTTAAGTTTCAAAATCTATATAAGGATTCACACGTATGAATGGGACCATTTGTCTTCATTCACAGACACTCCAATTCTGTGATCTTTCTTGTCACTGGAACAATCACATTGCGTATTCGCTTGATAATTTATAAAGCTGATTTGACAGGTCAAAATTTCAATTATTGACAACAAAATATCAGAACTGTCCTGCTGGTCTATAAAGCAGCCAGTGATCAAATTGAAATGATTCTGTTTTTGTCAAGTAAATAATACATATTTGGGATTCTTCTGGTCATTTTGCAGTGTATGAATTATGCTCCCACTCAAGCTGCACGTAATTCGAGTCCCCAGGTCTAGAGGCGGAGGCAAGGTGTTGATTTGGATTTCAGTGAGATTGGGATATTGTTACATTAATATCCAAGAATTAAGAAAGATACGTAGTAATGAAAAAGAAACCTCACAAATGCAGGCAAGGTTTGCTGTGTTTGATTGTGCAATAGGAATCATTTGGGTTATTTGAAAAGGTAGCAGCAAAGTTGGTCTATACATATAACAGTTGTGTCTTTTTGATTTTTTTTCTTACTAAGATATTAAGTAATATGGTCAGTAAATTGGTTAAGATGACCACCATCCTTTAATGCTTTCTTAATTCTCATCTAGTTAGTCATAGTCTATGCAATACCATAGTTCTTAAAGTGAATCAAACAAAAACAAAAGTTCAATTCTAAACCCTTTACACACAAGTGGAGACGGTGAAACACTACATTGTATTCCTCTGATGGACATGTTACACAACAGTGCTATCAATTAATTCTAATAAACAGAGAGAACAAATGTATATTGGAAAAAACAATCAGACATGAAAATGGAGTACACATGAAAACAATGAGGGTAAAAATCTATCTACACAAGCATGGAGTCAAACTGAAAGCTGAACAAGGGGTTCTTCATAATTGAAAATGTTGGAACATTAGGACATGGAGGAGTTGTATAAAATACCTCAGCATCAACTTAACAGTAATCATCGAACACAAGATACCACATTGAAACAGGGGAGAAATCAACATTCAAATAAAGACAAGCAACAACATTAATGTGTTCCATCAAGACTTATGTTTGAGTTACTTGACACAATATCATTCTATATTGATTTAGACTAACGCACTCTGGCTAACCTTTGCAGCCAAGAAAAAGCCTTAGAGAAAAATGCAAACATTTCCTGAGAAGTTAATTGTCAATCATATTGGTATAGAAAAAGACATAGGTAATTTCACATCCACTGCAACAATCACAGAGCCAGTTACACTTTCTTGTACTATTCTAGCTCTATATAGTGTGGTTCTAATAGACCTTTCACATAATTCTGATTATAGACCATAGCTCACATAGTTGTCACAGTTACACAATAGAATTTAGGTAAACTGATGTAATTATAATATATTTTATGTCATAATATCACTTTAGGGAATTATCATTCAGGGTTCTGACATAGCAAAATAATACAGAAAACATTATTGCATATTATTTCATTTTGAGGACTACCTCAAATGTGCTATGTTACAAATATCCATGTTTGGTGTCTTAAAGTCAAACATAGGATCAGGATATAATTATTTTATTTGCATATGGTATATTATGTTGCCCAAACCTGCATATCAAATTTGGGACACAATGATTTCCCAGCAACCCCCCAACCCTGTCTATATTTGACTGCCAAGCTCTTTAGGAGGTAGAACAAAGATACAACAATATCACTGTAAAGAAGTCAAGATACAGACGCTGACGAACAGCTCACAAACAGCTACAACACACGCAGATTCAGGAACTAATCAGGAATCTGGTAAAACATCTATGCAGCCTAATTAGTGAATAAAACATATTGGAAATATTTTATCCTACTATAGCCTACTCCAATCAGATCCCACTGGTTTTGTGAATGTAGCCTACTCTTGGAAAGAATATTAACAAAGCATTGTAATAAATGAAGACATCAATACCAACAGTAAAGTTGTTATCCAGTGGCTCAATTGAAAAGTTAACCAGTATGCATCAATATGGCTCTGAAATAAAGAACAACCCATTTGAAGAAATCATTTGAATCAATTAGCGGATTTGCATATCTGAATATAATCCTTGACAAGTAGCCTACATTATTTTTCTTTCTGGTTTACAAAATTGTAGGATTAAACTTTGCTTGATTACTAGATACTTCTCTTTTAGGGCTTGATTTACCAAGAGTTTGCACTTGTTTTCTTAGAGGAAAGTAAGTTATAACACAAATTAGAATATTATTCCACAGTTTAAGAGATTTTCCCGTGGATTAGCTTGGTTTCATGAATTGTATCCCCTATGAAAAATAATCCTCTGCAAACACTAGGCAAGTCTGGTCCTGTTATTCTATAGCTGCTTACATGGTAAAGGTACGGGTGGTTCCAACAAGCCAAAGAGACTTGATTGTTTTGTTCCTGTAGTGCAATATGTGACAGTGTTTATCTAGTGTATCCCAAAAAAAACTTACTAGCGTATAGCCAATACTAAGTAGTATGGAAGTGAAGCCATTGGGAAACAAACCCCAACTAGTCTGAGTGTCAATCCTATCACCCCGCAAGGTTTCAGATTTATACATTTTTTTTCAAAACCCACTTTTATCAAATCACAATCCTATATAGTTCAGTATTGAATAGGTCACATCTATGAGTATGTATCCCGAATATCCACAGTTACACCCACCCCAACAAGCAGTCAATAAGAAATCAGAAAGAAATAAAGGGCTGAAAAAAACATTACAAAAATTGACTAGAAACTTCAAGTACTATTAACCAATCAAAGCAAGTCCACCAGGCAAAATTGTAAATAAAATAATCTTGTTTTATACAGCTCGTTCCCTCCCACCTTTTCTAGTTGACTTACCTGAAAGAACTCAAAGACCTGGCTCAGAAATGTCAATCACAGTTAATCCAGGTGTGTGTGTGTGTGTGTGTGTGTGTGTGTGTGTGTGTGTGTGTGTGTGTGTGGCCCAGAGATTTATGTCGGAGGTCCTGCCTGGCCTGGAGCAGGGGCAGGGTGAGAGAGAGACTACCCAAGGAGAGGCTTCTGTTGTGGGCATCCAGGGCTCAAAGGCTGCCTGTATTTCTGGAGGAAGAGAGAGACTCACTCAAATGCATCTAATCATCCAGGAAGTAGGATTTTGATTAGGTTTTCCAGGTATGTACAATAAGCAGCCTCTTCCGGGCCAGTGGAACTTTTTGAATTAGCTGATTACCTTATTTATATGGTATGTCTCAGTGACTGTCTTTTAGGACTCCAGGGTTTGATGTTGTAGCTGCTCAAAACGGTTCTCCCACGAATGGTTTTGGGAAGCCCCAGGTAGCGCCATTGGTTTGTGGGGTGACGGTCGGGGTTTCAGGGCACGTTGTCTCAGTGTTTTGGGATACCCACAGTCTCCCAGTGGCATTTCTCTTGACTGGAGTGTAAAAGGCTGGATTCTCTGGTTTTTTAATACCCTGTTATTACATCTTATGGATGTGTCTTAGTCCTTTTTAGTTGGGGTGGTAGGCCGTCTCTCTCTGAATGTGTAATTGTAAGGTTCCCGTGGTCCTGTCCTACCCAACTTTCCTCTGCCCTCCCAAGCCTTGTCCCCGGCTCCTGTCCCAGCCATTATCAGGGCTCCTGTTTAATGTAGAGGCTGGCCGAGCCGTTGCTCTCCTGGTCTGAGATGCCCTGCGGGAAGGTGAAATCATCCACTTCTGCCGGTTCCTCCTTTGGGCGTAACATAGACTCTGGAGAGAGATGGTGGGGAGGACAAGAGAATGTTAGCGGAAAAAAAAGTTACATTCATCTCAAAATTCTGGGTGAACCAAAGAGCAAAACCTCAATCTCCGTAATACCTGGCCCTCCATCTTATCCTAAGTCTGCAGTCCCTGTAACATGACCAGACATATACTTTATATCATATTACCACTGTTACTCCTTAGTGCAGACCTCCTGCTCACCTAGCAACCATCATAAGGCGGGAGGAAGAAAGAACACATTAATATTTTGACTTTGATAACATGACACAGAAACAGGGTGTCAGGACTTCTTTTATGCAGTTCAGCGGAACACACTAACTGCATCGCGAGGTCAGCACCTAGAGAAGATGGCTGTTAGTTTGCGCGTTGTTTGTTGCCTTTTCTGTGTGAAGGTCAAAGTTCTTATGTTATCGTGTTACCTGGTTTGTGGGTGTGGTGGTGGTGGTGGTGGTGGGTGCGGGGCCGGGGGGCCCGAGTGGGGCCCTGTCTGGAGTAAGGAGGCGGACTCTGCTCTTCCTCCTCTCCTGATAGGCTCCTCCTCCTGCCTGCCTGACTGAAGGGCCGTCGACCAACTGGAATCTTCCGTTCTAAACACCAAGTCAGACTCAGGTAAGCTACCAGGGGTGTTTTCAGAATGCTAGAACATTCAACAGCATATACTTGAATGTTCAGTTGCACAGTGTTGCTTTATATTTATTTTGAATAATCAAAAACATTTCATTGATTTACTATTAATAACGTTGTATATAAGCCAAAGGCCTATACATTTGAGTTATTGTATTCAGTTTAACACCTAACCAACACCAGCCTCCAATGAATTGTTCAAATAATTCAGAGAAAGACTGTTACATTGTAAAAAATAAATAAAAATAAATATTCTGAATACACCCCAAGTAAGCTACCAGGTAAGCCAGACTCAAGTAAACCAACTAGCATTGCGCGTGCATGTGTGTACACAAACAAAGCCGTGCTAAATCACCACCTGAGGTGTGGAACAAGCAGTAATTGGAGCAGTGACAGAAAGGGGCTCTAGGTGGATGTAACACTTTTTGCAGCATTGTCTTCTTTGTAAAACAAATGTCATGGCCACAAATGAATAACAGGCAAGATTTGGTTCAGGACTACAGCACTTACATGGCAGTAAATCACCGCAATAAGCTTTATGGTTATTCAAACACAAAATAAAGAAATGTAAAAACTCTTACCCCCTAGAGAGGATCAGAGGACAACTATGGGAACCACATTCTATCACAGACATGAAGTTATCTGCCATTCTAATGTAGTCAGTTGACTGATCCCTCCTGATGACTCGGTTGGAGTCATGTGACCACGACTCAATGGCGCTGCCCATGCTGACAAATACATAATTGATAATGTTACGGATCCACTGATGAGACCTCTTTCCGTCCCCGTGTTTTCATCCAGAGTACCCCAGTGGTCATGTGCCAAACCAACAGATCAGACAGACGTTTCCCCACTCCAGACATTTGAAACCAAATGATGGACAAAAAGAGAAAGAAGTAGAAGAGTGACAATGACAACTCACTTTTCTTTTGGCCTTTGTACTGTTGGGCTTTCTTCTTCTGCTTGGGTACAGTTGGAGGAAGTTCTCTGGCCACTAAAACCAAAGAAAAACAGTTGCATATTTCATTGATAGACACATATGTACATGGTCCAATCAAATGTTTTGGTGCATTTTTACTGCCATGCCACATTAATAAAGGCTTTTCATAGTTTGAATATAGAGTTTCTTAAGTTGTTATGGCACCATACAGCAGCAACTTATTTTCCGCAACTTGTCAGATCTTGCTGGAAACGATTCAATCCATCAATCAGGAACTAACGGTTAGCGGTTGGTTTTTGATACAGTCTGCTAGCGACACGGCGTGTTACATTGGGGTGGAACTATGGTCTTGGGCCTTACTCTGTGCGGCGGGGGGCTGTAGCAGGTAGCCGGTCAGCTGACACCAGCCCACGGGGTACAGGTCAGGTGACTCGCAGTCCACCCACTGGTCGTATTCATCCTCCCAGCCATCAAAGTGGATGCGCAACAGGCGGTGGACGACCCGCGTCACGGTGGCAACGCACACAAGCCTGGGCTCCATCAGGTCGACGGCCTCCAGCTTCATGCCCTGGCGAAACCCGTGATTTGGAACTTCCTGTGTGTGTGTGGGGGGGGGGGGGGCGGCAACA
>JACXGI010000058.1:133367-143549 GCA_016801175.1 Esox masquinongy | reverse complement strand
AAGTAACTCCTATTTAAAGTTACTGTGAAAACGTTTGCCATCACACAGAACTACAAGACCACGCTAAACAAGAAAACAACACAGCCACAATGTCAGGAATCAGTCCTACCTTGTTAAAGAGCTTCACAGGAGCAGCTATTGAAGCCGTTTCTCTGAGGTAGTCAAACCATTTAAATGGCAGTTTAGTGTAGCCTGTGGGGCAGAGTCAGTGGTAAGGCTGGGATAACACACAACCCTCTGTATGTGACCCACCCTCAGCTGTAACCCGCTCTTAGATCCTTTCCTAATTCCGTGGTGTCCAAATCGTGCCTATGGCTATGCCTCGTCGTAGCAACTACCAACGGGCTCAGGAGAGTCGAAGATCGGGATGTGTGTCCACCACACCCACCCGGCTGTTTTACATTTATCACACAGTTTGCTCAACCACAAAGTTGTCGGCCCGACATGCCTCCCACCAACCCAGGAGTGTGCTGGGCATCGCCTCTGTGGGTCAACTAGGCCTTCTAGTTATTCCACTTTCCTTGGTCGCTATGACACGGCTGCAAAGCGTGGAAGGGTCTCAGAATGCAGCACCACTCAGGAACCCGCAACAAAAATGTATGAGTGTGGCAATGTTGTAGTCTGGAAAAAGCAAATAAATCAGGGTATAAAAATTCACCTCGAGGGGGCGTGAGTTCAATGTTGTTGATTTCACAGAAGCCGGCAGGAAATATGGAGGGAGAGGTAGAGTGGTAACAGAACCAGTCCGAGCCATCCGCAGCCTCTGACCCGTCGATGCCAATCATGAGGTACCCGTCTGCCAACACCTGAAAAAGACATCAGACATAAATACAAGTGTGTTGGCCTATTACTTGAACTGTACATCAAAGATACATATTCTATGATGTAGGACTGTTAGCTAAAAAGCTAACGAGCTGATGGATGCAAACGATGTTCTGCAAAAAAACATGAAAACGACATAATATGCTTCAGTTAGATAACTAGCCAGGGGTCATAATTTCATTATTCCAAATTTGTATTCATTTTAGTCGTTAGTTATGTTTGGACTTGATGCCATGTTAACAATGCACGAGTATCAGCATAGTAAGCTGCTATTATAACAACCTATGTTAGCTTGTGCTTGTGACAACAGTGCTAGTAGGCTAGCTTGTTTAGTTCATTATCTATGTAGACAGTTATTTTCATAACTGTTTTAATAGAACAGACTGATATAGTTACATGAAGCAAAGTCATTGCTAATAGAATCGAAAGCTGCAGTTGCTGGTTATTGTTTCCAGCATAGTTCTAAAATCTGTTTCTTATTTGACGCGTAAAATATTGGTATTTAAGACATGGACAAGACCCAATGAGCGTTCCATACACCAGAGACATTTCTAAACATAAATATGTCACCGTCAGAATACTTCTGAAAGACGGTAGCTGAGCAGTGAGTTACCTTTCTTACAGTGGCTACACATATGGCTGAGAGGTTTAGAGGATCGATAGCCTCTAGTTTCATTCCGTCTTTATACCACTCCCCACTCTGGTCCACGTCTTTCACCTGAGCACAAAGCAGACACAGACATAGCAGAATATCAACACGACAAACCAGAGGAACAAAGACTGTGGAGGTCACTGTAAAGAGTGTCTCATTATATTACCTTGGCAAACAGCTGAGCAGGCGCATCCATCTGACCATCTATTTTCTTTGACACATCTGGAAGACAAACATTTCCCTCAAAGCAAGAAATACATTGGCCAAATTAACTGGGCGTACTCACTCGCAAAACAAACTACCTAAACCAGCTAAGTTGACTGACCGGAGCGTTTGAAGCGGTGTCCGATGCTCCGGGACCATCCGATGAAGTGTATTAGGGGGGAGTACATGTGACACCAGAAGTCATCCGAGCCGTCCATGCTCTCTTCATAGACGAGTTTCAGCCTCCCCCCTATCACCTGCTCCACCAAGGCCACCCGTGTCCGGCACAGATGGGTCTTATCAACCACCTCCACACGCATCAGCTTCTTAAAGGGAAACTGCAAGTTCTCATGGACCTTGGAGGGAAAACAAAAAAAGAGAGGAATTGAGGCAGGCTTTACAGTGGGAGCTTTTGAATACTAGGTAGAGTTTAGGTCATCATCTAGTGTTAACATATGCAGCTCAAAAGAATGACATCTTACCTTGGAAGCAAAGTCCGGTGGCAGTGTTTTGGCTCCAGTGAGTCGCTTCACAAGAAAGGCTTTCCAGTTAGAATACTTATGCTGTATCGCTGTATAGAGAAAACAAAAACAAATCCACCATCAGAGTTTATTCTGTTAAGGAATATGATTATTTTAAGATCAGGGCATGTGCAAACTAGAGCATAATACTATGAGCATCACTGGGATTACTGGGTGATATTTACATTTGGGAGGTACAAGGGGTTTCCCGCTGGAGGCACACCAACCCACGGGATGGACTTCTGGAATACAGAGGTTACACCAGAAGTCCCTGCTGGTGTCGTTGTCAAAACCCTCGTACCGCAGCAGAGCTTTGAAACCTAGGAGAGAGAACATATTCATTTTTAGGGCTCTGCAGTGAAACTAAGCATGGGCCATCAAAACTAAGCACCATGTTGTTCATTGACACAGCCTAAAGTCCACATAGTTTTCACATGTTCCGCCTGAGCTACTATCACATAATAACCACCAGTTTAGCTACTATTGGCTTGAATGCAAAACATACCACAATATCTGACACATTCATGTTAACCATGTTGCAAATGCTTCCCCTGTTGATTATGCGCATGCTGGATCATCAACGTATAGGAGCTCCTAGGTTTGCCTGTCTTTAAACGTTACCTCAGCGCAGCCATTGTCCAGCACCTGCTACGCTGCAAACTGTTAGTTAGATATATTTGTTATTTCTATAAAAAAGCAGCAGTATTATGCTACATTTATCAAAAACAACAAGTATACTTATAATAAAAAAATATCTTGTACAATGAAAACTTATGGAAAAGTTGCTGGTGAGATAGGAATGTGTCGCTTGCTCACAACACGTTTAGTTTCAGCTCTCATTCCAGAAAAGGCTGAAGACCTCTGCGTAGATATCTGTATGTTTTCAGCTCTCTTATTGTCCATAACATGTGGTTAATTGTTAGCACTGGAAGCAATTAAAACTGTACCATAACATTTTCATTGTGCTCCAAAATGTGTGTGTAACTAAATTTTTTTACCTTAAAAAATGCCAGCAGACAGCCCTGACTTGAGATGTTAATTAATTTAGTCATAGGTATTCAACCCTCACTTTCCTCAGGGATCCCTAGCCATTGCATGTATTTGATCTAATCCAGACCTAGAACACCCAATTAGACTTGTCAGCTAATCATCAGGCCCTTGATTAGTGAATAAGGTGCACCTGTTCAGGGCTACAACAACTGCAAAACATTTTGGGGGTCCCAGAGGAGAGGGTTAAATTCCTCAATTCAACCAATGCTCTTATCAACGTAGTATTTGAGTGCATACCTTTTTATATTTTTTTTCCCTATATACAGAGGTGGCAGATGAATACACAAATGTGCTGTACTTTAAATAATAATAAATAGTTCTACAATAAGAGTATAAAAGATTATAAAAGCCTGAGACTTTCAGTTTCCCCTGACTGGTTTGCTCTACTATTTACCTTTCCATTTAAGTAAGAGTGACTATTTTCTGTTTATTATTAAAAATGAACATTAGAACAGTCTTCTCAAAGTGACCAGAAAACATCTAATTTACCACATTTATATTGTTCATGATTGTCTGGTTAGACAAAGCCCTCCAAGTGCTTAGGTGTTTTTACCTGCAAGTTTGACGACTCCTGCTATCCAGTAAACTTTAGTAGAGAGGCTGGTATCAGAATTAAGCACCTCCACCCTCACTCCTTCAGCTAGGTCCCCCCAGCATGTACCCATAGGGACCTGGAACACATTGGAATATTTAGATCCATTTCTCAAAGGCACAATTGTGTAGGCCAACGACTGAATTTGCACATCATGTAATAGACATAAATACAAGACAATTTGAGTGTCCAGTTGACCCTTAAACGTACATGCTTGAAGCAACTGACTGGTGCTCCAACCAGGTTGTTGCTACAAATGTAACGCCCCCAGTCAAACCCCTCAACAGGAATCACTGTAGGAGAGAAGGAACGAAGTCAAAACTACCATCACTATACTGGGTCAAGACAGTATATAGAATTTGCGTTCTAATGACTAAAACTGCCATCCATTAGAATGCATGAGGGGAAAACAATGTAGATAGCGTAATGAGAGACTCACCTGCTTTTGATTTAGCCTGGTTCTGTTGTTGACTTGCTTGGTACTGTGCGTAAGCTGCCAACTTTGCCATAAGTGGCTGTTTCTGTAAGACCTTGGCCTTTTTTGTAGGTGGCTTGCCCTTCAGTAAAAAGCACCACACAGTAACAATGAGTTTAGCTAAAAGAATGAAAAAAACAATGTCCAAATATTCAACTTATGTTCTCTAGCATTTCAAAAATGCAGAATATGGTTGGCCATGATATGGTTACCTGGAGTCTAGCCAAGATACTGGCTTTTTTTGAGTTGGAGGAATAACTTCTAGAGCAGGAGACGCTGCAGAAGCGTTTTGTTTTTGAGTAGAAGGCGTCTCGCACTCCAACCATCCCACACATCTCACAAGTGGCTGGAGAACAAAGACCACATTCATACAATATTGTATTGCAAAAGAAATTCTGATTCACTTGCACATAAATTATTATTTCATTGGTTCTTATCAAATACACCGCAAACAATTAAAGGATAACTACAAGTGATAGGAAGAAAAACAATCCTAACATTTACAGATCAGGACATCATACATTTTTTAAATTAATATTTTGTGTACTCACCCATTCCAGCCTTGCCGTCAGGGTAGGTGTACACCTGCCCATTGTTCTTGATGATGGGTAGGCTGGCGGGGATAGAGGGAACCTCGTCCTCACTGTCATCAGAGCTGGAGCTGCTGGTACTCTCCTCACTGCAGCTGTCATACCCGTCAAACATCCCAAACGAGTCCTGGCGCTTACGCTCTGAACGCGGGGTGCGCTCAGCCTGAAAGGGGCAGAGACAGGAAGGAAATGACACCTACTTAGAGCTGGGACAGCAAACAAAAATACATATCTTCCAGCAGTTTATCACCACCAAACGTATATTTGTCCATGTTACCCAGCTCCACACCTACTGAAAACAAGTGTAAAGAGCTAGTTTTTGGATAGTTTGACTTACAGAAGATTAAATCGTCTAGTTCTGACTTCTGCTTTTCTTGAAACAGGTGAGAACCACCCGTTTGCTGTATGACAAAATGGTGTATAATTGGTTTTGAGGCATTTGTTCATACTTTAGCAGCTCTTTTTGGTCATTTTTAGCAAACTAAATCCTGTTTATGAGGCTGACTAGTGGTCTGCACCTTGTTACTGAAGCCTCTGTAGTTCTCCTGGGGTCTAGAGTGGATGGTTGTGGCTGACACGTCCTACATCCTGTTTGTTTTTTCTTCATTAATGCAAGCATTTTTTGCTCATCCACCATAGGGGTCTTTCTTGGCCTACTACCTTGTCTGCAATTACTGAGCACACCAGTGTTTTACTTCTTTTTAATGTTCCAACCTATGACTCTCTTTTGTTTCTAGTGCGATATATATAACATCACTTTTTACTTGATTGCTAACCTGCATGAGAGCAATAACTTGTCTTGGGAGTTTGTGAGATATTGCCAATATACCATGGATAAGCGCTGTGGCCAGGCACTCCGCAATGCATTGTGCATAAGAACAGCTCTTAGCTGAGTTATATTGGCCATATAGCACACCCCCCTACTTCTTACAAATTGGCCATATACCACATGCCAGATTGCTTACATATTTATAAGTATACATACATATACACACATGCACATATATATTCAGACATTTTAAGGTTAACTGGACAGGAGAGTTGCTGCATGAGCAGTACGTCGGACTCAATCGCACACCTTAGACCGCTGGACCATTCTTAGTCACTGTTAAGCTTTCTTGACTTTCACTGACACCTCTTTGGTCCATGTTGAAAGACTCCAAAGGCGAAAACAAAGCCTAGAATCAAAACTAGACATTGACAGCTCCCCCATGCCTGAACAAATATGACAGAACACCTGACTACCCAGAAACGCCTATCAAGCCAACTGTCCCCCATATATTTTGATGTCCTGAGGTAGGCGGACAAGGTATACAAAGTGTTGTCATTTCTAAATAGCGAATCTAAATAATCTAATAAAAGCAATACTTTAAATTCATAGTTATCAATTGACGTGTAGACGCGAAAATGTCTCCGTCACAATATTTACGGAGTGCATTGTACATGCCAAGAGAAGCAACATCCAAAAACCAATATAGCTACTAACAAGCTAACATTGGATAACATTTAAAGGACCAATACATTTCTGAAATAGCATAGATGGGCCTATATAATACCAAATCCCTTCCAATACCTCTTCTCAGGCTATACGACACAAAGCCATTTCAGAAATAATGTATATATTCCCCTTCTGGCTATACAACCACACAACATTTAGCTGTTATACACAGTTTCTCTGCATAATGTTATGCATTGTAGTACCTAGTGCCTGGCTAACGCTGTCTAGAGAAACGCTCCCTGGAAAACCTATTTTCCACAAATTGTTAATTGTTTATAATACTTAACTAATTGTTCAGAATGAATAAGACATAACTAAAAGTTGGGGCTTTACTTAGCAAACCTGTTATTCTTGTTCTAGGATTAACGCGTTCATTTGCTAGCTCGCTAGCCTGGTAGCAAATAGCATAGCCAGTTAGCTAAAGATGGTAGTAACTAAGGACAAGACATCGCTTGAAATTCATTTATAATAAACGGGTAAAAAAGAAAAAGAATACACCATGTATTCAATTAGAAAATAAAACAAACTCCGTGTGATCTCTATTTTGTAGTTTTATAAAGTCAGCTGTTGATTACTACAATCTGATAACGAAAGGGAGCGCTAGTAGTTAACATTGTTAGCTTAGCTGTTAGCTAATAGTTTACACAAGTCGGAAGCGGACGAACCATATAGGTAAAAAATAACTTACCAAATCCCTTGTGTTATCCATCAGCCCGTCATATAGATTATTTTATCGTGTCAATTATAATTGTAAAAACCCTAAAGAGGATTATTATATTCAGAAAGCTAAACCCAAATCCCAAAAAGGACCTCAAGCAGCCAGGATATCAACAAATATAAATCTCGAATGCGCATGTGCTATTTAAACCTACTTAGCTGCAATTGGTCAGCGGTTAACTTGGTCATCGACAAAATGTTGAAAAGAAAACAGTTCCATACAGAAAAACATCCTTGTCTTGTAAATAGCTGGTCCACCCTTAATGGATTAATACTGAAAAAAAGAATGAACAAACATCAGACATCTCACTTTGAAATACACCTTTGAAAGCAACCTAATAATACAAAAAATACGTTTAATATGTCGTTTACCCTCACATCTAACAACTTGAATGGATTAATTTAAATCGAAAATAACTAAAAACAAACTATCCGAACATATTTAGGGCTCCAATGGCCCATTAAACAGTGCTTAATTTATATAATGCTAGCATTTGGCTCTTTCCATAACGTCACCCCTTTAGGAACGAAGTTGGTCTTCCCATCAATACACTGCTTTGAAATAACATTTGGGAAGCCTTCTTATAAAGATTTTCTAGTTAAACATATCTTTATTCTCACAGCAAACATCTGCACAATTTTACAGATTTAATTCACATAGAAAGTAATTAAAATTCAAACCAACCTACTTTGGGATCTAATGGCTCATATCACAGTGCTTTATTTATACAATACTCGCATTTGGCTTTTCCATTTCTTCTCCTCCCAGAAACAAAACAGTCTTTATTTCCATCTCCTCAGCAACTTAAAATAATAAAGCAGCACACAGCATAACAGAACTGCATGAAAGGCATTCGAAAATAAGTTCAGAAACAAGTACTGGGGAAACAAACAGCACAACAAAACTTTCAGGAGAAATACTACACACAATATATTTTAAATTGACATCCAACCTCTTCTGTAGGTGTAAAGATCAAGACATTAAGTATGTTATGTAGTTCACTTCTCCCTATGATTTAGTATTTTGCTTTTGTCCAATGGTTTCACAGAATTCCAAGGAGGATGGGCTTGTGGGCCGTTTTGAGATTGACCAAGTAAGGCTTCCTGAAAAGTGTGAAATGATGGCCAGTGCTAAAATACATTCAAGGTGAGACGAAAAATCTGATGTTAGTGCAAGCCATAAAAACATTTTTAAAATCAATAAAGACCTGCAGAAATAAAATGTGCATTTTTGGAAACAGTCAACTGAATCAATTACTTCCAGTGCATATACTGTATTTGACAAGAACATTCACCACTCCACAACCACAGGAAGGAATACACACACCATTGTGTCTCTTTGGTCTCAGATGAACTCGTCCTCTAGAACATCATCAACACTTCCTGAGATTGAGGCTACTTCTGAAAAACCAAAAAATAAGACAGGTATTAGTTTAAACTGTTAATAGCACTATCAATCCGGTTTCAAACTGAACCTACAAATACAATCACAGAAAAACCCATTCAAATGTCCGAAACAGCCCTTAATTTAATTCACCACATCTCAGTGAAGTGTCCAGTGCTTCTCCCCGGGGAACAACAGGACGTGCCTTGGTTAGTTAGGAGTGACAAGAAGGCCCAAAGAATGTGTGCAAAACCAGCTTTTGGAAATTAATCTTTACCTCTGCTTCAGACAGACTTCTTAAAAAGATCATTTTTATTTGTGAGGGTATGTTGGGGCCTTATTTGCTTCAGTGGTGTTGGGGCCTTCACTGCAGTTTCCAAACCCTTTCTTTTAGGCTGAGGCAACCCCGTGTCACCAAATACCTCACTCAGTGTACCAAGCTCCTCTGGTGAATGGAATCCCACTGGGAGTTCAGTTCTCGATTCAGACCATGCCCCTTTCACAAGTGGACACTTCCTTTTGCGTTCGCCTAGTTGGTTTCCTTGTTCTGCAGTCTTTTCATCCATTCCAGTTGGTCTTTCCAGGGTATTCACAAAGTCTGTTTCCTCACAGTGGTGGGCGGGCTGTGATTGTGTGTTGTCACCATCATCCTTATGACAGGATACAGTCAGACTACCCCAACCAGGCTCCAATGACCCCATATAGATCACATCACTCCCCATGCTGCTACATGTACTGCTTCTAAAATTACTACTTTCACTAATCAGAACCACACTCGGTTCTCCAGCACCATCCTCTCCAACCCCCTGCCGGTCCACTCCCTTCACTAGCAATAGGTGCTCCTGTGTTGGGGAGGTAGGAGTGGAACTGATGCTGGTGGCCCCTTCACTGCCATCGTCGTTGTCCTCCTCCAGACTGTAGCCTCGATCCGATGACCAGAGCGACCAAGTTGAGTTTTCCCCAGTTGCCTCCACTACCCCAGAAGACGAGGTTCCGCCACATTCTTCATCCCCGTCATAACTGCAGTCCTCCAAGAAGACGTTATCGCTCAGCGAGATCAAACCCAACGCAGGGGTGACCAGCCCCAAAGACGACGAGGAAGTAGACGAATACGACGAAGAAGAGGTACAGAAGGGCACAGGGAGCATGTTTGTGAGCTGCAGCTGAGGCACAGAGACACTGTAGAGGTTGCTGGTGCGGACGAAAGCTTCACAGCACTGGCTGAGAACCTGGTGGTCAGGGGAGAGGAAATGCTGAGAGGGACAGGGGGATCCCAGGTCCACTGGGGTTTGCTGGGCCGGAGTGGAGTGGGCCAGCCCAGAGACAAACCCGGTGGTGGGGCTGTGGTCAAAATCAGCCCTCTGCAGCTCCAGGCAGCTCGCAGAGTCTGAGGAGGAACGTGATTGTGAGGCCTCCTCTGACACCCACGCCTTATTTCCATGGCCTGTACCGTTAGACGTGTTGCCAAACAGAGTTGGTCACAGCAAAGGAGAGAGAACACTGTTTTAACTGTTTAAAGGGTCAAGTGTTAGAAGGCATGACAGCAATAAAAAGCATTAAAACTGAAAAAAAACAGTAAAAAGTAATTTCACACCTTCAGGAAGACCCTTGATTTGTATATATATTTTTTTTGTGGGGGGGGGGGGTCAAATTCTTAACTACTAAATGTAACCCAAG
>JACXGI010000058.1:105002-125623 GCA_016801175.1 Esox masquinongy | reverse complement strand
AAAAGTTTACCTCTTCAGCTTTCTAACGGACGCCTGAAGGTTTTGTGCCAAAATTGCCTGGTATTTGGAACTGTTCATAATTCCCTCCACCCTGACTAAGGCCCCGGTTCCAGCTGAAGAAAAACAGCCCCAAAGCATGATGCTGCCACCACCATTCTTCACTGTGGGTATGGTGTTCTTTGGGTGATGTGCAGTGTTGCTTTTGCGCCAAACATACCTTTTGGAATTATGGCTAAAAAGTTCAACCTTGGTTTCATCAGACCATAACACATTTTCACACATGCTTTTGGGGGACTTGATGTTTGTTTTTGCAAACTTCAGTCGGGCTTGGATGTTTTTCTTTGTAACAAAATGCTTTCGTCTTGCCACCCTACCCCATAGCCCATTCATATGAAGAATACAGGAGATTGTTGTCACATGTAGCACACAGCCAGTACTTGCCAGAAATTCCTGCAGTTCCTTTAATGTTGCTGTAGGCCACTTGGAAGCCTCTCTGACCAGTTTTCTTCTCATCTTTTCATCAATTTTGGAGGGACGTCCAATTCTTGGTAATGTTGTGCCATATTTTCTCCACTTGATGACTGTCTTCACTGTGTTCCATGGTATATCTTATGCTTTGGAAATTCTTTTTTACCCTTCTCCTGACTGATATTTTTAAACAATGAGATTCCTCTGATGCTTTGGAAACTCTCTGCGGACCATGGCTTTTGCTCTGAGATGCAACTAAGAAAATGTCAGGAAAATCCTACTAGAACAACTGAACTTTATTTGTGATTAATCAGAGTCACTTTAAATGATGGCAGTTGTCTTTGTCTCATTCTTTTACATCACAAAAACCTGGCATTTTCACAGGGGTGTGTAGACTTTTTATATCCACTGTATGGTTACTTATACCTATATTGATTAATATTACAGAAATGATACACTATTACATTTCTGCAACAAAAAGAAAAAAAAATGAAATTTTTATGTTGACAGACCTTTATTTTTTATATACAAAATATACATTTATCAATCTTGGTGTGAACAATCATAAATAGTAAATCACTTGTCAAGTCAATCAACACAAGGTTCATCTTCAAGCATTGTATGAATATGCAGCCTTGGTTGGTTCATCCAAAGTACTAGGTCTTTGCCTTGAACGAGACAAACAGATTGAATAGGTATATTAGCAATATAGATTTTTCAAATTGTATTGCTAATTCAATCCTTTCAGATATGCACATGTCAATTTGAAGGAGGCTGTAAAAGATGAAGGTAAGTGTCTAAGTCACTCAGTGTAGTTAGAAAAACACTGGAAACGCCTGCAGTGCAAGTTCCACTATGTTCACATTGCATACGCAAACTGAAAGAACTCCAGAAAAAAAGATCTGAAAATATATTAACATGACCAAGACTGGGCACTCTTAAAGTTTTACTCATGCATACAGTTAAAGCATTCATAAAAAAATAAAATATATAAAAAGGAAATTAAAATAAAAACATCCTATTTTCTGTATGTACTGTATATGCAACGAGTGGATGCATTCAACTGTACTGTATAAAAAACAACATCTTCAGTTGCTTACTTCAGACATTTTTTTCCTTGTAAGCTAGCTACATTGTTTATTCAAACAAGTACATTGTTTATTCAAACAAGTAGAATATAGATTGTACCAGTGCTTTAACGTTATATCTTCCTAACTCACATCAGACCATGCAACTTCTAACGCCGCTATGAAATTGAGTACTTGGAGTAAGTACACTCGAACCAAAAGGTAGCCTATGAAGCGCACAAGTGTGTGAACACTTAAACTCGGCCCAACAGTGTAAAGATAACATCACCTTCCTGTAGCTCACATAAAAAATGGGTGTTAAACAATTCCAGAGCTGGTGTGACAAACATGATGAAATATTGTCATTTACACAGTTCATACAGTATGACTGGGAACAGGAGGTATTCAGACCACTTAAACCAACCAGAGAATAATTCAGGACCTCACAATACGACATGGTCAAGAAAATCTGTCTATAAGTAAGACATTCACCAGAAGCTGAAAGGCAGATGGAAGGCATGTTTGTACAGTATTACAGTTTTTCTGACCACAGATGAAACAGACAAACTATAAGTAATAAGGGATCACGTCACCACAATAATAAATAAAACCAGTATATAGTAAATAGACAGGATAGAGAAATAAATGGGGAAAACCTGAATGGGCAATGGACACATGACTTTGAGACATTCTGCTTCCCAAAAGGCACCCTATATAGTGTGCACTACTTTAGAACAGAGCCCTATGGACCTGCAACGTAAGTAGTGCACTACATTGCATAGGGTGACATTTTGGGCAAAGCCAAATTTGTAATAAGGGATTAGAAGACATAATGCTGTTAAAATAAGACCTCAAAAAGAGTGCAAACAGCTGTGGCAGATCAACGTGTAGTTCTCATTTGTACAGTTCAAATCGGTCTCTTGATATAACAACCCAACAGAGACTGGTGGTCTGCTAGGTTTCAATTGTTCTTTCAAGCAGGTATTTAACCTGAAACCGCACTTTAGTAAGCTAGACATAAAAAGGTAATTTCTAAATGAGCTGACATTGATCAGTGTTATTTTTTTTAAAATGCTCTATCAACAAACACTGGTACGTTGCTTTTGAAAGCACGGACAGGTTAAGTCCTGGCCTTAGGCAGCTTATTCATTGCTTTTAGCCCATGTTGTCGTTGAATGTACAAACAAGCACCTTGGCTGGTAGAAAGGCAACAATGATCTAAATAACTCTCAAAATACCCTGGGACACTAGAACTCAAGAGGGTATTCTAATCCCCAACACCACAGACGAAACGTGTTAGCTATAGTGGACAACAGTCCATCAGCAGAACTCTTTACTACAGTACTTTGGTGGGAAGAACAGGATGAAAGTATGTACACAGGAATGAGACCAATCACTGGTGGTGCTAGTACATTCTTCAAATACAACGTATCTATTATTAGACTAATCTTCATTCCTTATTGCATTTCAGCAGGATTGCCCTTGGCTAAGCTCGTGAGTTGGAGCATTTTGGTGAAACAAAGAAAACATTTGCTAGAATGAAAAATCTAAGAACTAACCTTTTCTTGCATCCTGGTACAGAAAATGCAATTTTATGTAACCGGCTAAAAAGCTGGGTTTTAAGTAGTCTTGAAAAATGCTTAGTGTGTTTCTCCATGTTTTAGGCTGGTAAAACTCAAATCACTAGTGAAAAAACACCCAAGCACTGCAACTAATGCCGCCGATTGCAATGCATGCAGTTGTATCTAGACACATCTATGATACCAGTTATTTTTACATGGTCTGTCCAAGAGAGAATTCAGAGATTCTATTCTACTCTGGTACTGTAAAAGAAAGAGATAACATGCTGAGGTGTGATGAAGAGAGAAGAAATATCCCAGACCAGTGGGAGACTTGACCACATCCCAAACAGGGATTACAGAAAAACATTCCCCATGCCTTTAAAAACATTCCACAATATAATAAATAATCATAACGTTTGTCTTTGTCATTCAAAAAACAAAAGGAAAAACAATTATTGAGAATTTTCCATTTTTAAATAACCATTATACAATGTAAAACATTTAAATCAGGATCTAAAAAATAAATGTGATTATCGCAGTCATAAACCACCCAGGTCATAGAGGTGTGGTTGAGGTTCATGCCACCTGCTAGACGCCTGAGTTCTGGGACTGAGGTGGGTTGAGTGCTTTGGGTTCTGGTCAATTAGCACAGAGGCAGTGTGTGATTCCGGATGAGGTAGAAGTCACCCCCAACCACAGATCAAGCATCAGATTACCCTCTCAGATCAGAAACAATCTGACCCAGTGTCAGTGGTTAAGAACTACTTCAACCTACTCCAGACTAGTCAAACATCTTTCCCGGGGGTTACTTTGTTCTCACAGCATGTGTTGTCACAATCCTCTGTTTATTGGCTGAGACAATCAGAAGGGAGAGTTCATCCCTAGTTTGGTTTCAAACTGCAGCTTCTGTCTCTTCTGATAGCGAACCCTCACCCTGCGGACAGAAGGAATGCGCTGATAAATACATGAGACCTGTTTCTCCCCACATTACGTCATCCTCCATCCTACCATCCTCTTATCTTTCATAATCCTCTTTTCTCAACCTATCTGGCTTTTCTTTTTTCTGCTAAATTCCTCTCCCCCTCCCATCATACCACTCCACCATGTCACTGTTTTCCTATGCACTCCCCTCCCCTCTGTCTTACCGTATCTCATGCAGTTTGACGGCTTCGTTGAGCAGCACCACCCCGAGGGTGGACAGGGACACCAGCAGCCAGGCCATCATGGGGATGTCCTTCAGGTCAAAGGTCAAAGGGCCCGACCTGTCCTGCCATAGCTGGTAGTCCACTGTGGCCTGCACCAACTGGCCAAGCAGACTGGAGGGAGAGGGGTATACCGATTTCAGTTGGGAAAAAAACAAAACATGACCAACACTCAAATGGAAGCGGTCACATTATTTGGCACACAAAGCAGACACAGACACAGACACAGACACACACACACACACACACACACACACACACTTACACACACTTACACACACTTACACACACTTACACAACAGGAATGGTGAGGCACCACCAGGTGTTGCTGAAGGGGTTTTTCTTCCACAAAGGCTGGGAGCGATGAACGTAGCTCAGAGAGATGACCACTGGACAAAAGTAAGGGAAAAATACAACAAAAAGAAACATCTGAAATAGCAAGCTAATCCCTGTACCAGGCTTCTCCAACAGACCAATCACCAGCTACCAGGCGCTCAACCGGACACACTGTTACAAGGGGACTACGTTAAAAAAAACAAGTCTAGCTCACAATGTTTCATTTCTGATAGTAGCTGTAATAAAAGAGGTGTACTATGTTTGATATAAGGTGCCATTTAAAACCCAGCTGGACAGACGCAGGGGTGAGAGGTCACGGAGCATTCCGCCTACCTGTGTGAAGGGCCAGGAACCCTGCCATGACTTTCTGAGTGAGTAGCAGGCCGTTGGACAGCTCCCTGAACCAGTGTGGCGCGTCCGGAGCTGAACTGACCCTAAGCATATCAGTGCAGCTGATGGTGGCGTTCTCTGCTAGCGTTAGGTTGTTGGCCCTGAGGCAGACCTCGTGCAGCGTGAAGCCGAAGCCCAGCAGGTAGGCACACACGGTCAGGCCAAACTTCAACAGGAAGCAACCCAGGAAGTAGTTCTGCGTCTACAGAAAGTGGATAAAACAACTTAAATTGTTCATAGGAATCCCACGGTACATGTGAATTAGGACATTGACATAAGCATCTAAACCAGAAACGAAAGAGGTGAAGGGAGAAAATGTGGAGTTAACCAATCAAGATCCCTCTAAACTAAGCATGATGTGTCAAAAGCAGAGCCGGTCGGGGTCGTCTGGCCCATACCTTTCTCGGGATGGCATCTAGATTCTTGCCTGTGGCCACGTTCATAACCGAATTGTCTGGTGGCTTTCCAAGGAATGACACACTGCCAACACAACACACAGGCCACGGTTAACATCATGAGCGATGCTTGCTGAACTAAAACCCAGGTGGTTCGGAATAGGTGGTACCTGAGCAGTGGACAGCTGAAGCAGGACAGCCACAGGATATCAGTGATGTTCATAGGGGGGGGGAGCTGGGCTAGGCAGGCCAGGAACTACACAACAGGAGGGAATCAGACCCTCAGTTAATAATACATTCACTAATATAAGTAGCCCAGCAGCCAAGGACCTGTACCCAAAATGTTGCCAATTCAAATCCTGGACCAGCACTTAAAGATCTGGGAATGAGTGATGCTGTTAACACTCACTACAGATAATAAGAGGTTGCATTGTATATTTCAGTGAGACCAAGTGCTGTTCTCTCTCACCTGGATGATGACCAGGGATAGCTGACACTGTAACAGGAAGAGGAAGGACTTCCGGATGCCGTAGGTTGTGTGACGTGCCTGGAACCAAATTATATACATGTGACATACTTTTTTGTCTGTGGGTGTGTGTGTGTACTTTCTTGGGTCCCTACAAGAAACGCAAAACCTAGTGTGTGTGTTAGTGTTCCTCACCTGCTCTATGAGTTTGACCATGCTGACAGACTCCCCCTGGTGGAAGGTGACAGAACAGGCCAGGGTGTTGAGCTGGCCGGACAGTCTGAGGGGGGACAGACCCTCCGCCACCCCGTTGAGTCCTGCTCCTGTAGCGTAGCCAAACGTCTCCCAGGAACACCGCGAGGGGTACAGCGGGTCCAGGGCAATGCTGGGGGAGGAGGAGAAACGATGATGTGCCTGTGTTTTGGTCTTCATTAACTCTACATATCGTCATTAAGGCTAGGATCAGTTGTGTTGTGTGGACGCCAGGGCGCACATCATAGAATAGTTATACATGAACTAGGCTCCAGCTGTTGTGTCGGTGGCAGGTGTGTGTGTGTGTGTGTGTGTGTGTGTGTGTGTGTGTGTGTGTGTACCTGAGGTCACTCTGTAGGAAGAGGCAGCTGTTGTGTCGGTGGCAGGTGTGTGTGTGTGTGTGTGTGTGTGTGTGTGTGTGTGTGTGTGTACCTGAGGTCACTCTGTAGGAAGAGGCAGCTGTTGCGGAAGTTGGCGGAGCTCCCCAAGCAGCACGTCACCTCTCTGTTCTCCTGCATGATCTTTATCATCTCACACATGGCTGCGCGCATGCACGCACACGCACACACGCATGCGCACGCGCACGCACACACGGGCACGCACACACACGCGCGCACACACACGCGCACACACACACGCGCACACACACACGCACACACACACACGCACACACACACACGCACACACACACGCGCACACACACGCGCGCACACACACGCGCGCGCACACACACGCGCACACACACACGCGCACACACACACGCGCACACACACACGCGCACACACACACGCGCACACTTAGAATGCTCTCCACTTACACATACAGCTGTGAAACGCACACACTGAGTAACTTCTGATATAACGCCCTCATCTGTAACACGGTCAACGATGTTACACTGTAACACGGTCGACGACTGTTACACTGAGGACGGGTTTTAGAAAAACGACCAGGTTTATGTAACTGAAAGTACACCGTAGGTTCGATGAGTAGATTCGGACTCACTCTCAGGGGTGCAGTCGGTGAACAGAGGCACCAACAACGGTACGTTGTCGATGTTCTTGAGGTGAGGGCGAACCTGGTGGATGCCGCGGGGTAGCTTGGCCTGGAGAAACACACCTGGGTCAGCTAGAGACACGTGGAAGTGACGTGTTGGACGGACACAGAAAGAGGCGCGGTACCCTGTTGCAGTCCTCCAGGAAGCTGGGTACGTCTGCGGCCTCCTCCTCGGGTAACAGCAGCCCCTCGGCCTCGTCCCGGGAGTCCAGGTGCAGGTCTTCGTGTTGGGGGTCCTGGCCAGGGCTGTTGGGGCCTCCGTCACACGGACTGTCTCTGTTGGGAGTCAGAGAGATGTGGCAGTTCCACCCCGTCTCCAGGCCCATCTTTTCTGCAAACACCTAGCGCAAACAAACAAACATCATCCTCATCGTCATCCTCAACATCCTCATCCGTGTTATCAGTGAACACACGCACCTTGCTGCGTAGTTCGTCCTCCATAGAGAAGTAGACGAAGCGTATGCAAGCGGTGACCAGGGCGTCGATGAGCCTGACGGTGTCCAGACGGGCCTGGAACTGCGATGACACCATGCCCATGAAGATCTGACCACTCAGAGCCTGAACACAGTCCTCCTTCTCCACACCTTCTCCTATACCCTCTAGGAAGAGAGAGAATGATGAAAACAAGCGGTCACACTAAAGTACAACACGCCTCCCCACTGTCTCCCCCCTCTTCCATTGCTCCCTCACCATCAGAGCTCCAGGAGTTCCTCCGTGAGTTGTGTTTAATAAGGGTGGTGGAGGGCAGCTCTACCCCAGAGAAGAGGCTTGGCCCTGGGCCTAGCTCCACACATTTCCCATTGAGCTGGTTGGACAAGGACACCTGCATGGGTTTGTAGGCAAAGGCAGAACAATAGCCTGACAGACAGGCACGCTGGTAGAAGTCCAGAACCTTCTTTCTGTAAGGCCAAACAAAGGGTTAAAAAACAGGCGTTTATAGGCTGTTATAAGGTCTTGATAAATAAGGCTGTTATAAGGTCTTGATAAATAAGGCTGTTATAAGGTCTTCATGAATAAGGCTGTTATAAGGTCTTGATAAATAAGGCTGTTATAAGGTCTTGATAAATAAGGCTGTTATAAGGTCTTGATAAATAAGGCTGTTATAAGGACTTCATAAATAAGGCTGTTATAAGGTCTTCATGAATAAGGCTGTTATAAGGTCTTCATAAATAAGGCTGTTATAAGGTCTTAATACATAAGGCTGTCATAGGACTGCTATAAACTGACCTGTCTGAGCCAGAGAGTGGGTAGATGTCAGTTCCATCCCAGACGTCAGTGCAGGCCTCCAAAATGAGGTCAGCAGAGCCGTGAGACAACATTTGGACATTATCTAGGGGTCAGAGGGCAGGGGTGAGTACTTAGGGGTCACAAAGACGTAACAAAACAATTCCAAGAAAGAGGTCAAAGATAAAGAGGTTCAAATGAGAATTTCACCATTTTACAACTTGACGTTAGATGGTTCCTCACCCTGACAGTAGTCTATGGGCCAGGAGAAACTGGTATTCATGGATTAGTTTCCTTTAACCGCCTTTAAAAACTTAACATATCTTTAAGGAAAGGGAAAGGTGATATTTGTCAGTTTGCACATGGTTCACCTAATTCCTCCGAATTAGAGGTGTGATAGGAGGCAACAGTGAGCAATTGGTGCAAACGGCTTTTCTCAGTGACAGAACAAAAACGTATTCACATTCCTGGCTGAGATTCGATCTAGCAACCTTTTCATTACTGGCCAGCTTACCTAAACACTAGGTCGCCAATTTGGCCATAAAGTCAAAACCAATGGAAGTAATGGAAGCATGTGAGCACATATTTAAACATCAACAAAATTTCTTTAAGTAGCATCAAACTAAATATTGAGTTGATTTCAGATGTTAAGATAAAACAATTTCACGTGCTCTATATTACTTACACACACCTTTTTGTGTGGTGGCCAAAGTTAATGGAAGTTACTAATGAATATGAAAACAAAACTTGACCACATATTACGATTTCTCCTGGCCCATAAACTACTGTCAGGGCTAGGAACCATCTAACATCAAGATGTAAGAGAGTGAAATCCTCCTTTAAGAGATGGGGAGAATGAGCGACAACCCAGGGAGATGGAGTGAAACAGATAAGGGAGTGAGAAAGCGACAGAGATGAGAGAAAGAAAAACCGAAAGAGCTACGGAGAAAGAAAAAGCGAGCTATTCTCACTGGAGGAGGAGTCTCTGATGAAGAGGGAGATGAGGTGGCTGATGGGAGGTTGTCTCTTGGTGAAGTTTTGTTGGCGTCGAGGGACAGACTCCTTGGCTTTCTCCCCAAAGGGCAGCTGATACAGAGCTAAGTGGTTCTCCTGTTTAAACAGCTCCCTCGCCCCGGGAGTGAAGCCTGAGAGACGAACAGGAAGAAGAGTTGAAAAGAAGCTGCAGAGTTTGCATTTCACACAGCAAGTGCTATCTGTGTGTGTGTGTGTGTGTGTGTGTGTGTGTGTGTGTGTGTGTGTGTGAAGGTGAGTGTGTATACACATGGATGTCTGGGTCTCATCCATCTTGATGCTCACCTATGAGTCTGGACAGCTCACACAGACCCCAGGGCACATGGACGGGCAGCACTGCCCCGTGGCTCTCCTGCAGCGCCAGGTTACTGAGGTGGTCGGAGAAGCGGCACAGCTGCTGGGTGACGCTGGCGTTGCACAGGTTGAGCAGGATGTTGAGGCCCAGGGGCTTGAGGCTGGACAGGTGACACTGCCAGCCCTGCTCGTCAAACTGGATGCTCAGCGGGTTCTGCTGGTCCTGGGACAGACTCAACATCTCCAGGTGGTAGTCACACACGTAGTCCTCCGCCTCGTTGTCACAGCAACCCACCATGTCCTGGAGAGGGGGGGGAGACGGAGAGCAAAGGAGATTGAGAATACTGCGTTTTAAGTGAGCGATGACTGATTTAAAATGATCCTAATGAAGTCGAGACGTGTTTTCATGGTCCTTTAAGTGACTATACAGGATATACTTGTCTGTTACCTGTTCCGGGCCCAGATCCCCTCCCTCTGTGTCGTGACTGAAGCTGACATTTGAACCCGAGGGGTGTTTGGTGCGTGTGGGTACGTCCTGCGCCTGCCGTCGAAGCCGCAATGTGTCCTCGGAAGGGCCCGTGTCATGTGATGTTTCGCTAGGCTCATGCCCATCCACCAGTCCATCTGTCATTGGCATACACAGCAGAGCCTGTGCCTCCTGGTTCTGATGGAAAGGAGGACTAGCCAGTCAGATGTCAGTTCTTAAACCCTGAAGAGATTGAACTGAAGTACTGCTCGATCGTGCAGAAGTTCATTTCTGCATAGAAGAGTGGGACAAAATTCCTTCAAGGAGCAGTCACATGATTACCCCACTGAAATGACTAAGTCCTTCCAAAACCCACTGTTTTCCAGACAGGTAATCATGTGACAGAGTGATCCAATCACAGTGCTGCGAATGACTAATAAGTAGTGATGCTAAAGGTTGCATAACAAGTTCTGGAGTCAAAGGGAGTAATAGGTTATTGCATAACTCTTCTTTAAATTAATAAATTACATTAGTGTAATATTTTTGTGTTTGTAATTATCGTGTTCATTCCGACATCCGAGTACCAACTACAGATCTTTGGATCTGACCCGGTGAAATACTAGGTGGGATTTTAGGTAATGGGTTATAGACTCGAAGACCTTTACTACATACTAAATTCTAAAGGAGAGATCAAGAGAAGTAACACCATCATTATAAAGGTTCTATATTCTACACCATTACCGAACGCAAACGCACACCTCATCGCGGTCATCATCAGCGTCCACGCGGCAGGAGTTGACCGACAGGTCGTCTCGCAGGTCTTCCTGACTGTCGTTGTGAGGAGGCTCCACTCGACCGCTGAAGAACAACACCGTCTCTGGACTGGGGTTAGGCCAGGATAATACGCCCTGTTTGTCAACACAACACAACACCTGAAAGGAGAGAGAGACAGTTACGCACGCACGCGCGCACGAATGAAGGCGCACACAGTCACCCTCCCTAACAGCAGTACTCACAGTGACAGAGCCCAGAGTGTGTAGTAGACTGGAGGTATAGCAGAGGGTCTGAGACTCCCCCTTCAGCACGCCCACCAGTTGTCTCCACACACACCGCAGCATCTCCTACACACACACAGTTACGGTACATCACATCACTACATTTTCACCCGCCACGGAACGAAAAGTCATTCAAGTCACCAACATTGCCTCCATCCTAAGTCTGAGTAAAGCGTGAGTAAAGTCATGCTGCATAAAAAGGTCCAGACGTGGGGGGGGGGGGAGAGTGGAACAATAGTTTAGACTGAACATTTTTGTTGGTTGGATCTTTTTAAATCTGTAAATTCATGTGACAAATGGCCTTCATACGCACACATTGGTAGAATAACAATAATATGGAATTAAACTTGGAGGCACCTGATGCTTCTGTTCTGTGGACCTCCTAATAACAAGGGAAATCATGCAGTGTATTAGCCTACAGATCAGATAAGTTATGATGGTCATAGGCTGTTGAGAGTGCATGGTGATGAGCCTAATGCTCCTGTCCAATTAATACTGAGGGACTTAAATGTGACAAACAATGCCACTGTTGGGGTTTAGGGTGATCAAGCAGACTAAGACGCAGTCGTTGGGGTTTAGGGTGATCAAGCGGACTAAGACGCAGTCGTTGGGGTTTAGGGTGATCAAGCGGACTAAGATACAATCGTTGGGGTTTAGGGTGATCATGCGGACTAAGATGCAGTCGTTGGGGTTTAGGGTGATCAAGCGGACTAAGATACAATCGTTGGGGTTTAGGGTGATCAAGCGGACTAAGATACAATCGTTGGGGTTTAGGGTGATCAAGCGGACTAAGACGCAGTCGTTGGGGTTTAGGGTGATCAAGCGGACTAAGATACAATCGTTGGGGTTTAGGGTGATCAAGCGGACTAAGACGCAGTCGTTGGGGTTAAGGGGGTGATCAAGCGGACTAAGATACAGTCGTTGGGGTTTAGGGTGATCAAGAGGGCTAAGATGCTGTCTGCGGTACAAATATAGTGATGCAGACTGGGTTTGAATCTGGTCTACTGCTCAAAAGTAGAATTACACAGAATATATATATAACAATACTGCCATTTGAAAAAAATACTAATCTTGCTTTTATCCATAATAATCCGATTATGTAGCCTAGATGAACTGTATTTGTGAGCTGTTGGCAATAGTTGATATAAAAATGTTTGAAACACACCATGGTGAAAAATAAATAAATATATTTATGTTTTTATATTTCTCTGACATTTTGATATTGAAATGGATCCACATCCCTCAACATTACTTGTGTAGATCTCATTCTTAAATACATGGCACAGATAACACAAAAGAATATCCATATCACTCAATCAAGAACACGCAAAAATTCTAAATACTATGGGGGCATCAACACATTAAAAGCTCAAAATGCTGTCCTCATTTGCAGTGCCTATAGATACACTTTAAATCAGTCCAGACTTAATAGTTAGTAGAGCTGTTGTGATATGATGGAAAGACAGACTGAAGTTCTAAATGTAGCACATTAAATAACCTTCATGCACCCTGTTGCAGGCATTAGCATCTACAATATAGTGAGCTTTATTACTAGGGGAAAAATTGGAAAGAAAAGCCAGAAGAACACTAACTTTCCCAAAAGGTTTAAAACCTCAATGACTGTTAATACGGTATTCACAGAAGTCCTTCAGATTATCTTCAGCGGCTATGACCGAATACTCTCAGAGGCCTTCTTTCTTTTCTCATCATGTCTCCCCACAATGAGGTCCTTTCAAGAGTATCAAGTACGGCACTTGAGGAAAGGACATGAGGAAATGACAAGCGTATAGGAAGCCATTTGAGAGTAAAAGGACACAGTTGACTGAGGTTTCCAGCATGCAATACAAACAAGCGGGCAGAGGTGGCAGGCACAGGCTATAAAGATAGGGTCCAATCCAGAACATTCCTCGAGCCCTTTTCCATTACAGTGAGAGGGGCTGGGAGGATAGTTCATGACTGGACCAATGTGTCAGTAACAGAGAAATAGGTGGGCAGACTGGGGTACCTGGCCATGGGGTGGGTGGGTGGGGGGGGGGGGGTTAAAGCGTTACGCATGATGAAAACATACAAAACAAAATTATTCAAATTCGCACTCCGATCAGGGAACATCTGAGGGAGACCGATAGGCAGATCACAGAAGACAGACAGGTGAAGTGGCAGAAATGTAAAAGAGACAAAACCTTTCTGTGCAAGACAAAGCAAATCTGTTAAATTTAAGAAAAAAATGACACAAACTCATGTTAGGAGACTCAACCTTGAACAGAAGTGGATGCCCGGGCAGGCGTGTGGGGAGCTGCGTACAGGGTGTTACGGTGGGGAGTGCAGGGTCGAGGGCTGCAGCGTGGGGGGGGGGGGGGGGTTGAAGGGTTATACCTGGGAGGATACCACTTCAGTGTAGCTGCTTAGAGTGTCCTCAGAGAACTTAGCAAGCTGGGGTAAGAGAAGAGCTAGTTAAACCACGAAAGGAGGCACCTCTATGTCGTGAATGGCACGTTTGTGTGCTATGAGAAGTAGTTTCATGTAAAAAGGCTACAACACGACAGACGAAGGCAAGTGTTCCTTCTGTGTAATAGCTCAATCGGTTGTGTGTGAACAAATCAAAACAGAAAGTTTGTAGCGTCTCTTCAGATATGTTTGTGTGTCTCTCACCAGGCCCATAGGAGAAGCTCTGCTGGATTCAGCCAGGACACTTGCCTCTCCGTAAGCGTTTACAAGTACCCACATGACAGGAAACAGAAGGGGGAGGATAGGCAGCACTCCCATCAGCTGGAATATACACAATACATAGTCAAGTAAAAAAGAAAATGCATTAAATACAATCTCACTACCAACACAACTGAACTTTACTGACTGTTGCAAGCAAGCCAGAGTGATTAGAACAACTAAAACACGGTACCTGATATGGGGACCTGACGTTTAAGGAGCTACCATATTTGGACACATGGTTATTTGAGCTAAATTCATTGGTAAATGTAACTCAATTAAACAAATCACACAAAAATTACTTATATGCAATTAAAAGAAAGAAATGAAATTTTCACATACCATCACATAAAATGGCTAATTAGAATCATGTAAACCAAAAAAGGTGCAAATTATTAGAAAACCTTTCACAAAGATTAAGAACTTGATCTGGTGTGTTCTTAACCATATGGATGTGTGGTAACACACCATTCCAATCTCAAAAAACCTATCAGAGACTCTCAGTACAAAGATTAATGCCCATGAGTCTGGGAGGGGTTAGAAAGACATTTTCAAGCAATTTGAACTACTTTTTGATAGATTATCTACAAACTGAGAAAATTCCAGATCTACACAGGACAGGTTGTTGCCCCAAATTTAGCCCAAAAGCTGACCAAAACAAGCTGATAGAAGTTTAGAAGAACCCCAGGATCTACAGGCCGCTCTTGCCACAATCAATGTTAAGTGCACAAGTCAACTGTCAGAAAGAAACTGCACAGAAGTGGCCTAAATGAGTGGACAGGAAGAAGCATCTGCTCTCAAAAAAGAATATCAAGGCATGACTGATGTTTGCAAGACATCACCGAGGTAAAGACCAAAACTACTGGACCAATGTGATCTGGACAAATGAGTTAAAGATGGAGTTGTTTGGCTACAATGCCAGATGCCATGTTTGGCAAAAACTAAACACCTTTGACCAGAAGAACCTTATATCAACAGTAAAGCATAGAGGTGGAATCAAGGTCTGGGACTGCTTTGCTGCCAGGGCCTGGCTAACTTCTCACCGAGTAAATCATGATGAGATGGTCGAGTTGCCAGAAAGAAGCCTTTACTGCTCCAATGCCACAAAAAAGCCCGGTTACAATATGCCGACAACACCTTGACACGGCTCACAGCTTCTGGCACACTGTAATTTGGAGTGACGAGACCAAAATAGAGCTTTATGGTCACAACCATAAGCGCTATGTTTGGAGAGGGGTCAACAAGGCTTATAGTGAACAGAATACCATCCCCACTGTGAAGCATGGTGGTGGCTCACTGATGTTTTGGGGGTGTGTGAGCTCAAAAGGCACAGGGAATCTTGTGAAAATTGATGGCAAGATGAATGCAGCATTTTATCAGAAAATACTGGCAGACAATTTGCATTCTTCTGCACGAAAGCTGCGCATGGGATGCTCTTGGACTTTCCAGCACGACAATGACCCTAAGCACCAGGCCAAGTTGACACTCCAGTGGTTACAGCAGAAAAAGGTGAAGGTTCTGGAGAGGCCATCACAGTCTCCTGACCTTAATATCATCGCGGAAGATCTCAAATGTGCGGTTCATGCAAGACGACCAAAGATTTTGCATGACCTGGAGGCATTTTGCCAAGACGAATGGGCAGCTATAAGACCTGCAAGAATTCGGGGCCTCATAGACAATTATTACGAAAGACTGCACACTGTCATTGATGCTAAAGGAGGCAATACACAGTATTAAGAACTAAGGGTATGCAGACTTTTGAACAGGGGTCAGTTCATTTTCTTCTTTGTTGCCATGTTTTGTTTTATGATTGTGCCATTCTGTTATGACTTACAGTTGAATGTGAATCCCATAAGACATAAAAGACGTGTTTTGCCTTCTCACTCATGTTTTCTTTAAAATGGTACATATATTACCAATTCTCCAAGGGTATGCAAACTTTTGAGCACAACTGTATATTAATTAAGCGGGATATTCTGCTATTATAGCTATGTCTGATTTCAGATCATCTGAACAGCTTTGAGGAGAGTCAGATAAATTGTGGAAGTATCTGTCAACTGACAGAGGGATTTGACAACTAACAAGGAACCTTTTTCGTTATGTAGATTTTCCCAGTAGTGATCACTTTAGAAAAATTGCATTATTGCAGGGGCTTGCATGTTTCTATTTTTCTAAGGGAGGAGACATTTTGTACATAGTTGCCTGAAAGATGCAAAGAGTTTCTGTTAAGGTTGGTGGAGACTTCTCAAATAGCATAACTCCCATCACAGTACGTCACCCTGCAAAACATACTGCAACCAAGCATCGTAACAAATTACACAAGACTTTACTTTAGGGCTATTGACATTTTTCATTCTATGTCTTATATACACAAGACAGAAAGAAGAGACAGCCACAAAGAGTCTTCATACCTGAAGCTGGATGAAGTTAAAGCGTCCAGGTGTCAGACTGGGGGCATCACAAAAATAACGCACGGTGTTCACCACCAAGAACGCCACCTGAATGATGGGAGACACATGACCTACAAGGGAACACGGCCGGTATACCAAAAGGAAGAAACTTCTGTCCGAGTGTTTGTGTGTCTCACCAATACGATAGGGCAGGCAAACTTAGCCATTATGGACTGCACAGTGAATCTCTCGTTATCCAGGGCAGTTATTGGTCGAGACAGAGCCAGATCCAGGCTGCTCCTGTAAGTACAGAGGTGAATTCAGACAGTCATGTCAGCTATTTTAGATAGTTATAAAAGGTAATGGGCAGTGTTATTGGACGCATGACAAATAAGGCTAATGCTGGACTGAAGAACATGCTGTCTAGAACAGTTGATAGTTTTCACGTGACGTCCCGGCATATGGGAACGCCCAAAACAAACTCTCCTTCCATTGCCCTCCATCGACAACTCCACAACGTTAACTAGTTATAATTCAAAATGCCAGATAGTTGCATTTCCATTGGATGCGCTAACCGCATATATATTGTATTTGCAATCATATCTACATGTAATCATTGTAATGAATGACATGACCTGTTTTCATCTGCACCGATGCAACCAACTCCAATGGCCTAGCTAACGTTAGTGAGGCAAGCTAAACCTCTCTTGTTAAACATACAGCATTAGCTAAGTTAATAAAGTTAACACAGGAGAAAATCACACAAATCCAACCTTCTCCACAGCAACCCAGGCTGTGAATGGTGGGTCATTTAAACAGTAGGAATGGTTTACCTGACATTGGGAAAATGTCTATATTATTACCAGTACATTTGTCACAAGATTCTGTGTTATACATGCTGCACTACGCTACACTGACCACCCATAGAACCAATGGTATGTTAGGTAAATTAGTAGTAACCTTTGCTTTGACAATGAAGAATTTCTTCTCCTTCACCTCCCAAACAATTGCATTATTGACCCACACTGATTGAATGTACAGATAGCTGTCAGTACTTTTATACGCTTTCATTTTGGTAGCAGAGTAAGGAGATGGATTCTCCACAAGGTACATGTACACATCCCCAAAGTTCAGCTCTGGCAGGGATGTCACTGTTTTGAACGATGTAAATAACGCAGCGGGTGCTGTATATGGGTCACAAGTGCCTAAAACTTGCAGTGCGTTTGCATACCTTTATTTTTCATGTTTTGTGATTTAAACACTCATGGGCTGTAAAAGTAGAAAATTTGACCAGCTTGTGCAGTAGCTCCATAGAATTCCCAGCGGTAGCCGCCATGTTTCAACAATGTTTTGCCCCCCCGGCTGTTAGAGCAACCACGTGACTGAAAACTATGGATAGGTAGGGCAATATACCCCTGCCTAGCGTGACCCACATGACTACACAATAACAGTGTGAGTCACTGCTATGGAGAGGCAGTGTGAACTTACATATAGCTAGCTATAGCTAGTTAGTGCTTCTGAACACGGAAGAACTGGCCGTCGGCAGCAAAAAGGCCAGGGTGGTTAAATTCAAAACAATACATTATGATAAGTTGGGATATCCAACATGTTTAACTAACTGTGCATCTGCCCT
This sequence comes from Esox masquinongy, assembly GCA_016801175.1. NCBI lineage: Eukaryota > Metazoa > Chordata > Actinopteri > Esociformes > Esocidae > Esox > Esox masquinongy. Next base: position 107,635 of record JACXGI010000058.1, on the reverse strand, counting down.
GCACTTAATCTAGCCTTTAGCACTAATGTGCAATAATTGTGGATGCATTACCCACCTGACGTTGTCAAGGATGGGGGTGCGGACCACCCTGAACAGGCGGTGCTGCTGGGGGCTCTGGGGAGTCTTCTTCTGATCCTCCCGGGGGGATGGAGGGGGAGAGAGAGGTGGGAACAAGTCCCCTGGCTCCAGAACAATATGTTCATCATCCTGGAGAGAAACAAATCGTCATACACATACTGAGCATCCACCGTCTTCTCTCTCCCTCCTCTGTTCATCTCCTAGTTTAGCGGAGGCCATCTGTCCTGTTGTCGCTACTATCCTCCATTACCCTTATTCACTATCAGTCTCTCTTCACGCTGCTCTCTTCACCTTGATTCCCCTGAGGGAAGCAAAAGCCTCTTGTCCCGGTCGCAGGGCTATGACGTCTCCCTCCACCAGCAGGGCCACTGGTAGGTTGACCAAATTGGAGTCACGGTAGGTCCAGTGGAGCGACCAGGAGGGGGAGGAGGGGGTGTACAGGTCTGGGTAGAGGGAAGGAGACCACCGCACAGACTCATCCAAATCCTCCCAGCTCGACAGGAAGTCTGGAGGAGAGGGTGGAGAGTAAGAAATTCAAAATCAGGATCACGAAACAAAAAAGGTGGACAGTCTCAGTCTCAACTACTGTGTATTTCTCAATGTTTTTCCCTGCTACCATTGAGCTGATTGATGATGCTTTTGAGCCGGTGCACCATCTCAGTCTTCCTCAGCCTCTGCTGTCGTCCAATCAGCATGAAGCTCAACGTGAAGAGCAGGAGGAGTGCTGCAGCGTTCACTAACTCTATTCCAGAACTACAGAAAGAGAAGAGACCTGCATGTTTTCACTGACTTTTGTGTCCTCCTGTGTTTCACAGTGGAAGTTTCTGTGAATATTCGAGGTTGAAGTTACAGAAGAACTCCAAATAATAAACACAAGTCGAAATGTACCTGCCGTGCGGCTGGTCACCATAACAACACAGAAGTCCCAGCACCACTAGCAGTGTGAGGGCAGCTCCGGGCCAATGGAGACAGGAGTGGCGGTTGCCATGGTGAAGGAAGCTCTTCACCCACTGTTCCTAAGAAACATCAAAAACATGTTTTAAACATCTCCAGATACTACAACAAAGTGTGTGTGAGTGTGTGGCAATAGCTACCTGTGCAGTAGGTCGTTTACCACGGCCTGTGGTCTGGTGCTGGTCAAGGAGGGTGGTGAGCTGGTCTCTTAGTGTCCTCAGGGCCTGACCAGTGGACAAACCCAGGGTCCCCACCCCCTCCTCCTGGATCACACAGACACATAACATGTTAAATACCTCCTTTGAATCCACATGTCAAGAAGGACATTTCAAATCTCAAAGATGCATCGGCACTATAAAAATAAAACTCCTTGAGAAAAAAAAAAACACCTGAAAATGGGGTGCATGAAGCTTCCATGTAGGGACACAATAGCTAGGCTCCCCCTGACAGCCTACAGAGCAGTACATTGCTATCAGCTTTGCCTTGGTCTCATGCATGAGTGCATGAACATAAACATGAAAAAAATATCATTATTATTGCGTCAGTCTCGATGTTTGCTATACTCCTGTAAAATGTGGCTACTTTTTCAGGCTTTTTGGCTGGGTTTAGAGTATCCATTATTCTGGATATTGTATCTGAACTTGGAAAACCTTTCCTGCATAGACAAGCTATAATCAGATTTAAGCTAAAAAAATCTTCACAAAGGTAAACCAGATAAGTTTTTAAGCATTTCTTTTATGTTGAAGAAATTTTACAATTACAACTACTTCAACATGCTGATATTGTTATATTATTGTGTAGAAACTTTTTCTACCTGCCTATTGGAGTAAAATAGTATCAGAGCCAGAGTCCAGAGAGAGCATTGTACAGTGGGATTTCTTCAAGACATTAGTTGCTTGCTAACTCATTATCACTCCAAAATGTCACATATATTGTTGTCATATATTTCCATTATTAAATGTAGATCATAAACATTTGTGGTTTTGGGTGGATTACCATTATAGTGGGCAAAGCAGGAAACAAATATACTTGTTTGTTAGATTGTTAATAAGATCAGATAAATTGGGGCATCACTCTAATCAACTAAACTCTCTAATACTTACAGAGAGATACGTTTTTTACGGAGTTAATGAGCGTCATTCAGTATTATGTAATAAGTTTCATCCTTCATCTAAGCACAACGGAAGTAAAGCAAGCTGCAGAGAAACCACCATATCTAACGTCAACGGGAACCCAATCGTTTCCCACAATCCATACACTCCACACACCCAAGCACCGTTCAGCACTGTTCTCAAGCTCCTTATCCCACACAGCTATAAATATCAGACATTTCTTCAGTCAGGCAGCCTGCAAAAAAACAACAGACACGAACGCACCATGCCGAAAATCCTGTTTTAAGCCAAGAACCAACAATAATACGCCAACCTGCAGATTGACCTGGATTAACCCCACTGTCTCACTTTCAAACACAAACACACAAACACACACACACACACACACACACACACACACACACACACACACACACACACACACACACACACACACACACACACACACACACACACACACACACACACACACACACACACACACACACA
>JACXGI010000058.1:82049-104902 GCA_016801175.1 Esox masquinongy | reverse complement strand
CATTACGTTCAGCTGCAAATTGTCTGTGTGTACTAGAGGAGAGATGGAGCGAAAGGCAAAGATCTGCAGGGAGGGAGAGTGGAGTGTCTGAGGGCTGGAGAGAAAGTGTACCCGAGGGACCAGTCAGTGTGACGTTAGAGCCTGCATGACACTGCTTCAGCATCCTAATACGTAGCTGGCGTGGTACTGATACAAAATGGTATCGCAATATTGTTTTTGACCACGTTCCAGTGGCTAGTTAAAGTCAAACACAACCCTTGCTCTCTTTACATTCAGCTGACTTTGAAAGTTACTTGAAAATGGTTTAAGCTTGATTTTTTTTTCCTCATCGAGATTTATACAACCTATTCTAAAAATTCAAAGGCAAAGAAAGACAAAGAAAATATTTGTTATTATACCAAAAACTGGATGTCGTAATAAAGAATATTTTAATTACATTTCTTTTGGCTCATGTTTGCACACCACTGGCTAATTATTTGCTTGAAGCACCTGCAGTAGATGTTGTGAGGAGTTTTTTAAATATGATTTTGGCAACATTGTACTACTCCTAAAGCAAGCTCTGAAAAAACATGGTTTTAAGTAAGAGACAGCAATATTCACAACTGATTTTCAAATTTAAATTCTTGAATGAGACTAGACCACTGCTGTCAGTATGGTTGTGTAACTGCCTGTAATGGTTGTGTATGGTTGTGTAAATTCTTGAAACAGGCAGTATGGTTGTGAAACTGCCTGTTTAAAGAATTTTCCTGGGATTGGCTAATCTCATATTTATTTTTATCCAGACAATTTCCCCAGTCCATACCGTTGACAAGCAGGCCCCTACCTATTTGCAGCCACCACAACACGTGAACAAAGCTCACAACAATAAACATGATGAACAAACCACATATAGACTCACCCATATACAATCATAACCTATATCGAATCATAACCTAGCGCTCCTAGATAAATATGATTATATCGTATATAGTTCAAGGCATATACCAGCCCAACTCCTGACTCAGCCCAATTCAGACGGCCTGCTGGACTGTTCTGGATGAATGTGCCTCTGGCTGTGCAATGGTTGGCTAGACGATACTGCTGATACAGGAGAGTGAAAAGGCCATGTCGGCCAAGAGAGAGAATGAGAGTGTGTGTGTGAGGGGGGGGGGGCCGGGTGAGGAAGAGGAGGCAAAGGAAAGCTGAAAGAACAGAAGACATGAACATTTACTTAAAGAGTGCATAAGTGGAAAGACAGGATGCAGGAGAGAGAAGAGTGAAGGCAAAAAATTGGCCCATCCAAGGATGTACTTTGGCACCAGCCAACCCAGTGAAAAATATATCACATTCTGCAGCAGTGGTGGATGGAAAGACAAAGTGCGTCCTCGGTGAACTTGCCTCTGGTCCATAGAGGTTAAGAGAGTTCAGCAGTGTCATCTGTCGCAGCTCTGAATCTCAACTTCACTCCCAAGTAGTGATTCTCAACTCCCGGGCCTCAGCACAAGAGCACCACTGACTTTCATCTAGCCCTGTGGTCAGGCACTAATTTAAGACAGGTGTCACCAGGTGATGATTTTAACTACAAAGCAGAGTAGTGTACTGTAGGGCTGTAAAATATGAATAGAAAAACAACTAAACCCAACCAAATAAATATTTGAAAATTAGGATTTGTGACTGGCTGTGTGCATACCTGTTCTAAAATACCAGCTGCACTTGGCACTGAACCATATGATATGCTATTTTTAACAAATAGAAAACAAATTTGGTAAAGCGGCATTTATGTGATTGTGTATGTTTTTCTGTCATGCAACTTTTTGCCTCTTCCCCTGTTGTCATTGGTTCTCGACCAAAATAAAATCACTGCTTATTCAGTTAGTGATATTATCCCAAAATAACGTTCTTGAAGAACAGTGCCGGATGCAAACTTTGGTAACACAAGTAAAGTTTGAGTTGTATGGTTTGTTTAAACAATCATTGTTTTTTGTTTGATATGTCTATAATGTGGAATTGCCCTTAGGCTAAACAGACAACAAGCATGTGGACAAGAAAAGACCTGTACCAAAATTCCTCTTTTTTTTCAGACAGGAGAGGGTAATAGACAGTACCTCCCCACCCTTACACATGAGAGCAAAGTATTACCAGTAGAATGCAAAAGAAGGCAAAAAGATCGCTGTTCTGTCATACATAATTACAAACAATTATGTACATAGTAAACCCACCCAAAAAAGAGGTTGAATTTGAAAATTATCTGTCGTGTGTCCATACTTGGGAATAAATTGTCTCATTAAAACAATTTTAAACTGATATTCTAGTGATTAAAATATTTTACGAAAATGATTATGAAAAAATGGAGTCACATACAGAACCAATGTTGCAGCAGTACATGTGCACTAGTGGCAGTGGCAAATGTTTATTTTTAATACGTACATATTATTACTACCCATTATAAATTGATATAAATGAAATAAAACTAAATTAGGTTTTCAGAATTGAATTGCATTCAATGTTTTTGGTACATCTTAGTCAAAAAAAAACATTCTGTGGCCCTAAAGACTACATGGACTTAAAAGGTAAGTTTACCCAATAAGATATCTGCAACTTCTTTTGGGTACATGTTTAGAAGATGTTGGGGAATATTGACCACTGAGCATTTCTCAATAGTCGCAATATTTTGATGATGTTTACAGTGTAACATTGGGATTCAAACTTAAAATAATATAAATACATTTGAAAATTAAACTGCACTGCTTGAAGGATACATTCATGTTTGTAACATGCACATTTGCATCAACTGTTCATTGAGTATATGGGGATTTTGTTCAAACCACTGCATTGAGAGGTTCAGCACGACAATAGAGAGACAACAGGCTACTGCAAATGCAGAGAGAGAATGAGTACACACAGGTGGTGTCCAGCGTTTTGGGGAAAGTGAACTAAAATACAGTTGGTCTTATGAGGTAAAGAAATTGAGATGAAAATAGCAGTGGACGTTTTTTTAAACAATCTTTTGGGTTAACACGTGATGAAATCAACTAGGTGGGCCAAAAATTAACAATAAAGATTGCCAGACAATTTCAGGCTGTGTGATACCTGCTGCCTACTCCTGCTCTAGAACCTGTTTGTCTCTGTGCGATAGCACAAAGTACAGTATGTTGATTTTCTTGACTGTTAAAAGTTAATTACATATTCCACGGCACATACGTGGCCTGAAGAAAGATAGGAGTGAAGACACATCATTTTTAAAACTGTAGAGTAAGAGCACCGTCTCCAAAGCCTGGTCATTTTGACCGAGAAGGTCATCGTGAAATGCCTCTTCTCTACAGTTCTATGTTTAGGCCTAAGTAGCATTACTGACCCTGACAAGACCGTTGGCAGGACGCCACTCCAAAATAAAATAGGCAGTAAGCAAACCGCAGCCTGTAAACTTACCTGCTTCTTATCCTGTAGCTCCATGGCAACCAGACCAGCCTCTCACCATGCTCCGAACCGCACACACAGCTGACAAGTACAGACAGAGGCCTCCTCCACTCAACACACACTGGAAACCCTCTTCATATGATGTTGTTTCCCCGTTGTGCCTTCCTGATCTTTCTTGTTGTTGATCTCCCCTTGAACCCCAATTTGGGCTGGAGGTCAACTTCACCCACTGGCCCCCTCCCGCTGCTTCACTAGACTGCTCTGCCAGTCTGAGGGGAGGACCACACACATGGACAGCAACTCAGCAGAGGCCCACTGGAATCTGTAGTTTTTAGAAAGCACACACTGTAGTCGAAACCGTAGTGAAGATGTTGTGCTCATTACACTAACGTCTGGTGATATCTGTATGAGAACAAGAAAAAAGGTGGGAAATTAGAATTAGCATGGCGTCTGGATGACATATGGCAGTTCAGCAGACCGTGATAACATATAATTGGGCTACATGACTGCAACGAGGCCCCCTGAAGAGCTGAATACAGCAGTGCTGTTGAAAACATTGTTAGTATGAATCCCTAAAGCTACTGACACCATGCAGCAACTACTACATAAGCATCTTTCCTCCTCCTTTTCACAAGAACAACACTGTCAGCAGACTCCATTTGACCATGCAACACCACACCCAAACACCAGAGACAGAATGAGAGCCAGCCAGATACTCAAACAAGAGATAAATAACCAACAGCTGAGAGAGAGCTGGGGGGACAAAATGTTCATGTATGTGAAAAAGTTGTCAGAAAGCACTCTGTTGCAAGCTACTATATATGTACATTAACTGTCAAAAGTTGGGGGACACCTACTCATTCAAGTAGGTGTCTTTACTACCAATCTACAATTGATGTATTTACTACACTTTTTACAGTGTGGAAAAAAAAATAGAAAAAAAAAGAAATACCCATGAGCGAGTGCCCTTGAATAAATAGATGTGTCCAAACTTTTGACAGGTACTTTATAGCTGAAAGTATATATTATCCAAACATTATAGCTAACTCATTCTAGCCTCTAAACTTCATTATGCCTGGATTGTAGCACTGGATTGTTCTTCCATCACTGTTATATCCAAAAAAATTATGATCAGGTCACCAAAAGCAAATATAGCTATAATACAGAACACCTTACCACTAGGCTCAAGCTTTTTAGTGTGAGTTTTTGTCCCCCTACACCATAGTTGTTCATTATAGCATGAGCTCAGACTTTAGGGAGACATGTCGTAAATATTACAGTACATGTCAGCTTATTTTTACGAATATATTCTGAATACATTTAGACATACGTTCATTGAATACATTTTAAAATGTATCAAAAATATATTAAAGCAGACAATTTCGAACAGTAATATATTTAAAATGTATATAATATCGTATTAAAACGTTATTTACAATATTTCTTTCCGTGTGGGGTCTAGCCTAGGTTACTGTACTCTGTTAGTCATTATCTGAGTGATAGGCAGTAGTAGACAAAAGCAATCTAACTCTGAAAGAGCCGGCGCTATGAACTAGCCAATGCACCAAACAATGTGTATTCAACCCCAAATGTCAGTAGTTTGCCTTTGGTGACGGGAAAAGTGTATCTGATAGGTACAGCAGTGAGCTGGCAAGTATGTCTCGATGATACAGGATGTTTTGTTTACTTGCAGTGTGCATGAAGCTTGGTTTACATGTTACTACTTGCTAACCAATAGTATGGTCTGCCTTGGAAAAACCTAACGTGCACGCAAACTTGGCAACAATGTTCTGATAAAAACTAGGGTCAACATTCCTCGATCACTAAAGCCAATGTTCCACGATCACATTAATTCAATGCTTCTCACGACTTGCTAGTACAAGTTAGCTAAGCCAGCTAGCATTGTCAATGCCACATTATACAGTACTGTCAGTAGTCTGGCTTTGCATCGTCAAGACGTCCGTCTTTTCGATACCAAGTGAGCAGTCTGAGATAACCGCACTCGCGTTAAACACTATACAATATACAGAGTAAATTATAGCGCACTGTCAATACACTAAGCGTTTTGGTATATGTTATGCTCACGTAAATGTTGTAACGAAGTATGTCACACCGTTTAAAGCACAAATGTCTCTTGAATATCCAGTACAATGCCCACAAGTTACCGCCATGTTAGAAATAAGGAGGGAGTGGCCTCAGAGACCGTACAGGAACCGAGATCTACATCCAGCTTCAGTTCTACGCACAGACGAGACCGGACGAGAGAGACCCAGCTCTCTGTGATCCCACGCTTCACTAAACAGATCCACCTCTTACTAAACAACACTGGCTGAACCAATGACGTTATGGCTATTTTTTTTAGTCTATGGCTAAACCCCATACTTACGTTTCGTAATTTCCCGATTTGGTCACAGGCAACACAGTACATATACAATATACATCTTAACTACAACGTTTGCATGTTCAGTCTGTTATTATAACGTTGATAATATTATACGCGTTTTTGTACTTACCAATAATTAACCCACTATCAACATCTATTTTACCGTTAAAGCTAGAGACACCAGTTTTACGTTATGGCAATCCCAGCTTAATATTCTTAAATGTGTATTGACTGACAATTTATATGTGCAAATATTTGCATAGTTGGTATTAATTTATCTATTAATAGTGTCTCTCGAACTGTCTTGTTTCTCCGGAGGGAAACATACCTCACTTACCTAATAACAAATCTTAATTATGATCCTTTTTTAAAATTATCATTATTATAAATATTAAGGCAAATATAATACAAACATTTCATGAATACCGCGCTAGCAAAGTATAATCAATATTTAATTGTATGATACAATTAGTGTTGAGTATAGACAAACCTAGGTATCATAAAAGTATGAAACAGTTTTGGTAAAAAAGCACAAAAGCAAGCTGAACAAAAATATATATGCAAAATTTAATTGGTTGATCACATGTCTCAAGCACAGAAATAAAAATAGTGTGGAAATATCCCAACCCGAGCTGTCTGTTCTGCCACCTGTGGTACAACATAGCTACAAATGCAGCAGTAGGTTAAATTACCTCAAACTTCCCACCATCTTTTTAAACAAAGCTGGAAAAAGAATATTCAAAAAGTTTCCCCATTAGCTACAAATCTAGCATTGAAACACTACTCCCAGGCCATCCTTTCTAGTTATACAGAAAGTAAACAAAGACAGCATCTTCTATTCAAAAAAATGTTTTTTTAATTTAATTTCCTATTTACAAAATGATTTACTACATAATGCATCCTAACAATTATACATTGGTTACGTAAATATTTATTGCACAGAACCTCATGTACAAAAGCAATTCTCAAATTTAAACTGTAATTGGTATTCAAAGCTATAATGTGTTTTTTAAATTTTTTATTATGTTGTTGATAAAAATTCTAAGGCATTGATTTGAGGTAATAATCATCAGTACAGGCTCCTCTCATTTCAATTTTTACATTGACCCCAACCACAAAGTAAAAAGTGTGTTCCCATTTCAGCCACATTTCTAGGGCAAAATCAATGGGCAACAGGTAAGAAGTACATTAATACACTATCAATACACTATTACTGCAGATATTGCAGTATTGTGAAAATTTACAAAAATGACAATGTATAATGTCACAGAAAATGTAGAGCACATCTAAAAACTGATTAGCTCTTATTGCTTACATGTGTCATTGAATGACATTTATGTATCTAATTTCATATCCAACTGCTGGTGTGTGTGTGCATGCTTAGTGGTTCCGGCTGGACACAGAACTATTGATGGGTGGTCGCACCAGCTCCTCCATGAAGACAGCAATGATGTGGCATAGCTCCTTGGCCTGTAGATCAGAGTACACGCACACGCACACACACAAACACACGCACACACACGCACACGCACACACAGAGATAGACAGACAGACACGGACAGACACAGACATGCAAAAGTGAAAAACAGACATACATGTATGAGAGGTTATCAATGAAAGCATTGGATAATTTTATCAATTAGAGCTTATTTAGTAAATCAGAAGGTGCCAGAACAAAGGGGAAAAGAGGGGTGTGTCCTGGGAGCAGAAAGGGTGTGTCCTGGGAGCAGAAACATGCAGAAATGTTTTTTTTTTAGGTTTTGTGTATAAATATGATCTGAAGAATTGTCCTTTTACTGATGCATTTCATACAACTCTCAATCACCTCATATGGATGGAGACTATATTTTTTACTGTATATATGACCAAAATGACACACTTCTTTGACATTGACAAATATTGAATCTGAAATGAATAGAAACAACTTGTCTTGAATGTTTAAATAGCCCAGGCACTTGGGGTGTGCCTACAAGAGGAACACCTGTGATGCTATAAGCCTCTTTGTCTACAGTATAATCAGCTCATGTTCACATAACAGGCAGATTTTAATTAAAGTATTTTGGAAGCCTACAAACACATTACAGCCTTCTGTTTTCTGGAAGAGCCATTTGTTTTCACTGATAGACTTGCTGCACATTCCCAACTGCAGTCCTGTGTACTTCACCTGTTTGAGGTGGATGGTCATGGTCTCTGGGTGTCCTTGGTTGCCATAGGTGATCTCCACCGCTGGCACTTTCTTGGATTTGACAGAGCGCAGTGACTGCAGTTTCTCCAATGGGATCACAAAGGACCGCTCCTGAATAACACAAAAAAATAATACTACATCAAAAAGAATATTTCACATCTGTGGCAAATATCTGTAGTCCAGTCCATATATGGAATCAGCCCCAATCCCACAGTAGGTAATCATCCATCACCACTATATAGTAAACACAGTCCATGAACTATAATTGGGAGCAAATTCAGTATTAATCTCTCATGGACAGACAACTAATGTAACTGGTATCGTACCTGACACAATTATGCTATATTTCTGTTTAGGTTTCCAAGATGAATCTAGTACCTATGTTGGGTATACCTGTGTTTTAGGGTGGCAGAACAACACTCCTTCTTGGTTGACAGCCACCAGGCAGGGCGAAGGGCAGCTGCGATTGCTGACCTTCTGAGCCAGGTAGATATTTGAGCCAAACAAAGGCAGGGAGCTCAGACACTCTGGGGATAGAGGGAGCAAATCAATCGATCTGTGCAATTCCATTGATACAGCACTATATTGTAGATATCTATCATTTGCCAGTAGAATTACCACAGGCCGTGTGTGTGTGTACAGTATGTGCATGCCTTACCAAGGAAGCGTGCTTTGGCGTCATGGGGGCTGAGGGACTGCATGGTGTTCAGCTCGCGGAGGGTGATACAGTGAATCTGTTCCAGGTTGGTACTGCCCCCAACCTGTCTGGGGAGGTACTCCTTCAGTTCAGGCCTGACAGGGGACAGAGAAGAGGGACACTAAACATATGACAGACAAGAAACACTTATGTCTGGTTCTGAAGACAACTGTATTGGTCCCAGTGAGGGCTGGTGTTTTAGTTACTGGGCCATGTACTTGGGGCTGCAGGGTGTATGGGTAGGGATTAGTACTTACACAGTGGGCTCCTCACTGAGGCCCTGTGTCAGGTGCTGCAGGACAGCCAGCTCTGCCATCTGCTGGGAGACAGTGTCATAACTGCCTGGCAGAAACAGCTTGCCATCCAAGTAGTCACCCAGGACCTGCAGGGAACAAACAGGGACGGAGGGGTTGTCACCACAGGCATGCACACTGTGTATTCACGTACCTATCGTACTCAACGTAGTATGTACATTAGTAGTCGCCACAAAGTCCCAAAAGCCTGGTAAAAGAACCCTTGGGTCGTTGCTATGGTACCTGTTGGAAGTGGAACTCAAGGTACAGGTCATTGTCAAAGTGAAGTGGTTGTGTCCATATGACGCGACGGAAGGACAGGAAGATGGAGCCATCATCCAATAGAAAGTCAAAGAGGTACTCATCAGAGTGGAGGGGCCTCACCATCCCATCTGATGGAGGAGAGGAACAGAAACATGAGGGAGCTGGTGTGGACAGTAAGAACAGAGAAGTAATACAAAACCTCTAGACATGTCCTTGGTTTTGTTGTGATTATTAATGTCAGACAAACTTTTTTGCATTGCTGGGGAACAATTTGGAGATTTGATTGTGTTTGTTCACCTACCTTTGTCCCGATTCGCATGGATAGAGAACTCCTTGACTTCGGATAGGTCTTGGATACCCATCTCTCTACACAGCTCTTCTGCCACCTCCAGAGCCACCTGGAAACAGAGTTGTTGGTTCCCCAAATGAATTATACAACAAAACTATAACCTCAATATTCATATCAGGGGGAGGAGAAGGGGGATTTCATTGTCCCCATCCTAGCCAGAAAGTTAATGGCATTAAGAGAACTGTTTGGTGGGCTTCAAAACAGGACACAAGCAGAGAGTATTATTGGATGGGTCTATCAGGAGATGGCCAAAGACACAATGTTAATCTTTATTATATTGAGTCATTTGAAGAGGGGGGTGTGAGGGAAGGGAGGGACAGGTATGCAGGGTCAGCAGACTTACACTGAAGCTGCGTATCTTACACGGGAAATCCACTCCACCAGGGAGCTTGATTGGCAATCGACGAGAACTTCTGCCAGCCTGCAGAAAAAAGAAATGACCAGTAAATGACTCTCATTCATAATCAAATAAAAAACAAATGATACACTTTGAACCCATATCTTACAAGTATGGCTTCCATCTCTACGTGAGAGGGGATGTGTCTGCGACCTCCGTGGACTAGAGAGCGGAACAGGTTCTCCTGACACTGTTTAGATAGCTCTGTGGTAGAAGATAGATACACACATAACAGCAGGAGGAGTGCCAGGTTAACACAGCAGCAGATTCTCTTTTGAAGTCATTGGTGGCATTGGCAGCATGTCAGGCAGCAGTGTGTGTGTGTGTGTGTGTGTGTGTGTGTGTGTGTGTGTACCTTGGTAGGGGTGTGTGGGGTTTTGGCTGATGTGTTGTAGGTGCTGTGTGACATAAGGGTTCAGATTGCCAGAGCAGGGGAAGAACCCTGTTACCAGGTTGAGCAGACTCCAACCACGGGTACAGCTCTCCCTGTAAAACACACACACACACACACACACACATACATACATACGCAAGCATACACACTATTGAAACGTCTGTTCACACTATTCACAGGTAAAGGTTTGTAGACAGAATGCCAGGCACTCACCGGTGTGAGTTGTTGGTTGTCTGTTTGATGACCTGGCAATAGATCTCATCTCGCAAGAACTCCTTCTCCTTTCCCAGCTGAACAAAAGAAAGTGTACTAAATATTTATACTATACAATATCACTACAGGTTCATCCTATACTACATCACTAAATGTTTGTACTATACAAAATGAATACATGTTTATACTGTACTATATGAATACACGTTTATACTATGATATATTACTAGAAGTTTATACTATACTACATTACTACATGTGTATACTAAACTACTACATGTTTATACTACACTATATTACTACATGTTTATACTACACTATATTACTACATGTTTATACAACACTATATTACTTCATGTTTATACTACACTATTTTACTAAATATCAAGCAGCTGTCTTCTTATTAGGACCAGGTTGAGAGTATGCAAACTGAGCGATGATGTAGGTGTGTGTGTGCGTGTGCATGCGTGTGTGAGAGAGCAATAGAGAGTGAGAGAGAGAGAGATACAATGTACATGTTATGGGACAGGACATGTTATAGGCTCACCATCAAGACATGGCTGACACAGTCTCCTTCAGATTTGTGCTTCCCAAGAGGCTGGTCACCCATGAACTGCATCACACCTTCAGACACAGAAGTGGCAGACCATTCAGATGAAGAAATGCAACACATGAGAAGTGTAGGTGTGCGTTTACTCACTGATGAAGACTTGGACAGCCAAGCTATTGAGCTCCAGATCAGAGTACAGGATGAGGGATTCCTGAATGGGAATGTTCGTGTACTGAACCATGTCTGTAAAGTTTCTACCACCATCAAGCAAACCTCGACCCTCGATTCTAACAGAGGGAAAGACGGGAGGAGGAGAAAGAGGAAGGGCGGGTTAAAGATAAAAGATGGAGAGATGGAGCGAGGAAGGGAAAGATATAGGCAGAATAAATGTAGTTTACGGAAGACAGTTGTGACACAGAAAATGGGTAAACCTCATTACCCCTCTCACCTGCTGACAGAGCCTCTGAAATATTTCATGGCAAAGTCTGTCATCAGAAACGTTTGGGCCTCACTGATCTCACTGGCCTGGACCGAACCAGGGGCGGACCGAGCCGACTCGGCCACGGAGCCCTCCCGGCTGGCCTGGGCTGAATTCATTTTGGGGGCGGGCCTGGGGCCTGGGGGTTCAATGGCAGCGTCAGGCTTGGGTTCTCTCATGCTCTTCCTCCTTTGTTCGCGGTGGTCAAGGCGTACGTGGTGGTAGTCTGGAGGGGCAGACGGCTGGGTAAAGTCGGTGGGGAAGAGACCGGAGCGCCCCCCAATGGATCCGAAACACCAACCTAAGACGAAGGGTTAGAGCAGGGTTAATAACATCACACAAAGAGACACACACACACACACACACACACACACACACACACACACACACACAAAGACAGAGTCAGTGTGATGACCTCACCGGGTTGGAGGCTTTCCATTGCCAGGAGTTTGATGATGTCACCCTTGCGGAAGTCGAGCAGGCTCTTATCGTCCGTCACAAAGCTCTTCAGGGCGATGACATGATCCGAGCCCTGAGAAGGTTTAATAGAGTGTTGTCACACAACATAGGTCCTATACACAGTAAGATTTAGTGTACCAGGAAACCAGTGGGTAGACCTAGTGTTTATGGCATCTGACCAAAAGATCCCTGGTGCTAATACCCTCAACTGGTAAAAGTTATGGTAAAAGTTATGTCGTAAAAGTTATGCTGTTCCGTCCCTGAGCAACAGTTAGCCCTAATTGCTCCTCCTCCCCCCTGGTTATTGCTGTAAATAAGAATTGGTTCTCAATCTCAATCAATTTGATAGGTCAAATATAAATTAATATTACAACAAATCAATGTAGGACGAGGAAGAATAGGGTGGTTACCTTGATGAGTTCTTGGTGAAACAGACTGACCATGGCAGCGATCTGAACAGCCCTGTTGCTCTGTATCTGCAGCTGGTCTCCCTTCAGACTGAACTCCACCGTGTCTTCAGATCGTAGCTCCAATGACAGCAGCTCTGCATAGCTGCGCAGAAAAACACAGGTACATTTATGGACATTACCAGCACATGCAGCAAGACCTGTGGGGATCAGTTCATCCGTAGGCATAACAAACACCTTGTTCATCTCAAAGGTTTGGTTATTAATCGTGGAATACCTGTAACTGCGGAGAAGGCGCAGGTGTTTGGGGTTGATGCCTGACGCTCTGGCCACCTTGAGGAGACGAATCCCACGATGAGACACGCCCAACAACTGGGTGTCCTCGCCGGCACTGCCCTAGGACAAACAGAGAAAGAGGACAAGAGTTTGTGTGGAGTATTGTGTAAATGGGACGCTTTGTGATTATTGTACAGATTTAAGGTTTTCATTAGGTTTTCACTATTTTGTCAATTGTCCCATTTTCACAATACTTAACCTAAGTGAAGGAAATCTCGAAGCCAACTCACTTTGACAGGGAACAGTCTAGTAAAGTAGTTTTCCCAGTTGTCTCTGGCAGCCATCACTATCCTCTTCTTCATGTTGTCGTCCTCTACTGAGCTGATACTTGTGCCCACGTGGAAACTGGCTGGAGAGAGGAGGAGGGATGGACAGAATGAGAAAAGACAGTGTGGAGGATTAGAACAAACCTGTTAACCTCACTCACTGACTCACCTAGTAGATCCTTCATTTTCCTCCGCTCCTCTCTGGAGATCTTCACACAGGAGTCAGAGTATGTGTCTCTCATGATCTGGATGGGAAACAAACAAAAAAAAAGTCTTATAATATTATAATAGTATTAGCTAGTAAATAAAAAAGTGGCCACAGAGAAATAACTAGTACTGACTTGCTCACAAAGAAGGTTGAGGATGTAGGGGTGGTTGAACCTCTCTCTAGGGTAAAACACCTGAATACATACATACAGAGTTGACAGGGATTCCCCCCATAAAGCAAACACATTCAATATTGAGTGATTGTCCTCATGTGCCGTTCCTGCTCACCTCTTTGCGTAGGATAAGTTTGCCAGGCATGGAAGAATAGGAGAAATAAACACTGGCAGAGAACCTGTGGAGTTGGGAGCGAACATTGTCCTCCTCAGAGGGCAGATCTATACAGGACAAACACAAGCCTTATAAGTTACATGACGTGCTGAGTTTTTACTGTAGGAGACCTTGATATGATACGACAATATGCTACAGTCTGTGCTGCACTGTGGTAGTCTTACAGAGTGTGGGTGCGACTTCAGAGGGAGGGTCTGGCATGCTCTCATAGATGGATTGGGCTATGGGGGAAGGGGGGGCGGACTCGGGGGGAGCAGATGGGGGGTTCTTAGAGCGGCCCTGCGAGCCGAACAGGTCAGCAAGGTAACGTTGTTTCTGCCTCATGCTGTTGGAGATGGAGCGAGGCCCCCTGGTGGAGGGAGGGGAAGGCGGCCTCTTCTGGTCTGGGGGAGGAGGGGCCCATTCATTCTGGAGAGGAGCCGAGAAGAGTATTACTGTAGGCGATGCCAAATGACATGTTAGTTTTAATACTGGTAAAACATGACCAGAGCTAGGCGACTGGGCATGCATGGAAGAACACACAGCTCTTACCTTTTTGTGTTGTACAGGTCCTTTACTTCTGAGGATTGCAAGGGCCTCCTCTTTAGGATCATTCTTCTTCACAAACGACCGTGCTGGAACCCTAAAGAGGAGGGAGGGAGACCAGACTAATGAAAGCAGCTCTATCAACACAACAGATGAGCCGTGCTCGACCTAAAGAATATGGGATGGTTCCACAGTCCCACCGACCTGACAGGTTCAAAGGGTTTTGGTTCGCTGGCTGGGCGGTTCTGGTACTGTTTAATGATGTCCCGGATGCTGCAACTGGGAGGAGGCAGGGTGGTAGGAGGGCTGGCGGGGGCTGGTTCTCTAGCAGGAGGAGACGGGGGAGGTGGCACAATCCTGGGGGCTGGGGGTGGTGAGGGGGAGCAAGGTTGCGTCTTTTTGGCCGGGCTGCTGGGAGCAGGTCGAGGCTTCGGCGTTTTGGCTTCTGGCTTCGGTTGAGAAGCTGACAGAGTGATTGACAGCACGAGAAGGTGCGTGTTAGACAGTACATGAGCATTCTCAGTTCAGCTTGTGGTGACAAAATTCAGGATTATCTGAAAGTGAACAGGTTGTGGTGTTTTCAACTCTACTCACAAATCTTCTGGAAAAACTCTCTCTTCTCCTTGAAAGACTCATGCTGGTCTGGACTGGTGAAGTCCACGTCTTGCTCGGGCTGAAAAGGCAGAAACACACACACACACACACACACACACACACACACACACACACACACACACACACACACACACACACACACACACACACACACACACACACACACACACACATTAAAAACAGGTCTCGGCTACCAAGTCGGGGGTTGTTTCTTTTACAACGGCCAACTACATAAAGGACAGAACTCCACACACACTTCCCACCCAGCCCCACTCACCTCAGGTATCTGGTGCTGCGCCCGTGGCTGAGGTTTCCCCTGGCTGGGTGCGTGCTGCGGCGGCGGGGAGGGGGGCCGGGGGCGCGTCCAGGCTGGAGGCGGGGGTGATGGGGCGCGGGGGGGCGTGACGGTGCAGAGGTTAGCCTGCTGTCTCTGCTGCCGTCTCTGCTCCCGGGTCTGCTGCTGGGACATGGTCATAGCCTGCATGGTCATCTGCTGCGCCTGGACGGTGGACGGAGGGGGGAGAGGCAGGTGGTCACCGGGGAGAAAGACAATTCAAGGGCGGGGGTCAGGATGTGCCCGGGGCTCCCAGTACCATGAGCAGGGCCTGCTGGTTGATGAACGCCTGCTGCTGCGCGGCCATCTGCTGCGGGTTGATGCTTGGCGATGCCGGCTGGGGCATCATCATGGTGGGCATCATGGGTGGGGGGGCAGCTGGCATCATGCCTGGCATCATCGGGGCCCCATAGCCTTGCATGGCGGGGTTGACTGGCATTCCTGGGAGGCAAAACGCGGGGAATCCGGGAATTGTGGGGGAACGGTGCAGAAGAGAGAAAACAAATGACTTAGTATGACAGTGATCCACATTGTGGTGTAATTAAATTGCTCCCCTCACTCACCCATAGAATAACCTGGCATTGTCATTGGAGCACCTGGAACACAGGTAATAACAGTCAAATCAAAAGATATTCCTCAATTATGAGAGAAAAAGAGAGCGAGTAAGAGACGTGAAAGAGGCAGAGAAACAGTACCTGCTCCATACATCCCTCCTCCTCCTCTCATCCTCCTGTTCAGCATGGCCATACGCTCCAGGTCCTATACACACACACAAAAAAACACAGACACACACACAATCACATTGTCTAAATGGAGACACCAAAGTTGATTGCCCTTACAAAATCTTACTTCTACCGATCCAAACCCTAAACCTAACCTCAATAATCTAACATTTGTGCCTAAACATTATCTAGCCCTAATGCTAAAAAAAATATTCTGTGTCCTCATTAGTCACCTGTTTCTGATTTAACCACAGTTAGGGGACATTTTGTTTATATAAGTCAGTTAATAAGTCAGAAACACACTCAGACACACACTGAACCGACTCAATCGCTAGTCTTGCTTTATATCAAAGAGAAAGGAAAACCCAATCCAACTACAAATAGCTCCAGGTAGAATGTTCCAGAGCTCAACATATCAGACAGAAAATTAAAACAAGAAAGAGTGTTTCAGATAAAATACAGACTCCAGGTCCTTGGTCCAGCACTGGGTCGAAAAGGTCATCCACAAAGGCATCTATCTGACGACCACCGGACCCATCTAATGGCTGGTGGTCTCTGCGGTCCCAGGGGGCCCCTCCATGCTGGGGGAGACCAGGGGCTGGCATGGAGGGGGCCGGGGGAATGAAGCCATCTAGGTCTGTTGTCATCATCCTAATGGAGAGAGCGAGTAAAGTTGCTGAAGATCCCAGGCGGCTTAGTGACTCCATTATCATTGTTTTATTCTGGCAGAGTCACTCTGTCTCTTTACTGGCCACACAGCGTAGGTGCCCCAGAGCGAGACGTCTTATTGGCCGACGGTTTCTGATAGGGGAGGTGGGGCAAACAGGAGAGGGACTGGTTTGCTTAGTGCCCCTGCACTGACACAAAACACTAGCTACTGAGATGGCAGGCTCTGGGTTGGTAGACGCCAGGGTTTGGGCTTGAAATATGTGTTTAATGTAATGCTAATGCAGCATATGTAGTATCCACGTTTACGCTTGAACGTATTGTGTTTTTTATGGGTGTGAATACATATATGTATGTACATATTGTTTGTTTGTTGTGTTAATTAACGTAATTCTTTTTCTGTTGAAATATGGTTGAAAACGTTTCGGAGAGGGTAGGATAACGAGCAGGAAAAGGGGAACTTTTTACAATGTGTATTTTTTTTTAAAATCTTTCACTGCTTATGAATACAAATAATTATAAAAGAAAATATAACGTCCTTTGTGTCCTCGGTAAAGTCCTTTGTGTTAGCGCGCGTGTGTGTGCGCGCATGTGTGTGTGTCCCACCCAGCCTCACCCGTTGTCCTCGCGGCTGAACAGGTAGTCAGAGTGTGGCTGTGCGGAGCCAACTGTAACACCAATCTCAGCTCCAGCCAACAGGTCCATGACGAAGTCACATCCAGCCAGATCAGACCAGCTGTCATCAGCGAGCAGAGACACAGACCAGCCCCGAGGAGCCTCAGACAATCCTCTGAAATGGAGCAGCCATGAGGCCAGCTGCTCTCCTGTGGTCCACGACTCCACCTCCGCTGTCATCTTCTCCTCTGGAAGAAATGAAGAGAAGGGATACAACTCTCAACCAAGCCACCATGATAACCACACCGAAAGGCCACAAAGATAATATACAGTACGGAAGACATTTATATGTTATAACCCCTCTCTGTCCCTCACCTTTGAAGGTGTGTACGTCCAACACCATCTTTCCCCTCCTCTGAATGGTTGTCCACTCCAGCTGGGAGGGGGGGTGGAGTCGCGAAGTGGGTGAGGGTAGCTGGAGGGAGGTGAGGAGTTTGTGCTGGCACAGGGAACGATATTCACCTGGACCCCTGTCGGACACATACCTGTCCAGAGGTGAGACGGAGAAGCAGAGCAACAAACCCCAGGACATGTCAGACCCAAACCAGAACAGATAGGTCTGTATACAAATACAGATAGAAAAGACATCTTCACACACGATTTTGCCTGCTGGGCTTCTTACTTCAGTAGGGGTTTGTCAAGGGCTGGGGAAGGGGTGAAGGCACTGAGGCAGCAGGCTAGTAATAACCAGCCCCTCAGGGAGCCCTCCTCTATCTCCCTTCCCCAGGTAGTGTGGACTATCTGGGCCAGGATCTCATCTCTGAGGAGGGTTCTGGTCTGGCCCTTCTCCACAATGTAGTTCCCCAGGAGCTGCTCCTGCCAGCCGCTCAGATCCCTGTCCCCCACAAAGCGCAGGATCTGTGGAGGGAGATGGAGAAGCAGTGTGGGAGACAGTGGGTTAAGGGGACAGTAAGCCAAACACACAATGTGAATGGGTTTGTGTGTCCGGTACTGACCAGTTTGTATATCTCCAAAGCGGTACGTGCATCCTCTGGCTCCAGGGAGGTCAGAGGTTGTTGAAGGGAGTAGCCCTGTGGCTGGACCCAGCTATCCTTCAGTGTAGATTTGGTGTATCTTGAGAAGGGGTAGGTGTCTATATCGATGGGCAGGGAAAGGAGGTGTTCGGCCTTCACCTGTGGAGGCGCCACCTCTGTTATCCCAGAGACATGCTGCCTTCCTGAAGGAGAGACAGAACTACAGTCATACACAGAAAAACCCCACCAGAGAACAATGGCGGTAGTGGGTCCAGACCAGGAGAACCTGCCTATTAATTGTCATGGTTGTGTCTATAGATCAGTAGATGAGAGGAAACTTGATGATCTACATGCATATTTTGGCCAACACCAGCCCCCCTCAAACTATCTACACCAAGTCCTGCTCCCGTCTGACTAACCTGCTGCACTGCGTAGTCTGGCTGACAGCTCAGCCGGGATCTCCAACATTCCCACATCCTGGAAAAGAATGATCAGGAGAGCTTCTTTTAAATACGCCTTTGAATATAATTAAAAAATTGGAATAGATACTGTACAGGTGTTTAAAGACAAACAGAGTGTAGTTAAGAATGCCCTCACCATGCCTGTGGAGGAGGAATCCTGGGTCTTAGTGTTGGTGGACCTCACCTTGCTCCTGTCCTTCTTCGCTTGTTCCTGAGAGCAGACAAACCCAGGTTTGACCGAGTTAGTCTTGAGATGCATAAATACATATACATCGTCTTATCTTTGCCGTTTTCTTTTTCGTTTTTACAATCAGGTGATGCTGAGCGCCGACAAGCAGTGACAGCTCCTCCTTTCGATCCACGGGAAACAGACGACACACACAGACATGTCAAGCCAATCCATTTCAAATATTTTTTATGTGCCAGTCTCACATATTTCCCTGCCGTTGAGTAAACATTTCACCGTTTTGTTCGTTACCTACCCAGGTGTAAGTCCAACCTGCCTGCAGACATTTGTCAGGAAAACACTCCTATTGTGAACAGAGGGAAGTTATATCCCAGCGAAGGCACTCCACCCATAATACAGGCCACACGGACACTACAGTCCAGAATGCAATCACTTATCTGATGGTTTTACAGTGACCTAAAGAAGATTTATTGAGGTGTCTGGGTAGGTTACACAGTACACAAACACACATTCACAGGACACACAAACGTGCATGGCACATACTCATACTGTACACACTGACTAAATGATTGTTGAATATGTATCGCAGGGTAGAGGTTGAAGGGTGTTGACAGGGTACTAAGCAGTTCAGGTACCACTGTTTTGACGACTGATTTAAAGTTAGTGATTATTTAACCACAATAGCTTTTTCCTTAATCCTTTAATTGTTTTATGCTTTATGGGTAAGGAGTTGCTATGTACAACATTTCTTGTAGGCCAGGTAACCTGAGCGTTTGACCGCCATTGTGCATTGTCCTGTCAGCGTATATTAAACAAAAACATATCAATACTTTTGTACTCTGTGAATTTACAAGGGACAAGGATTTACATCAAACTGACAAAATGTGAATATAATCATTGCTTCAATTTTTGGATTGAATATTATAGATGTAGTTCATAACAGGTCACGTGTTCACGTCAGCCCAAACAGCAGACTGTGAGCCTTCTCTCTGGACAACTGAAGGATGGCACCAGCGTCCATAGTCCAAATCCAATAAACCTAACCCTGAGAGTAATTCACTGATCAAATCTCAAAGGGGAAGCAAAAACTAGCTAAAGTGAAGCTTTCTTATAGACGAACATGACATCAAAACATGATGGAAATAATAGATAACCGCCCTAACCATCCAACTAAAGATTGCAAAACCTAGACTGTATTAACTACCTTTCTGTCCGTCTATCTCTCAACGCCTCCTCTAAACTCTCATTAAAGCCCTGATTTTAAATATAGCATTTTGAAATGGTTAAAAAGTCTACTGACGAATAAAAGCAATGCCTACCTGTTAATAATCCTAAAGCGTATTAATCCAGAGAGAGAGAGACAGAACTGACAAGCGGAAGGAGAGTTGACACAGCCTCTAATTTCAGAAATAGGGGCTGAAGTCCGAGACTGGAGTGTGTGGCTAGTGAAGTGTGTGTGTGTGTGTGTGTGTGTGTGTGTGTGTGTGTGTGTGTGTGTGTGTGTGTGTGTGTGTGTGTGAAACAAGAAACAGAGAGATTGGGTGTGTAAAGATGAACAACATGGTACTGTAAGTGTGGGCAGGAGACCAATAGGTGAGGCGCAGGGTCACTGTGGTAGAAATACATTGACATGCTTGACCACACCCTTAACATCTCATTACACATGACGCAGAAAGGAAATCGGAGGCTGCCTGGTTATACATTTACACCATAGGGCTTTTATTCACAATGATCAGAAGCTCACAACTCCTGCCACTATACAGTGGATATAAAAGATCTACACACCCCTGTTAAAATGCCAGGTTTTTGTGATGTAAAAGAGTGAGACAAAGATAAATCATGTCAGAACTTTTTCCACATTTAATGTGACCTATATTGTGAACAATTCAATTGAAAAACAAACTGAAATCTTTGAGGGGGAAAAATGAAAAATAAAAACCTTACAATAACCTGGTTGCATAAGTGTGCACACCCTCTTATAACTGGGGATATGGCTGTGTTCAGAATTAACCAAGATGGAAGCCTTTTCTTACAAAGAAAAAGCACGTGGGAAAATGTGTTATGGTCTGATGAAACCAAGGTTGAACTTTTTGGTCATAATTCCAAAAGGTATGTTTGGCGCAAAAACAACACTGCACATCACCCAAAGAACACCATACCCACAGTGAACCATGGTGGTGGCAGCATCATGCTTTGGGGCTGTTTTTCTTCAGCTGGAACCGGGGCCTTAGTCAGGGTGGAGGGAATTATGAACAGTTCCAAATACCAGGCAATTTTGGCACAAAACCTTCAGGCATCCGTTAGAAAGCTGAAGGTGAAGTTCACCTTTCAGCACGACAACGACCCAAAGCACACATCCAAATCCACAAAAGCATGGCTTCACCAGAAGAAAATTAAAGTTTTGGAATGGCCCAGCCAGAGCCCAGACCTGAATCCAATTGAACATCTGTGGGGTGATCTGAAGAGGGCTGTGCACAGGAGATGTCCTCGCAATCTGACAGATTTGGAGCGCTTTTGCAAAGAAGAGTGGGCAAATTTTGCCACGTCAAGATGTGCCATGCTAATAGAGTCCTACCCATAAGGACTGAGTGCTGTAATAAAATCAAAAGGTGCTTCAACAAAGTATTAGTTTAAGGGTGTGCACACTTATGCAACCAGGTTATTGTGAGTTTTTTATTTTTTATTTTTCCCCCTGAAAGATTTCAGTTTGTTTTTCAATTGAAGTGTTCAGGTTATAGGTCACATTAAAGGTGGAAAAAGTTCTGACATGATTTATCTTTGTCTCATTCTTTTACATCACAAGAACCTGGCATTTTCACAGGGGTGTGTAGACTTTTTATATCCACTGTATATAGTATACATGTGGTATTAAAGGATGACAGTAAATTGTGTCAGGTATGTTGCTGATAGGATAAATGGTTTTTCGGGAATTAAGCAGTAATTACACATCAGTAATATATGCATGTATATTAAGTTAATTTCAAAAAGTATAACCTCTAGCTCAGTAACCATGGAAATTAAAACACTGAATGTGGTTGATTCTCTACTCACAGAACCTAAAGAATAAAGCCAAGGCCACAACTAAACATTCCAAATAAAAATATGTTATTTTAACAACACAAAACAAGAAGTCATTCTCAATTTTTTGGAGTCCAAAGTCTCCTTGGGATGATATTAAAGTTTTTTTTTGGAAAGCATTCCTGAATAAAAACACATCAGCTCCTAGCTAATCAGAAACTACGGCCATATGATGTAATATAGTTGCTCAACTGAAAGGACTGATGCAGGAATTTATAGCATTATTTATACCTATAAAGGCTGTAAACAGAATACAGTTGCCAAGCAACCTGGCTATTGACTCAGGCAGTTATGGTTAGGCTAGTTATTTCCTTGTGTGTGTGTGTGTGTGTGTGTGTGTGTGTGTGTGTGTGTGCGCGTCTTACCCTCCACTGTCGTCTCTTAATAGTGTTCCTGGTAATCATCATAGTAGCCCAGAACTGAGTGAAAGACAGTCTCAGACGCTTGTAGTACTTCCTGTCGATAGTCAGGGGAACCAGTCAGGCACCCAGGTGGATACAAAATGCAATGTGTCTCTCTCTCTCCCTGTGTTTCTCTGTCTCTCACTAATTTATATATACAGATATTGTATATGGAAGAAACAGAGAGAAGGGATAAAACAGTCAACTATGGTCCTGTATATGTAATGTTATGACTTTCTAGCCTTTCTTGTTTCATTTAGTCTCTACTCTTGGCCTCCATTCTTTCTGTTGTCCTTCCTCTGTGTCCATTCCTCCCTCCCTCCCTCCTTCCATACCTGGCCTGATGTCCTCGTATGTGGCTCTGGATGACGATGGCTTTCTGTTTGAAAAACCTGAAGTTGCGTCTGCAGATGAAGCCTCTAATGTTCCTCTGGATGGTAACTGCGGCCCAGGTCTGAGTGCTGCTCCACTTGTCCTCAACACGCTGGAACAGTGCCTCCTTCAGGAACACCTACACACACAAACACACACACACACACACACACACACACACACACACACACACACACACACACACACACACACACACACAC
>JACXGI010000058.1:12201-81949 GCA_016801175.1 Esox masquinongy | reverse complement strand
AAAATTCAGTAACGCCACAGTCTGCTCCTTATCAGACATTGTGTCTGAGCGCTCCACCAGGAGGATTCCATATCTGGCGACAGGGAGACGTATGGTTGGTACTGCGTGTGGATGGTGGCAGAACGGGGTGTGAATGAATATAGTGTGTACTGGTTGATTGACCCAGTACCTCTCCATAAAGTAGGTGTAGGGAATACGAATTGGGTATCCTTCCTTTCTGATGGTGATGGTCTCCAGGATCCCAGCATGCCTCAGCTGGGTTGACACGTAGTCCACATCAAAGATACCAGGAAGCTGAGGGAAGATGGACAGGATATGATGTCATACAGTCCTAGAAAGGGCACAATTGTCAATCTTTAATGTAGAATACCCACCTTGACATAATTTGGCTTGAAACATCTAACAAACGTGGTTTTACACCTAAGTGGAAGGAAAAATCACTGGTCATCCATCAGTGCACGTTTTCTGACAGCAAACGAAAGGCAACAATCTTTTAACATTTAAAACAGACCCTGACCTCCCCAGTCGCGTGGTGAGCTCGCTCAGGGACTGTTGAAAGTGAGCTGCAACTGTGGAGGGCTGCTGCCTGTGACCTTTGCCCCTCCACCCCAATTCTTTCTGTTGCAGATAACTATCCTGCACCTTCTGGAAGAGCCCTGACACCATCTGGGGAGGGCAGATACAGCGTGGTCATCCACTGACACCCTCTGCTCCAGTCCTCAGTGCTGCAGGCTGTCTTACCTTCAGACGGCTCCGAGCGAACAGCTCCACCACCTCTGTACGGAACTGATCGTGATTCTTATTCAGGAAATTATGAACCTGAACAGAAGATGGAGAAAGCCGTTAAGAAACAGTCGAAGCTTCCCTTGACCTGTCAGATCCAGAGGGTGACGTTTCCATGCCTGGTAGGTGACAGCACCGGCGGAGTGATACAGAGTAAAGACGGGCAGAGGGATCTTGGGCTTGGTGTAGTACGGGTTGTTCCCATGGTGATAGTGGCACTTCTGGAGGAAGGTGTGGTCAGTGGCCTGAGGCAGGCTGGTCTGGTCGTCCAGTATGCGGAGGATACCGTGAGGTCTGGAGGAGATGAGGTCCAGGCAGGAGTGGAAGTCCTGCAGCGGGATGGGATACCACTGGATCTGCTCTGCATTGTACTCCTCCTGGGGAACGAGGTACATTCAAAGTTATTAGGCGTGTTCACACTGCACCTTAGCCTAGGGCTAAGGGTCTCCTAAACCCAGGGCTAAGCAAGTGCTCACACGTGCATATTTTGAAGTGGGCTAGCACGTTTTATTGTCCAATCACAAAAGCCGTACTTTCACAAAATTTACATACGCTCTTGACGCGCGTCGTTACCAACAGAACCGTATTTCTCTTTCGGTCCTTTCACTCTGCAAACTTTTGTTGTGTCATACTGCTTGCTAAATCTTAACGAATTAGTTATTGCAGCTTGCTTTGGACGTAAATCTAGCAAATATGTCGAAAGAATGAAGGTTGACTAACGTTTTTCTCTTTGCGTAGTTTTAACAAAGTTGTCAAAGCAAATACCGACGGGGTGGGCATCTTGATCAACCGATGCCTTGAAGTTGTTAATTGAATCATGGTAGCGTAACATTGATCGTGTGTCAGTGATCCAGGCTGCGGTAACATTATTCGCATGCCGGAGGGAACGTAACATTTGTAGCTTATCCTTGAATGTAAAGTAGTATTGTGGCGTATTTGTCCGTTAGCCCAGGGCTTAAGAATACAAGTGTGAATCCTTAACCTGGGGTTAAACCTTAGCCCAGGGTTAACAAACTCTTGTGTGAACACAGGCTAAGCTAACCCAGGGCGTCTTAGCCTTGGGCTTAGATGGTCCAGGGCTTAGAACAGTGCAGTGTGAATAGGCCTTATGAAGGTCAACCCCAATAACGAGATTAGACAAGTGAAAGGTCTGTTGATTGTTTGACCTGTGAACTGTGATATCCGGTCCACTGACCTGTTCCTGGGTCACCACCGCTTTGTTGACAAAGTGCTGCAGCTGCTCGTTGGCAAAGTTAATACACAACTGCTCAAAGCTGTTCACTCCCAGGTCCTATAAGACACAGGTACATCGATGTAGAATAAATGCATATCATATGCAATAGATCAGGGCAGCCCAACCCTGTTCCTGGAGAGTCTTGTGGGTTTGTTCACAGTTGTCCTCATTGCCCTTCACCTCAAAGCCATACATGTCCACTATGCCCACGGTGCTGTCCATCTCTGTAGGACTCAGCCAATCATTGATCTGCTCCAACAGCCAATCAAACAGCACAGAGTACAGTGCCTTGGCTATGGCATCTCTAAGAGAGACAGATAGATGAAAGCTTATTATTAAACTATAATTCTATGTATTACATTAATATTTAACTCCAAACATGCCAAATAAAGAGGCTCTCAATGACACTGCAGGGCATGTCTGGTTCAGTACCTGGATTCTATGGCACTTTCTACAGACAGTGGGCAGTAGATCCTGTCATAGGTGGTTTCCTGAGGAGGGACAGGTAGGTCAGGTAATGTATGATAAGCTGAGGCAGAGTGAGGCGAGAAGGCATGGAGAAGCTGTCGTACTAACCGTTACTCTGTGTGTGATGACCGTCTCTAGGGCCTCTGATGACACCTGTAACAGTGAACCTACTCTTCTGGCTTCAGCCTGACTAAAGATACGGGCCACCTCAAACGACTCATTCTAGACAAACACAAAGGTACACTTTAAACATACATGTTCAAACACCACAACTTATTTTTACCATTCACAAACCCTAACCTTAACCTCAATACCATTCACAAACCCTAACCTTAACCCGCAAATTTCACGCATAAACCTAACCTTAACTGCTACCCCATACACCAAACCTTAAACCAAACCCATAAGCCGACACAAACCTTCTGAAAAGTGAAAACTTGCAACTGTAATGTCAGGACATTTTGGTTAATCTTGGTCCTGAATAGGCAAGGAAACACACCTCGTAGGAACTGAAGCAGATATTCCCCAGCTGTAGTATGGAGGACAGAATGGCCCACACTGTGGAGATCTGGTCAGCATGCAGACCAATCGTCTCAAAGCACTGAACCAACAACAAGAAGTCCTGTTTGTCCAGCTTGCCCTTCAGCTCACAGGCCCCGCCCTGACAGACAGACGGAGGTAGAAGGAGACCGTTTGACTGACATCACTGTCCCTCAGCCACGGTCCAAAGAACACCTGGGATGCGTAGGACCCCCCCCCTTCCCAGCCTGGGATAAACCTGATTCTACTGATCTGAGTTTACCTGATTGAGGTAGTAGTATGTCTCTGCTCCCTGCAGATAGAGGTTCTGTTTATCCCAGTCATTCATCCCTTCCAACAGCTCATAGAACACATGGTAGTTCCTCTCGCCTTTGGCCTTATGTCAATATAACAGGATAGTTTGATAAACCATCAGTAGTCAGAGTAGTCAGAGTAGACTACTTAACAGATTAATAGCGGAGTAGATTAATGGATTAACAGACTACCTGGAAGACAATGCGTGACTTCTCCAAGAGGTACTTTGACAGCGAGGTCCCCACCACCACACCACTGTCAGTCAATAAAAAAGACGCTTATTCAGTGCAAACGTGTTTCTCCACAGGGTGAAACAGAAGTCACTAGAGGGGGACTCACTGGAGGATGTGGATGTGAAGGTATTTGCCAAAGCGACTGGAGTTGTTGTTGAGGATCGTCTTGGCATTACCAAAACTCTCCAGGACGGGCATCACCTCGGTGGGCTGTCGGAGGTTATCATTCCGGCCCTGGTACATGGAACTGAGGTAGTGGACTATCAGCTTGGTGGCCTCGGTCTTTCCCGCCCCACTCTGACCGCTGCAGAAAGACCCAGTAACATCAACACAGCTGGAGACTCAGGTCACGGGACTCAGGAGAGAAGGGGAACGTCGGGGGAAGAAAGCAGTGCCTCTGTCGTACCTTATGACGATGCACTGCTCCTGTGGCGAGCTCTGAGATTGGCTGAAGGCTGCATCAGCGATGGCATAGACATGGCTGCACCATTACAGACACACCCAGAGACTTGGATTAGCAACAGGAGTGGCTGGCGCTACTCGCTGCTTGTTACTCGGCTCTCACTCGGAAGGGCTGACATAGGAGTGATTGTGTTACAGCAGGATGTTGTAGGGCTTACTCCCGTGTTACTCTGCTGGTACTCACGGAGGGTTGCGGTGCTGATCCTTGCCCTGGTACTGCTGTCGGAGGTCCTCCGTGTAGAGGCTAAGGGGCTTGAAGGGGTTAATTGACAGCAGCATGTTACCTATGTACGTCTGAGACACAGAAACATGACAGGCTTGTCTGGAATGGCTGTAGGCAAAGTGAGCGGTGAGATTCCTGTTTAGAGAAAAATAGAGACAGCTCTAAAGATAGCACGAATGTCCCCATGTTTTAGTTGCAGGGTTACATACGTAGATGGAGTCACGGTGGAACCTCTTCTTCAGATTCAGCAGCACCGAGCTCTCACACACCTCCCTGAACACAAACACCAGATTATACCTGTGTGTGTGTGTGTGTGTGTGTGTATGTGTGTGTGTGTGTGTGTGTGTGTGTGTGTGTGTGCGCGCGCGCGTGCATGCTCTCTCACTCCAGCTGGGAGAGATCCTCCACCTCGTCCACCTCCACAGGTTGGTCAGTCCCTGGCATCAATACCTGGGGAAGGTCAACCCAGAGCAGGCATGTTTGAGACACACATCCCACTCCAGAGTTTAACTGTTTGTAACTCGTTTTGTTGTCCTCTAACTTCATCCCTCAGTTCCATACCTCCGCTCAGAGACCCTCTACTATGGCTAAACAATATGAATGGATTCACGCTGTCTGAGTCCCTGTGAAAGCTGATACCCTGTGCGGCTGCCTGGGTTATACTCTAGTGTACTTGCACATAAAGGAAAATAAATAAACCAGTTGACATCTCTGTTGTAGGCTTTAGTTAATACACATACCCACTGACAGTAGTGAATAGGATCTGTGATACATCATGAATAAGCATAAGTTATATTGCTCTTTCCCTCAAATACACTAACCAATAAGCTTTCTTATTAAGTGAACTACTAAGTAATCCACGAAGAGAAGTTTCGATCCAGCACTTTCCAGTATACTAGCCAAATAACAGTGGGATATTCTCAGTACCTTTGTGTTGTTCAGGCGTCTCTCCAGCATGTCCTGAGCAGAGTCCTCAGACTCCCAGGGTCCTCTACCGTTGTGGGTTGGTACCGTCTTGGACTGGTCCCCATCCTCATACACTGTCCACTTGGTCAGTTTCTCCACAGTCTGGTGCGGCAGGAGGGTGTCCGCTCTCAGCCAGTCCTGTGGTAGGAAGCGGCAAAAGGGAAGGTTGTTGAACAGTAACAACTGTGATGTTGATATCACAGTGTCTGTTATATTATGAAACCTGGGTGAGGCTTATGCAAACAAATGCATCCTCACATCTGCACATTTTGTAATGTTTTCTGTGATAGCTCATGTGAAATAGATATTACACAACACTGAGCTCTAAATTTTGTTGTAATGCTAAATTAATACAAGTAAATCACTACAATGTTTTTGACAATATATTTAGTATTCACTGTAGCTAGTACTGTAGCTAGTATACTATAATATATTTTGTATTATATTGTAAGCACTACACATGACTGAGGTATACTACAGAGTTAAATATAATATTCTGCACTACTGTTTGGAGAAAAATACACAATACAGTAGATGTTAATAGAATATTATAGCATATACTGTAGTGTTATTACATATGATTATGGTCAAAGAACACAAAATGTATTACCACATGTCATCAGTACCTGGGGATCGCCAGTCATCTTTGTAGTCCCAGTCCAGTGCACCTCCGGTGGGCCAGCAGGGTACAAACCTCCCTCTCCCATCAGCTGGGCCACTTCTCGATCAGCCTCTTCCTCATAATACGATCCCACTCCAGACCCAACTCTGGCTGGTTCTCCAGACGCAGGACCATCTGTAGGTCTTATAGTCCCCGTGCCCATCTCCTCCATGGCTACAGCTCCATCACGGCTGGGTCCTCCAGTTCCACCACTAGCGACAGGCATGGATAGCTTGGTCAGTTTGAACTGGCCGTTTCCCAGTTTCGCCTTGGCTCCCTGGAGGACGCTGACACCGCCATTGCTTTTGAGAGCCTCTTTTCTTTTCCTGTCTTCATTGTTGGTGTCCAATGTAGGTCCCTGTTTTGTTGCGTTCTCCTTTGTACTCCCAGTTCTACCCGGGTCTGTCGCTCCTTCTGAGGCTCCAGGAACAGATTTTTTAGTAGACTTGAGGAGGGTGAGGTCTGGTTTGACTGGGAGAACAAGCCTGGCTCCTGGTTTGGGGGGCTTGGGGGATTCGTGACTGGCTCCCGCTGCAGTACTGGAGCCTGGGCTTGTGGAAGATGGCTGAGCAGACTGGGTTGGTTGGGCTGGTTGGGTTGGCAGGATTCCTTTGGCCTTGCCCACACCCAAGCCAAGCTTGTTCATCCTGGGGAACACGATAGCAGCTGGAGGGGAGGTGGAGTGGGGTTCGTCACCTGACTCCCCAGCCTGTTTCTCCTCACCGACAGCAATGTTCTCATTGGCTCCGGATCCAGAAGTGTGGTTCTTCTTTCTGGCCATGCTGGCTTTACTAGCCACACTGATGACCATTCTGTGTTTGACCAGGCTCCGTTTGGAACCAGTGGCTCCTTCCCTCGGCTTGACTGCTTGGCGAGGGAGCCAACGTGACACGCCAATGGCCTGGGTCATCGCCTTCACTTGGCTCCTCATGTTGAAACCTTTGGACATCTTTCCCCTGATCCAGCCAGAGACACGGCGTAGGGGCGTACTGCTTTTCTTATGAGCGATGAGACAGTCGGTTGTTTTGGCTGGAACTTCATCTGCACACTCTGTTGTTGTTGCTTCCTCTCCGGACTTTGCCAACATTGTACTGGTTCTGTTTTGAACAGAGGCCATCTTGACTCGGCCCAGGACAAGGCCAATGTTTTTCGTGCTCCCTTGACTTGCTTGTCCTCCTACTCCGTCTGGTTGCTCCTCTTTCTCTTGTTCCTGACAGGCTTTAAGTTCTTTTTTTCCTTTTGCTTTCAACAGCAGCATCTGTGAAGGGCCTTTAGGAATTTTAGATGAAGTTGAGGCAACCTCTTCGTCCTGCGTCTCAAGTGAGGAAGAAGAAGCATCCTTGTCTTTGGAGTTTTTTTTTTTTTTGGCAAGCTTCAGACTTTTGTTTGGTGCAGCATCAGCCCTTTGAAAGGAGCCGGCTTTAAGAGGCTGGGCATTTTCCTCTGCTTTCTGTTTCTCTTTTCCTGTCTTTTTTGCTGCTTTCTCTGCCTTCTGTTTTTCTGCTTTCTGTGCTTTTTCTGCTTTCTTTTTCTCCGCCTTTGTGAGTTTCTGAGGTTGCTGTGGTGTCTTCGATTTGTCAGCCTTCTCAGCCTGGCCCTTTTTCTTAAACATCTTAGATTTCTGACCCTCTGCAGGGCCAGGGATGTTGGTTATCAAGCTGAGTGGTAGCGTGGTGGCCGATTTATTTGGTGACAACCTTTTCCTTGAAATTACCTTTTCAGATTCACCTCCATCGTCCGTTGCCGACTCTGATCCTTCCTCTTTTCCCTCACTGGTGCTGACTGTTTCCTCTTCAGGTTCCCATCGTTTCCTGGTTTGCACTAAGGGTTTGCCCTCCAATCTCTCCTCAATTTGCAAAAGTTCTAACTCTGATTCCTCCTCTACTCGCCCCTCTGTGCTTCTCTCCGTGTCTGACACCACAACCTCCTCTTCGCTGCTCTCCTCTGTCTCTTGCCTTTCTGTCTCAGTTGTCTCTTTACTAACTGGCTCCTCTGTCTCTTCGTCACTTTCCTCCTCTGAGCTCTCTCCCTCGCTCTCAGATTCCTTACTCTCCTCTGTTTCACTCAGTATGACAGTATTTTTTACTGGCTTTCTTACAGGTGTAGGTGTGTCTGCCCGCCTTCCTGTGCTTCGGGGTGTTTTTGTTCTCCTTTGAATAGTTGGATTTATATTGTATTTCATGGTCTCCCTGTTCTCCTTGTGAAGTGATCTTCCCTTCTGACCTCTCCCATTCACTTTTTTTTGCCCCTTCTCTTTATCCTTTTCATTGCAATTTAGACTTTTCCCATTCACTGCTTTTTTCTCTTCCAACTCCACTTTACCTTTATTGATTCTCTTTTCTTCCTCTTTAACTTTCCCCTTGCCACACACCTTGTCTTCCTTGCACAGTTCTACCTTTCTTTTTCCATTGGCGACTGCAGGAGTAGAGACGCAGTGGGGTCTGGAATCGTTTTGTCCTTTTTTCTGAGGCTGGCTTTCATCTTTTAGTTTTTTTATTTTGTCTTTTTTCCCCTTTTCTCTACTGGCCCTCTCATTACCCGTAACGGGTGACATTTCGGAAAGAATAAGGACAGTCCTTTATCAGCTTTTATTCCTTTTCGGTTTTATTATAATTATGACCTGCAGAGTGGGAACATAAATACTAAGAAGATGAAGAGGATAGGTGCATGTAACCAATCACACATCCTTATGTATGGGCCTGAAATTACATTTTTTTACTCATCGAAAATCCTTACAAGTCCTTATAACCTTCAATTAGGAATAACTAATCTGCTGCTAACGCACCAAGGTTCACATTAATAAATGAAGCAAGGGAAGCACGCGGTATGCCATGTCACCCAGTCTGTTAGCATTAGGAAGCACGCGATATACCATGTCACCCAATCTGTTAGCATTAGGACAGGGTTTCAGATGTTTTACACCCTGATAGCCACTTGACACACAGGTCTTAGATTGGAGACCCAGTTTGCAGTATCACAACAGCAGCATCATCATCCTCCTTCTGGTATGGCGTGTTGTGCGTTTAACCATAGGAGACCAGACCTGGTACAGATATCACTAGTAGAAGCAGTTATCCATTTTCATTCTGTTGATGTTAATAAACATTTAGCTTTTTCAAATGTGAGAACACCCCCACCACCCCCATTCAAATTTTTCCTAATACATGTTGTGTTGTCTGAGGGCTAATGTGTGTGTAGAATCTCCGGTCCACCATGCTGAGGTAGAGCCATGACAGGATGGATCAGGGTGGATATAACTTACCTGGCCTCTCAGCTGATCCTCAGGCATGGCTGGGGGTCCAGAAAGTGTTCCCGCTCGTACTGAAGTGCCGGTGTCAACAAAAAGCACACACATCGACTGACACACACACACACACACACACACACACACACACACACACACACACACACACACACACACACACACCTTAACCCCCGACAAAGAAAGCACAAAGTATTTGAATAATTTAATGTTGGCAGTCCGTTCAGATATACAGCCATTCATATGGGCAGCTGGGAAACGGGGTAGAGGAAAGGTGAGCAGGTGTGTGGACAGATTGACAATAGGTGTTGACAGGGAGAGACGGAGAATGAAAGAGGGCAGCGTCCCCTCTGGGAAAGAGATTCCATCAGTGTTCTGGAATGCACAGGCTCTCCTTTCATCCCCTTCATTTCAATGTGCCTTTACAGTTGAAGACTATAAGAGCTAATCAATATAAATATGAAGCTGACAATGTTAACCCCTGGATACGATGTAAACACCCTAGATTGCTCACGGTAATGTAGCTACATGAATACATTATGCTTTGAGCAGTGCATTCTGGTAGGGATTCATTTAATTCTGGCCACAGTGCTGACTAGGACCATGTTTTAAAAGACAGAAACACAGTCCCCAGTTCACCGCCAATACAGAGTATAGCTTTGAACTGCCTGGTGTTTGAGGGCTGTCCAATTGGGTGAGGTAGTTTCAGCAAAGCGAATGTAGCCCAGGCAATTAGCCAACAAAGCTTTACTCAATAATGGATGATTAAGTCTTTGGTTGGGCTTGTATGACAGCTGATCCCTACTTTATCCACTTGACTGACCAGCACCAAACCCATTAGGCTCCAGGTAGACCATCAGGCCATAGCCGTCAGATGTTCCTTGTTGTGAATGTTTTTCATTTAGTGGAAGGCTTGATGCAGCAACCCTAAAGTTCAATTAAGCAATGAATAAAGCCAAGCCTGCATAGAAAGACAGACACAGGGACTCTTGTGAAAAAACATGTATTCATTTTTCAGCAGAACATTATGTAGTGTGAAATGTATCATTTAAAAAAAAGTATGGTTCTCAATCATTCACTACAAAAATATATTCTAGAGTCGACCACAAAAATGCTAAAATACTCAGCATTTCAAGAAACAGTACCAAAATATTTCCTTGTAAGATCTGACTATAGCAGCCAATCCCCATTAAAATAGACCCAACTGTTAACACAGGCAGAGATAATCACCATATAGTACATATATATTAAACATTTGACTACAATATTTTAAAATTACATTCCTAAATTACATTATTCATTGCTGTGTAAAAACAAAAGTATGCTGACGTTATAAAACTGTAAAACCAAGCCCCGTAGAAAGTTGTTCCCCTAGAAAGTACAGCATGGTGTGATACACAGTAGTGGACAAGTACCAGTGACAGGTTACAACTGTTAGAACACATTAAGGACCGGACGATAGGGGAGGCAATGAGCGAACACAGCAACTGCGTGTGGAGACATTTCACAGCACAGTGGCCTTTAACTAGTAATCTGGAAATCAGACCTGTTTTTGCTTGTCAACTTTCAACTGAGTTGTACAAAGTAGAATTTACTTATTAAAAGTTACAAAGGTAAAAAGGTTTACTAAAATGTAAAATTTGGCTGGAAGCTGGGTATAGGCAAAAAATAACTACGTTTCAAGCAAAATCATGTCTGGTTACCAGGCTTGTGTTTGACAAAGTGGGGTTAAAAAAAACAACTGTTTTGCTTCCACACAAGCTGTGCTGGCTCACTCTCACAAACAATGTTTTGTCAGCATTATCAACCAAATACTACTTCAAACTGGTACGGTTTTGAACATTCTTATTTCCCTACATTTTTTCCATCCGTCTAGTTTTGAAGTCTCCAATAATTACACAGAATTAAAAACAAACAGGCACAATTAAATTACAAATAAAAGAATGAAAAAAATTGTCCATCCTTCCCTAAAACTCACCCCTTTCTGTGTCTCACTAGAACATGAAGGCAAGGGACGATGTGCATAGGCAGGATTGTGATTGGACAAACCAGAGTTCCACAGACTAACTTGGATTCAAGGGTAAAAGGCTGAATGTTGAAAGGACCTGATTAGATTCAGGGGGAGGAGGGACAGTAAATGGGTTTGTGTTTAGTGAAGTATGTTTTGTGTGTGAATGTGTGTTGTGGAACGGTGGCAGGTGTAAACGTACTGATGAGTACAGTTCAGTGGTTGGTCTCTAGGCACAGGCGGTGGTCCCTCTCTCCTCTACGTAGCACTGGGACACTTAAACGACAACATTCCTCCTACCCTACACCTCTCAGCATATGGGCTGCGGTCAAACAGTGCACGGCTTGGGGAATAGAGGGCCATGGGGGACAGCCAGTTGGTCAGTCTTTACGGACACATGCCAGGGATCAGGGATTAAAGGTCGAGGACGAGTCTCTGTGTGATAGGGGTCAGTAGTGGTGGTATTAGTAGTGTTGGCGTAGTTTGCAAGGCAGGAGTCCGGCGTCTCTTGGCAGACTCCAGGATGTCTCAGGCACTGGTGTGACTGGATCAGTCTGCCAGAGAAAAAAGACAAGAGAACTAACAATGAACAACATCTTCGTCCATAAGGCTGGGCAAAAAACCCTGCTTTAACATGTAACATTTGGTTTAGATTTGGATCTTCCTGCAATGCATTTTAATGTTGAGTTTGGTTCACTCCTACCACGAGTAACATACTGGCTCAATGCATTTTAATGTTTAGTTTGGTTCACTCCTACCACGAGTAACATACTGGCTCAATGCATTTTAATGTTTAGTTTGGTTCACTCCTACCACGAGTAACAGACTGGCTCTATGCAAAAATAAGAATCGGTATTGAAACTATTAAAATTACAATATAGGAATACAATTGCAATAAGGAAAATGATACATTTACCTAAATATACATTCCTAAGAATCTTTAAACTTGTAAGATGTATTGTTCAAGTTTGACTGAACAATATAAAATAAACCAGGAAAAAAAGGCGAAGTATATTTTGGAACTTTCCATATTATACAAAGGCCTGGGACACTTTGATAAATCTGGTGATAACCCAACACCATGTCTTCATTCACCAACATTACAATCCTCTTTAACAATACTGACAAAACAAATATCAAAATCACCTCCATTGCTCAGCGCTTTCCCTCCAGTGAGAGCACTCTTCATGTTGTTCTCCAGGAATGACCTAGAAAAAACACCCAACACTCATTAGCAACAAAACACACACCTAAATGAATTGTCATGAACACGGCTTCAGGGACAAATACTCACGGCTGACCTCCTTCTAGAGATTTCTGGATCTCCTGAAGCACAGCTGGAAGAAATCCCATCACAGATGAACAATGATAAGTGACAGTTGTGATGAGTTGGTCATCATGAAACATGCAGTGTGATGGTTGTGGTTGGTTATGTGGCTGGCAGACATACGGGACTAAACACTGCTGCACTGGTTTACATGAGGCCACAGCACAGTCAAAGCAGACGGGCTTATTAATGTGTCTCCGCTGGTAACAGCCGGGAACTAGCAACATTAAGGCTGGAGGAGGTCAGGGGTTAAACTGGGCTAAGTTTGTCTACAGGGTTCCTGAAGTACTCACTCGCGTCATTCAGCAAAGCATGCTCCATTACACGTCTAGCAGAGCTCTCTGGAAACAAACGGCACGCCAACGAGCCAGTCAGCACATGAATACACACAAGCACAGAGCATGATGACAACCTGTGGGAGTGCCCTCCCACAACACAGGCAGCCGGGGATCAAGCCAACAGGCTGACGGGCTAACAGGGCCCTTCACACTGGGGAAGGTACTCTGCTAGGCCCGGGCACATGCATGGTTTAGTACGGCTGGCTTCAACTACAGACGGAACTAGAATGTTCTCTAAAGCCGACCGAGGCGTGTGACGTGATCTTACCCGCTTCGTCGCAGTCCCTCGTCGAGTTCCTGGAACGACACGACATGGTTCCTCAGTAAACGGGAAAGCTACAGAGATGCGGTGTTTCGGGCGCGTTCCGGTCATGCGTACCTGTACTCGGAGGCCCTGTCGGGCTGTGCCCGTGACAGGGCTGTGGGTGTCTGGTGGGGCACTTCAACTAGAGACCGGGGCTCCACCACACAACGAGCCGACAGCGAGAAGCGCTCAAACTCAGACGGAGAGATCAGGTAGAACCCTGAGGAAGAGGACGGACAGGGGAAGGCATGAGAAACAGGGAGGAGTGGGAGGGCTGAGTGTGTGTGTGGGGGGGGGGCGTCCCTACCCTGCCCGTGCTTGGTGAAGACACAGGACGCGATGCCACTGACATCCTCCCGGCGGATACACGGATGATGCACCTGCATCTTCACCCCCGGCAACGACACCACGTGGAGGTCGCCCTGATTGGTCAGGACGGTGAGGCCGCTCTCGCCATAGTCGTCCGAACAGCTGCTGCTGAACCAGGCCACGCCCACCCGACGCACGCGCGAGCCGTCGATGGCGGTCAGCTTCAGCTTCATCTTGGCGCTGACCTTAGGCAGGGTGAACACCTGGTGACAGACACTTGGGTTCATTATTATTAAGTCTCGGAGGACATGGTGGATGTTCAGTGAGGAAAATACAGGTTCTAGTGAGTGGGTGTGCAGGTAAAATGCATGCGTGTTCACCTTGAACTGCTCCTCCGATATGACCAGGAGGTGGTGGGAGCCCTGCATGTCAGGGGAGCGGGCCAGGTCGTGGGCCACCTCCAGGGGCTCTGGCAGAGGGGAACCGTGGCCGTCCATCACCAAGATGGCCACCACTGGAGCACGGTGCATCAGCTGGATCTCCTTAGCTGGAGACAGTGTGGGGGGCACTGAGTGTCTGGTCTGGTTCAAACTGTTTAGGCTTTTACCTACACCTTTAGAAAGACCGGGGGGTGGGGTCCTACCAGGATGGGCTGTGACAGGGTCCTCTGCTCTGCGTGCCACAGGCGGGAGGCGGAGCTGGTAGGCAAACACTGAGCCCCCGTTTGTCCCGGCCCAAAGAGAGGGCGTGTTGTGGGAACCTACAGGAGGAGAAGAGGGGACATAAACAGCCAAGCAATCGTGCGTGAGTGTGAGAGAGTGAGGGAGTGTATGTCTTACTGTCTGAGAGGAAGGTGTCAGCGAAGTATAGTGTTCGTACGAGGCCAGTGAAGGAATCGTCCGAGGAGCGAGCCTCGATCTTTCTCTGAACGGGAGCTAACTCCATCTCTGCTAGCTCAGCCTCTAGACGAGCATTGGCCTCCTGCAGCTGGAGAGAACAGAGGCCCGTTAAGAGAGACAGCATGACAACTGATCTACAGGAGCCGTTACGGAAACGCTCAGGTAATGTTTGGAAGGCACGTTCTGGCAGTTCACCTTAGCTGCGTTGTTGACGTGGTGTTTGCGTAGAGACACTCTACTGCGTCTGATCCTTCTGAAAGACTGGCGGAGGGACTTCTTAATGCTCTTCACTCTGGACAGGGGACCTTCCATTGCCAGCTGGTCACTGGGGTTCAGCGTACACCTACAGGGACGAGGTACTGGTCACTTCACACACCCCGTCTCTATTACCTTACAGTGAAGACACAGCGCCAGACTGACTGTGTAGAGGGGGAATAAATCCAGGGAGACATACAGTTCAGGGTTGTTCATTATGTGAACCGTGTCAATGACCACACTTGGCAGGTGAGATCCCTCCTAAATGCGGTCATTGTTTGTCTTCGTGACAATGGCTGCATGCCAATAGCCCCCTCCCCTCCTCCCCGGCCGCACCTTGTATGCTGAGTCCAAGACAGACAGACAGACAGACAAACACACAGACAGACAGACAAACACACAGACAGACACACACAGACAGACACACACAGACAGACAGACAAACACACAGACAGACAGACAGACAGACACACACAGACAGACAAACACACAGACAGACAAACACACAGACAGACAAACACACAGACAGACAAACACACAGACAGACAGACACACACAGACAGACACCTGACAAGGACGTTGTTCTTCTGCTGGTAGTCGTAGAGTCCGAAGCCATGGCTTGTCCCAAAGGCCACCAGTTTCCACTCCGAGTGCAGGGTGAGGGCGGTGACCACAGCAGGGGGCTGGCACTGGACCAAGGCAAAGGGCTGGAAGCCTGGAGGGAACAGCACGGGCTCCTCCCTGACCTCCAGACGCGTGTGGCCCTGGCAGGAGAAATGGGGACATGGCATTACAGAAGGTTAAGGGCGCTTGTTAAAATAAATTCCAATAAAAATAGTTCTATTATGATGTTCTTGTTGGTTGTGGTTTACCTTCCAACGGAAGCCCTCCTGTCCTTGTAGCAGGTCAGCTACCGTGGCCTCCACGGTCTGTTCTGCCGACTCGTCATTTAGCTCTAACACCAGGATCTGGGAACACAGGATGACACTTGTCAATGTATAGCCAGGCTCAGAAATGTCAGTCACTATAGTGTGAGCAGAAGACAGAAGCCCTCAGAAAAGCAAACTGACAACAAACATCCCAAATTATTTCTAAATAAATGCAGACTCCTAAGTAAACCAAGACCCAAAACTGTCACTTGAGCCAACTGGCCACCAGAGGGGGTGGTTTTTCCAGGTAAACTCACCTGTCCAGCAGTGCCGGCCACAGTCAGGTAACCACTATATTTACACAGGTGGATCTTCTGAATGCCCAGACGAGGGTCGTCACTGTATGGGTCAAAACACCCCACCTGGGCATGAGACAAGGACAGGATTAATGTTTAATACACTGTCTGGTGAGATTCAACGTATTATTCATTCACTTCACACTCTCAGACACACCCACACTTTCACTATTTATTGACACACACACCCTTGCAGTGTTACTGAGCATCATGGTATGTGTGCTTGTGTATAACAACTGCTGTACCTTTGGTTTTAGCACAATAATCCCCAAGAAATACACACCCACACACACACACACCTTTCTGAAAGGTGGCCACTCCCCCTCTGTGCACTGGTTCATGTTGTCGTTGGGGTCTGCGTCCGTGTGGAACACTCCTGCCGTGCTCAGCTTGTACATGGGGTAGAGACACACCCCCGAGGCGTCCCAGAAACGCACCGTACCGTCCTCGTGTCTGGGGGGGGGTAACCGCGTCACCAACAACACAAACAGAAACATCTACACCGCCAGACCCCTGTTACCGTTTAAACACAGCAACAACGAACAGACCACGGGTTGAATGTACAGAGCTGAGAACGTCCACTGACCCTGTCAGCAGTAGGTCTCTCTGAGGAGGATCCGGGGAAAGGTTCAGTCCTCCCGTTATAGGCCATGGCTGGACAGAGGGAGGAACACAGTGAGAAACAGAACTCGGGTCCATCTGATGTCCAGCTCAGACGGACGTCCTCCTCGGGGGGTTTGAATGCGTGCGTCCTACCTTCTTAGAGTAGTGTGTGTTCTGTAGAGCCCCGGCCGACAGGACCCTCTCCCACAGCTTCAGGGGGATGGCAGAGACGTGGTGGGAACAGGTGATGGCCGAGCAGTGCAGAGGGACCAGGTAGGGGGTCTGGATGACGGGCCAGCCTTCAGTCTGGAGGTCGATGACGACCAGCTCCTCCTCCACCAGGACCACCAGGGCGCTGGGCTCGCCTGCAGGGAGGGAGGGAGTTAGGACGGGTTGGTCGCGTGGGTCCGTGGGCCTGAACCCTGGTCCGCCGGCGCGTCGCCCTGCCACCTACCTGCCTGATCCGGCCCGTCTCGGATGACGAAGAAGTCGATGATCCGGGACGTGAAGTCCAGGGCCACGTGGGTCTTGCTGTGGATGACGGTGATACAGTGACGGTCCCCATAGCTGGCCCGGGGCATGCCCCCGCTGAACAACAGGAAGGGAGGACTGGACGGAGGATGTGGGGAAAACAAGACCCATGTCACACTATGAATTCAGGTGGAGAGAGCAACAAGAGCGAGCAAGGAAGAGAGGAGGACGAAGTCACTCACCCCTGTTTTGTCGGCAGCTGGATGATTTTAGAGATGGCTTTACACGGGAAGTGGCCTACACACAGCAAAGACAAAGCAATCCATCAATAATGAACCGATTCAGCATCCCATCGATTACATCACCATCCACAGAGAGGAACGTTTGCTCACCATATGGTACTTCAGACTTCTCCTGCTCACTTTGTGTGTGCTCCCCAGCCAACGACCAACGGCAGTAGCTGCCATCGCTATGGGAACTGAGAACACGGAGGCCGTCTTCTGTCCACCACACACTTTCCAGTTGCTAGAAATGAAACACATACAGTCAAGATGGGAGGGCGCTCTTCAGATAACACACACACACACACACACACACACACACACACACACACACACACAACACAGACAGACACACCTGTGTAGCAAGGATGTGTTTGACAGCTGATTGGCGGTCCAGGTCCCAGATGACCATAAGGCCTCTTCCGTAGCCTATCAGAACCTGCTGTGGGTTGGCAGGATTCTCCTGTAAGGACTCAACATGCTCTAGACTCCTACGTGCAGCATACTCCTCCGGTACGCTACAGGACAACAGGAAGACAGGGTGGCTTTTAACTTCATTACCAGTAACTGTGTAAGAGTGAGCAGCATTCAACATTAACCAATAGATTACCCTCTGTTTTGGACAACGACATTCGCAGCTCAGTGACTCAATAGGGTAGGCAGCACACGTGGGTGTGTGTGTACCTGTTGGTGACATTCTCCAGGCTGATGTTCCGCTCCTCTAGTTCTCTGAAGCCTGGCACCTCCACAACAAACACATGTCCTCCCTCTGTTCCCAGCAGCAGCAGTTCCCCAGAGGAGTGGGCCAGTACAGCAGTCACCCGCGTCACACTGGGTGGAGCGCTGGGGGACAAACAACGGATCATCTTAACAGTCCCACAAAGACACAAACATTATGTTTCTAAAGGTGCACTCTGGTCACATGATCGTCGGGAAATGGATCCTCCAAAGACACACTGTTCTCAAAAAGACCACACCCGAGAAACAGATGGTTCGGGGAGGGGGACACCTGCTCTGAACGTTGTAATGGGCTGCAGTTGGTTCTTTGTTTTGTTTTTAGAAAACAATGATTTGCATGTTGGGACATTTCAGATGATCACATGACTGGAAAGGTTCTTTAAGGCGTCTCTGAGTGTACACATGTCAGCATAGAACTAGAATTGTATTTAGTCAGAGTCTCTTACCATGGACATCCAATGAGTGTGAGTGTGTGAGGAAAAAAGAAATGATGACAGAGCAGGTAGGGCCGTCAGGTGGTGTGTGTGTGTGTGTGTGTGTGTGTCTCTCTCTCTCTCTCACCCCGGGGGTCCTGTGAGTGTGAAGCGTCCTATTTCCAGCAGCTCAGAGACTCCTTTGTGAGCTTTGAGGGTCCACATGTGGAGACTATTGTCATCCAGCAGAGTAACCAGCTCCACCTGTTCAACGCAGAGCAACCAGGCACCTTATGGGGACTTTACATACAGCTTTCCTACTCACATTTCTAGCAGTGTCAATAAGAGCAATATGAGCAGATTAGATAAGAGATAGGGTGTGTGTGTTGAGAGCCCACTCACCAGGTGCGGTAGGAAGTGGATTTGTGTGACGGCAGCATTCTCATCATGTAGACCCATGAACTCCACACCCGGGGCCCCATAACTGACCATAAGTTAAGGAATACACCCAATTACAGTGGACGACGCACTTCTGCACATGCAAACAGGTATTTTATTGTCTACTACTGAATGGGGCTCCACATGCATTCAACTCAGAAGAGTGTCTGTTCAGTGTGTCTTTGTCTTATCTGCCTGCCCCAGACTAACTAAACATTTATTCCCAGAATGTCCTGTTTGTCATCATAGGACAGTTTCTTCCATTGTGTGTGTGTGTGTGGTGAGTGATAACGACGGAGGCTAACACAGTGAACGGGGA
The DNA here is from genome assembly GCA_016801175.1 of Esox masquinongy. Lineage (NCBI taxonomy): Eukaryota > Metazoa > Chordata > Actinopteri > Esociformes > Esocidae > Esox > Esox masquinongy. The sequence goes on along the minus strand of JACXGI010000058.1, from coordinate 62,895 downwards.
CAGTACGCTCTGGTCCCACACTGTCAATGGCTCCGATTGTGTAAGACCACATGCCGTGTGGTACAGTGAAGTATTGGGCAATACCCTGGGAAATGAACGCAAATGTACCCACACACTAACCACCGATACCCACACTAGCCACCCACAGAGACAGCTGTAGACGACCGGTTCCGACACGTCGGCAGCCAAACCCTGCCCTCCGACACAAGCAGCCAGACAGACTGAAGGATACAGTTTGATGGCCCCAGAGCGTGTGCCGATGGCCAGGAGCTGCAGACTGGGGCTGAAGCCGAGGGCACTGGGCTGGTGAGGGAAGCCATGTTCCACCGTCTGATGACACAGAGGATGGGAGGTACAGAAACTGGCAGGACAAATCGCCTGATAATTGTCTGGAATTTGGATTACAGCCTCATTATAGAGCTTAGAGATGAAAGCCTCGTCAGATTAGACTGACTCCGTTCGTTACCTTGTTGAACTGGTAGAGCTCCTGTTTGATCCGGTCTCTGTGGGACTCCTGGCCGTGCCTCCTAAATCTCTTCATCCTCTCAGGAGCCCGAGGAGCGCACAGGCCCAACCGCTACGCCTCTACACAACGACACAGCGGGAGGGGGGAGACAAATTGAACAACAGGGAAAGTGCCATAGCCTAGCAGGTGACAGTCATTCACAAGTCTGTCAGCCACCAGATGTCCGATCTGAAGAACACACGTGTGGGGGTGACGGAGAAAAACAGATACTATCAAAAACTTCCTGGAGCAAAAAACTAAAATAAGAAACAAAGCAAGGAAAGAGTTCGGAGGAAGAAAAGACAACTGGAGCAGGAAACTAAACAGGGGCCCAAGGAAACATTTGGATCAGGTGATGTGCATGCGCATGCGCGTGCATGTGTGTGTTGGCCACTGACGGTGAGAGACAATGAGACAAGAGAAAGGAATTCCATTGGCGGAGCAGGGCCTCATCCTCTGAAACCAGGACGGTCTGTGGTCAACACAGACACAACAACACTCCTCTGCCAGAGGGGGCAGGTCTCAGAAAAGAGCTAAGGTCACAGCAGCCTCAAATAAAGAGACCATTGTTCTAGTACCTACACACTGATTAAAACACCAGTCTCAGACAGGTGTCTCCTAAAGACCCAATGCAAGACAGAGGAAAAACAAAAAGGGAGGAAGTTTTTCTGAGCTCCCTTATCAGTCGTTTGACAGAGGAGAGTTCAGGACATAGCAAAACATTACCTAATAACATTCTTCTTAATACACAACTCTCTCCTCTGGCCAATGCTTTAATCCCCCGGGCCTAATTTCTCAAGGTGACTGCACACAAAAAAAACCCACACCTGACGAGCAAATTCTTACAAAGGTTGGCATTTATAAAATGTGGAACTTCACAGGAACGTGCATATCTCCTCGAAAATCTGAATTAATATTTGGCAGTATGTAATGGTATGCTAATAAAATGTAATTAAAAACAGATGCATTTGCTGTAGGTAAATAGGCTGTGTACCACTGTGTTTGTTTTACTTTTATCATACAAGCCCAAGCCATATCACAGAACAGACTTAGTTACTGATACCACTGGATTATTCTCATTAGACATATATTACCCTACCTTTACATTCAGCAACCAAACATGATGAAATTGAAATACACCCATTGCCCATTTTCACAGTAGGGTTGTGGGTCTCAGTATGGCTACCATGAAAGACATTTTCCAGGTGTAGGGTTGTACTGCTTCTTCACAGGTGCAAAAGTATAGTGTGGTTCTTACTCATCAATTGAAATAGGTTATAAAAACCCAAAGCATTTTTTTTTTTTACAAATGGAAAACCTGCAAAGACTATGTACACCAGAACCTCATTAAATATACACACAGCTGAGAGAAACTTGTGGACATGCGATTTCACGGTAATTATACTATGAGGAAGGCAGTATAGTTGACAGCTTTTCTATTAATCTTTACACAGACCAGTATGTTCCCTAAGCCTCGTCATGTGAATGAGAAGTTACTGTATACCAATTGTTTGGTTAGACCATAAACTGTGGAGGGCTAAGCCTCTGCGGGACTAGTCTGACTGAACACAAACCTCACCATCAAAGCAATTAGGCCATAAATAAAATTAAAAATGACGACATTGTAGGTGAGGACTCAGCTTGTCTATCTGATTTGTGGCACTCGCCTTAATAATAAATGAGCATAAGCACGTTTGATTGCCTAGTCCTGCCCTCGTAACTCACTAAAAACTTCCTTGACCACTGTAGTTTGCTTACAGAGCCAACAGGTCTATGGATGATGTCATCAACATGGGCCTACACTACATTAATGCAGGGAAACACAATGCACGTTCCACAGAAAAGCCAATCAGCTGCCACCTACAAATAAATATACATTATCTACATGGAACTGAATGAATAAAATGAATGTATAGGATACACACTCACAGCCCATATTCCTTCATCCTATATATTTTTGCTCACAAAGGAGCATATTGTACATACATGTCCACTTAGAGATGTCATATTGGTCTGGGTGTGTAATATGTTGCATATACACTGCTCAAAAAAATTAAGAGAACACTTAAATCACACATTGGATCTCGATGAACAAAATATATTAGAGATCAAAATCTTTACTGTACATTGTGTAATTAGTTGAGAACAAAATGACGTAACAACGGTCAATGGAAAACAAAATCACCAACCGATTGAGGGCTGGATTCAAACTCCCCCCGAAAATCAAAGTAAACTGAAATGGCAGGCTGTTCCAACATGCGTGAATTACATCACGGCAACTCAATGTGACGTGAGTACTGTGTATGGCCCCCACGCACCTGTATGCACTCCCGACAACATCTGAGCATGCTCCTGATGAGACGGCGGATGGTGTCCTGGGGGATCTCCTCCATGACCTGGATCAGGGCATCAGTGAGCTCCTGGACAGTCTGTGGTGCTACTTGGCAACGTCCCACAGGTTATCAATTGGATTCAGGTCTGGGGAATGTGAGGGCCAGTCAATGGCATCAATGCTTTCATCCAGGAACTGTCTACACACTCTGGCCACATGTGGCCAGACATTGTCCTGCACCAGGAGGAACCCAGGGCCCACTGCACCAGCGTAAAGTCTGACGATGGGTCAGAGGATTTCATCCCGGTACCTAACAGCAGTCAGGGTACCGTTGGCTAGCACGTTGATATCCTGACCCTCCAAGGACATGCCTCCCCAGACCATCACAGCCCACTGCCAAACCGATCATGCTGGATAATATGGTAAGCCGCATAACATTCACCACGGCATCTCCGGATTCTTTCACAGCTGTCACATGTGCCCAGTGTGAACCTGCTCTCATCTGTGAAGAAAATGGGGCGCCAATGGCGGACCTGCCAATTCTGGTGTTCTCTGGTGAACGCCAATCGAGCTGCACGGTGCTGGGCTGTGAGCACAGGTCCCACTAGAGGACGTCGGGCCCTCATGGAGTCTGTTTCTGATGGTTTGGTCAGAAACATGCACACCAGTGGCCCGCTGGAGGTCATTTTGTTGGGCCTCGCACAAAGGAGCAGATACCGGTCCTGCTGTTGGGTTGATGCCCTTCTAAGGCCCTGTCCAGCTCTACTCTTGTAATGGTCCGTCTCCTGGTATTTCCTCCATGCTCTTGAGACGGTACTGGGAGACACAGCAAACCTTCTTGCGACAGCACGTATGGATGTGCCATCCTGGAGGAGCTGGACTACCTGTGCAACCTGAATGGAGTGCAGGTACCGCCTCATGCTACCAGTAGTGACAAGGACACTAGCAAAATGCAAAACTAGAGGAGAATCAAATCAGAAAGGATAAGGAGAACGCAATTGTCTGTGGCCACCACCTGCAAAACTATTCATTTTGGGGGGTTGTCTTGCTGTTGCCTCACCAGTTCACCAAAACAGGTGATATTGATTCACAATCGCTAATACTTCCTAAATGGACAGATTGATTTCCCTGAAGTTTAATTGACTTGGTGTTATACTGTGCTGATTGTGTTCCCTTAATTTTTTGAGCAGTGTGTGCGTATCATCTATAAGTACCATCATATCAGGCACATACATGACATAGCACAATACTTACAGGACCTTGTCACTACCAAGTAACATTCAGGTTTTGTCTAAATGTATGGAAGGGGGCTTCTGAGTCTGACACACTATGAAACAGGATAATATGATGCTCCATTAATGGTTACAGGGTGACCCTATGTAAGGAGCTTTAAAATGGGTTTTAACCTAATTTGGCAAAACTATACCATCTCAATTCAAGCAGATTATCATCCAACATGACCAGCTGAAGGGGATGTTTAAATTTTGATATGTTTATTAAAATAAATCAATGTTTGACTCCATGAAGTAATCCAAAGAGCACACTACCACCATGGTTCTCATGGGGTGGACATCCACAGGCTGTAGAAACACAGATTGTAAAACCTCCTAAATTCAAACATAAGTGGACATGACATAGATATAAGATAATCATCGGGCTGAATCCAGAACTGAGTTTGGACAATTCAGGTTAGTTGAAAGACCTGTGATGGGGTCTTACAGGACCACCCAGTAATAAAAATAAAATGATCCTCTTTGATACTGTAGCTAACCAGGACTAATCTGTAATACAGAATTGTTTTATTTGTAGTATTGGTTTAAATTCAGACAGGAACTTCTGTTATTATTACCCTGAGATTAGCAGCAAGACGATGTTAGTCATTAAGCATGTGAAGGAAGATGGGATAAAGGACTGACTCAGCTTCACCAAGTAAACTTCCTTGTTTGACTCCTGCAGACAGAATGGGATAAAGTGTTGTGTGTTTAAGGATTTGGGAGAGGGAGGTTCAGGCAAAGCCTAGATTTGAGCTAAATAATAATAAATATATTTTAATAAGATAATCCGAACTCTGATTAAAATGTGTATAGCGTTAGGACTAAGTTTGTTCTAACTCCATTCAGGTCCTCCAGTGTAGGCCAAAGCAGCCAGCATGGCATAAAGAGATAGCTCAGAGCGCTAAGCCTGCTGACAAAGGCTGGGTGGGAGGTCTGCATTAGAACGGCTCCCGAGTGTAAGGACAAGAATCCGCTCAGCTTGTAGAGCAGAGGGCAGTTGGAAAAGGCTCTACACACAAACATAAACCAGTATGGAAACGCAGGATGGTGGGTTATATGATGAGTACCTTTGTCATCAACCCCTATGGCAGTGCTTATGTAAAAACAGACCCAAAAGGCTCATAGCAGCCTACGTCACTAGAAAAGCACTTGCTACACAGTGATTCATTGCAGGTTGTTAACCTGTGTGACAGGCTAGGCCTACCCAGTGATTATGCATCTCATGAGGCTCCCATTGCTTAACTATCAGAACCGAGTGGAATTTAGAACAATCCATTCACACAGCAAGTTAGGCCACCTCCCCTTTCTGTTGCTTCTTTAGGGCTCCCAGGGAAAATAAACACAAGTGACTTATTCATGGCTACAGTTGGATGGCATAGTGGGGAATAAGGTACATGTACTGTATCACAAGACATATCTATCGGCCCCGTATTTACTCCCATGCATGCAGCTCTGCACACGGTCCTCTGGCAGTCCGCAAAGGAAAGGCTTTGTATTTGTTGATACAAGGCATTCTGCAGGCCAGTGACACAGAAACAAAGTGGCAGACATCCAGTGTCAGTGGACAACTAAACCATTCTATTAGACAAGTGAAATCACAAATTGATTTTCCAAGGAATTCCAGTTGGACAGGGCCGGGTACTGAACTTGCGTTGAAAAATGGGTGCACGGAGACACGCGCTTAACACACAACAGTTCATCCAGCCAGGGCCGTTAAAGAGCGTTTGTCCCCTTGATCTGTGGTGTCAGGAATGACATCATCAGCACTGTACAGAGTGAGACCAGGTAATACATTTACACCAATGTCAATAACCCTTCATTGTCTTATTTGAATGAGAGCAGCACTGTTTTAAGACTGGGGGGGGATTTGGCTCCATGTTACAAATGTCTTCTCCAAAAACACTTAAAAAAGTACCTCATGTAAATGCTTGGCTATGGCAAAAATCACACCCATTCCAACTTATTCACGAACATAAATCATGCCCATGATATAAATCTCCGGGTATTCTATCAGTTCAAAGCATCAGATGAGAGTGAATTGAGAGCAAAACCACAAACAAGTCTGGACTGGGGAAAAATAAAATAAACAAGGCTAGGTAACTTAGAATCACTACTAGAGCTACAGCATGTCCGCACTGTCTTCAAACAATCATGCTGTCATTCTGATTCTGAATAAGGGGCCAGGAAATGCCTGGTATCTTAAATATTCAACCTGTGTTCTTATGCAATTGCCAGCTATGTCAAAGGGGGGAAAAAAGTAGAAAAATCAACAACTAGTATGTCACTCCCGAAAAACCAGCTGATAAGCCAAACAAGCTGTTAATCAAACGAGAAGAGGGAGTTTATGTGCAGAGTAAAGGGTGGCTAAAAAACTAGCATGAGAGACCTGTCTGACAAACACTGGAAAAGAAAGCCATGGAATATTAGTGTTGGCAAATAGTGTTATAATGAAAATATGACATGAGACCTGCACCTCCCTCCTGTCTTCCTCCCCCTCTCCCTTCTTTGCTCAGTATATACACAGGCCCTGTTCCCTAGTGCCAGTCTGCTGCATCCACAGTTAAATGACTTCTCTAATATCAGTGACCTCTATGAAATTAAATATGTGCCTAGGTGAATTCGCAAATAAACACACCCATCGATCAAAGACGACATACAGGTAAGCACAAACAAAAATAGCTTACACAAGAAAAGGGAAGGAAATAAAGCTCATGCCACTACGGCCTGATCTATGCCCACTCATTGCAGGGCCAGGCCTATTCTTAGTGATGACTCCTAACAAACTCACTTCACAGTCAGAATCAACTGCTGGATCTGAATCACCAGAGGTTTAGAGAACACGCCTGGCAAAACCCGTATCTTGCTCCAGAGGTAGCGCAAGACATGCACACAATTCTACTGGACTGAAAATCGTAACAGCAGAATGAATGCCATTTAGAATTGCCATTTGTACCCGCACAACTATTTACCACTTGTAACATACACTATACTTAATACTATTTTCTGCCCTCCTCTATTTACCTTAATTGCACATTTAGTATTGCCATTTGTGCTGCATTTGCCATCATTGCACATCTACACATTCCACTTGTAATATACATATACTTAATACCTGTACATTTTCTGCCCTCTTCTATTTACACCTTTGGTTAGATGCAAACTGCATTTTGTTGTACTGTACTTGTTCAATGACAGTCAAGTTGAATCTAATCTAATGTTCTTGAAACAGCTGAAACGATTGGACTGATATTTTAAATGTTTTGCTAAATGAAAACCATTAAATGCAGTCGTTTCAAACACATTTGGTAATAGCATGTCATGACTTTAAGACAGCTTTTCCAACTCTGGGAAAAGTGCATCTGGTCTGAGTGAGACATCGTTGCAATTGGCACTCATACAATAAGTACCAAGACTGATAATTAAGCTAAAGTTTTAAGGCAGTTTGCTTAGCTAGGCCATATCCCATGTAATGATCGTAAGATTTGCATTACAGAATAAAACAAGGTCTGGATTGTTGAGGTAGTTAGCAGTTTAGCTAAAATGACATGGACATGTTAATCAGTTGGATGAATACCTCAGAATTTAGAAACAATGTCTACATTAAGATAGGCCAAATCACTGATCTGACCAGGATGAGTAAGTAATACCAACAAGGTGATTATGACCTTGAATGAATGCATTGATTGGCGCTCTGTATCACAGCAGTGAGAGGCTGTGAGGTTACTCCTCTCACTGTCAGTCCGGTGACAGAAATAGGATCTTGTAGGGGGTCTGGGTGTGGTGGGGAGGATGTCAGTCCCCCCACTCGCTCCCCTTCCTGTATTCTCAGGCAAGACAGGCACTTCACACTGACAACACTGCTGTCCTCAGCAGCTATGCTACTGGTTATACTGAGCCTAGCCAGTGGTTTTTGGGTGTGATGAACCGTACAGACAGATGCACCGATATACTATAAATTAATACCGCTTCCACCCGGAGTGAGGGCAGTGTCATTTCAATCTAAAAGTGAAGCCAAATACAACTCTGAATATGTCATTGACAAGCATTATGGAGAAAGCTGGAATTAGGCTAACCACCCGTTTTCCACACAGTTCTCAGAAATTGCCAATCAAACAATTGAATAAGAACTATGCTTCAAGTATTGATTTGGCATGTTTACAAACACGGCCACAATTCTTCAGATAAGGAAATCCCATTTTTGTGCCGTTCACAGAATATTGGTCATGGGAGGAGTCGGCTAAGATCAATATATCAGTAAACGACCAATATTGGCTAATTATATTGGCAAACCTATATATTAAATCAGGCTTTACTACATGTACAGCAGTCACTGTCATACGCATGAAACGTCTGATTTGGGTAGCTATTGTGTATCAAGGCAAGCATTTTAACAGACAGGACAAAAACAGCACGAGGCAGTACACCTACACACCTGCAACAACATGAACAGAATATGCCATTTGTTAATCGTTCACAGTTGTAACCTTAGATTGATGAATTACTTAACATGACCTAGAAGCTTTAGCAAAACACATAGGCGCATTTCAAATATTGGAATTCCTTCCCCATCTCATTAACTTACCATAGACATGAACTTCCCCCTCAAAGGTAAACGGTTCTACGTTAGCAGAGGTGAAACAGGAAATAGGCATAGGTAGGAGAATGAACGGTACGTATAATAACTATTCTCCCGCATGCCATGCATCGTGAGGAAGTGCATAAACAAGTTCTGAAAGATTTACATGCAAAACATATTCTTCTCTGGGCCCAGCATTGACCTTGCACAGTTGGAGGGAGAAACTCGGGGAGAAAGTTAATAGGTGGAAGACGAGAGACTTGCCCTTTTTTTAGAGAATAAATCATGATCACTGGTCAGTCAGTTGGTCACTGTTTTGTAAACATGCATCTGTCCTGTCATCATTTTACACATTTCTGTCATTCAGCGTTTGGGGTTAAGCACGCATCACCCTTATTATCAACTTTGCCTACTCACACAAAACATCAACTTAGAGATTTGATTCTATGCTTCCTCTGCTTTCCTTATCAAGAATAATCTGCATTTTGGGACAGGTGATTATTTTGCCTGGAGACTGGTAAGTAGTTTCAGGTGAAAGTTTATCATGTCCCAGTGGCAAAGGTCTGTTAAGAACAAAGGGGCGTTGTTAGGCTAGCACAGCTGCAGGTGGGAATGAAGTGGGCAGTGCCAATGGACGCTGTCCTTCAGTGGTAGCTTTTTTACAGGATAGAAAGTATTAACCCCAAATCTTTGAGTGGGGGAAACCACAGTCTGTACAGTGTTAGGGAAACAATGGCATAAGGTACACAAAGCCTCATAGTCTTAACCCCGCAAACAATTAAACAGGTAACTAGTTTCCCCTTTCTAATGTTTCTACAGTTTGCAAAGGTGACAAAGTTACAGTTCATTTGCATAGTTGTCAGAAGTGCAAACAGATCAAAAACTGTTGCAAAGCAAGAAACCAAGAGCCAATACAATCGACTAAGGTATTCTTAAAGTGCCAAGAATGAAGTGAATGTCCCTGTGGAAATTGGTATTGAGGACGTGATTTTGGTAAATTCATTTTAAACCTGTCAAACTGGTGTAACTGATCAACTGGTGTGTGTCCCCCCCCGCCCAGATGAAGCCCTACTCACTAACGAAGCGTTGACTAACTACTTAGTTACATCTGACTCGCCTTTAGACACAAAAGGCGAGTCAGATGTAACTTGAAGTGACAGTGTTCGATATTTTACCAACTGGCTAGGTAGGCAGTTGTACACACATCAAGCAAGTTTGGCTAGTAGTTTACTTTGTAGCAACAATACTGTAGCTAGCTTACTGTACCACCTTGTAATTTAAACAAATATTAGGACGTGTTGAAATACTGTAACGTTAAAGTTGACAAAGGCTTTTCATCGATGTACTTGGTTGGCAGCGTTTCACAAACATTAACCTCATTGAAAAGTTAATGACATCTTGCTAACTTACGCTGAGATAGTTATCCGAGTTAGCATGGTAAGCTAGCCAGGTGGCTAACCATTCAACATCACTCTACTAGGCAATTGTAGCCATTAACACCAACAACGTTACCTAGCTAGCGACATACCCGTGTTATGTACGCTCATGTAAGTAGCGTCCCCGTCATTCATTGACAACATAATGCTAGTTAGTTAACCACAGACAAAAACACCTGTAGACGCAAAACTCATCTTTCGTTCGGGCCCTTCGAAACTCACCTGACTCCAAACGGCCGTTGCCTCCACTGTCCACTAACGTCACCGTATGCGTTCAATCGCTAGCTTATTCACAAAGCTTGGTTGCCGTCCGGTTTTGCCACGTCTCAACTAGCAACCAAATATAAAATTGAACCGGAATCCAAGGAACGTTGTCTTTAAGTGCACGTGTAAATTAAGACCGTGTGTTGATTGTTTGGTAGCTATCTGGCTAGCCCACTTTTCTTTCGTTCGCCACTTCGCGACAGCCTCGATGTTTCCTGTTGCCACAGACCCGCAGAGCGCAACTTGACTGGACTCCTCCCTTCCGGATGTAAAGGATGAGTGTATAGATTTCATATAATATATAAATAAGTTCGGCTCCACATAAAGAATTATAAATGTTTATTCATATAAAGTAAACCTAGTAAACAACCTGAATAAGCTTCTCCTAATAGATTTTTAAGAGAAATATAAGCATTGTGAAATGAAATTGAGCTGAATGTTCAATGTTTAAGCAACATTTCCTTATTTACAGTATAATCGATAATCCCATATTGGTGGCAGCTCTATGAGCGATGTATTATATATATATATATATATATATATATATATATATATATATATATATATATATATATATATATTTATATATATATATATGAGATGACTATAGATTATACTTAATTTTAATGTATTAAAATCATGAGTTATTTTGAAGAACAGTAATACAAGAGATGTCCTGCTGTGCTTGATTTGGACTGAATTTTGGGTGCCAGACCAGCACCACCAGTACAGTTGACAGTTGATATTTAGATACAAGAACTCATCTAAATACAAACAGTGCAAGCTGGCAGGCAAATTTGAAGAATGTAGAAAATGTTCTGGCAATATTTTTTGAGCTACTATTCTATAGCAGGTGCAGGTACACAAGCAGCAGAATCGTTTAGTTGCTAGTCCTTGGTTGTCATTTTTGTGCTTTTACCTGTTAATTTCAGCCCCACATGATTGATTAACATTGCTACATGATCAAAGTACAATCCTAAAAATCAATATTAGGAATGTAATTTTTTATCATTAGGTTATACATAATTGGAAAAAAATGTCTGGTGTTTGCTCTTCATAGGCTCAGGACCCGAGCTCCTTGTGAGGGAGTTGTGATGTAGAAAGTTGGGGATCCACTGTATTGCTCCTGTAGGTAAAAACACACAGCCGGTGAGTTCATTCTATTGCTTTACAGTTCATTCAAAATAGAAAAAAATGTTAGAAGGATAAACCTGAAACCATATTAGTTTATTTTGGATCTCCCAACACGTGTTTGGCATTAAGAGAGGGTCAGCAGGAAGGGTCTGGATGTTTTTTTCAAACCAGTCATCTTTCCGCTTACATCCTCTCTCCTTCTCTCCATTCTATAAATACATCTCATCCTCATTCCTCATACAGGACAGGAACCTGAACCAGTAAGGGACTGATACCTTTTATTAGAGTAGTTAATGTGCTACAAACAAAAATCTCTACACACTGGTTATACAGTCATCCCAAACACTGTTTAACAAACAATACCAGTAAATGTAGCGATGCCCAGTTAAGAATGGCCTGATCATCCCAACCACCAGTGAAGCTCACTCTCCCCCAGATACTCCACACTCTATCAAACCTGCATCCATCCCCTTCTATCTCTTTAGAATCGCACTGCTCTTTAACAGGATGACCTGACAACCATTCCATATCACTGGAGAGTTTCTCTTCGGTAAAACCAGATAGTGGCCTACGGTTTAGAACAGACTACAGCTCGACATGAACTGTCTGCTCTACTTCAGGCAACTGAGGTCAGAGTTGATTAGGAGGTTCAAATGGCAGGGTCTCAGATTCACATTAAGAAGAAAATTGTAAACATCACAGATTCTAAACATCATGTAATAACTTTAAAGTGTCAGTAAAGTCAGTTGCTGACCATCCATAAGCTGTAATGGTCCATAGGTTTCAAAAATCTTAAGGGGACTGTTATTTCTAAAACAAGCTACATCAATACCGTACAAGCTGCAGAGAGCGATAGTTTAAAACACCGGTGGGGTCAGGGGTCATGGAATCAACCCTAAAACCTTCTGCCAGAGACAACGTCAGAAGCTCCTCGACAAACACGCGTATGTCTTTAACCTCAAAGGGGCTGCGGTGAGGAAGGATGACATCACAAAGGTCACCAGGGCGGGTCTGTGTGGCCCAAGAATCTGAGAAGACAAGTCCTCGGAACTGCTGCTTCTCATATTGGTCCATGGGAAGTTCGTCTGGCCGTGGAACCCATTCCAGTTTTAAACGGTTTTGGCGCTGGTCACTGGGCAGGGGGGAGGTAAGACCCTGGGTGGTGCGGTAGGAGAAACGCTCACAGAGGAGGACCAGGAAGGCATGCCATGTACAGAAGATTTCGGCAGTGAGAACGCGCACTGAACATGTGCAGAGTTCGTAGTTCTCTGGAGCACGACGTAGATTGAAGTGTAGCATGCGCACCTGGAATGATATAAAGGAGCTGATGCTACAGTAGTAAAAATACACTTGTGTGGAAGCTGCTTCTGCATTCCACAACAGATACATGCTAACAATACAATTCTAACAAACACAAAAACACACCTGGCAGTCCACGTCCACCAGCAGCAAGGCTCCTCTGGCTGAGTCTCTCTGGCTGAGTGGTCCGGCCTCAACATGCCGACGTATCTCATCCATTAGGGGGCGTATCTGGAAGAAATCTGCCTCCCGCCTCAGCAACTTCATTTCAGAGAACCCCTCCGGTAGGTCCAGGGAGCTGGAACGCAGGAAGTTCAAGATATAGCGGAAAACCTTTCCGTCCCGGTCGATAAAAACATTTCCGCATTTGTCCCTGAGTGTAGAGATCTGTCCGGTGAACATGGACCCCAGCATGGAGTCTCTGTAGCGTGTCAGAGTGTCCAGGGTCGTGGTGTAGATCTCCCCGCCAACATTGAGAGACACCGGGTCTGACAGGGAGTTACTGTTGCTGTTAGTGTTACTGTCTGTGGAGTTGAGGTTCAGCATCCTCAGACAAGCTCTGCTCGGTCTCAGAAAACTAAGTTAGGACACTCTGGATTGAAAGTGGTCAAACTTACGCCAGAACACTTTTCTGGAACTCTCCCGTTTATGTATCTATGTAATGCAGTGGACTGTTGCCTTTTGTATCCTGAAGTGAGTTTCCTTTCAGAGCCGGCAAGGCGTTGGTAACCGGGTCACGAGCAAGTCCGAAAGAGACCCAAAACACTGAGAAGACAACTTGAGAAAAAAATGTCTCAAGTGTCTGAAATCTGGATCTGTAAGACAATGGTAAGCAGTCCAGGTGGATTTACATATCTGTAGTTTTGTTTTTCTCCGTCATGGCTTTCTCATGTTTCACATTTCTGTCGATGAGCTGAGGCCAGGCTTGTTGCATAAGACTATTTGTGTCTGAGCAGTTGGCATAGAGGGACAGGAGAGAGATCACAAGGCGCCTGGACTCGAATGCTAATAAAGGGGCACAGCTAGCTTTTATTCTGTGGCAGTAACCCCTGGTGGTATGTACACACATACACAAACACACATTCACACTCTTTCTGTTTCTGTCCCTCTCTTTCTCAGTTTCTCTCCCTAGCTCTCTTTCACGGGGCTGTCGTGGCAAGACACAAGAAGACAGAGCAGTTTGTCTTAAAGTGACAGCAGAGGCTCTAAAAGCGCCTTTATCCTCAGTGACCTCAGTTCGGCGAGTCCCCTTCAATAAATCTTGTGTGTGTGTGTGTGTGTGTGTGTGTGTGTGTGTGTGTAAACTTGTATATTCCTCCTCACCTGTATGTGATTCATAGTTCGGTCTACGGCTCCAGCCTGCAATAATGTGACAGTACATCCTCCAAACCCTCCTCCTGTCATCCTGCTGCCAAACACGCCCTCTACCTCCATGGCTGCAGACACCAGCTCATCCAGCTCCTTACAGCTCACCTCATACAGGTCCCTGACAGAAGGAAACAAGTTATGGTTTACGGATTGTTAGATTTCTACGTCAACAGTGTTTTGGCACTTACGAGGATTTTGCTGAAGATTTCTTTGGGTGTATTTCGGATGTGTATTAACCTGAGTGAAGTGTGGCTCTCTACCATGAGTCGGCCAAACTCAGTGTAGGCCCCTTTCTTCAGGGCTTCTGCAGCCTGTGCCGTACGTGCGATCTCCTCAATCACATGACAAGCCCTACGATAGGTCTCACCATCCATTTGACTCTTAGCATCTGCAGCAATGAAAAGAAAAAAAATCAAAAAAATAAATCACACACATAATATCAAATAACAATGATTAAAATTAATGGAATAGTATATTCTCTTATTTTTCAGTTAGCTTGTTGAGCTAAACCGTCATGCTGGATGGTAGCACCCCTACATTTAGCAAGAATCACTTAATTCACCCCGTTTTTCCGGACTTCTTATAGTATTTACTCTCTGACACCATAATGTGTCTTTTTTGAGGAAACGTCTGGAAAACAGCACCCAAAAGACAAGAAAAGTTTCGATGAGGCCCCTCCCTGTTGTGCAGTGTCATGCAAAAAGAACCAGATAATGATTCCAACAAACCAAACAAAATACTGTCCAGACAACTGCAGGAATGCTGGAGCACTAGTACGATCCATGAAGTGAAATCTGTAACCAGGGAAGTACCTTCATCTCACAAGGATATTAATGACAGATTCTGAATTTTTATGAATCCCTCAATAAATAAAAATCAGCTCCATACTCTTCTCTTATCAATGCCAATACAGATGAAGCACAGCCAGCTAGTGTGAACGGGGATGTATGTAGTGTATATGCTAAGTAAAGGGGATGATGTACTCACTCAGATATGTCATTCTGAACTTGTTCATAAATATTCCCTTGTACATTCATGGAGGCTTTCTGTACTCATTCAATAATAGATGAGAAGCCCTTCAAACATTTTCCTATCTACATGATTCATGTGGATAGACAACTTTCTGATAAAAAAACAGAATATTGCAAAAAAAGTGCCGAGTTACTAAGCCCGTTTCATTTAAATTTAGATTGATAAGATTTAAGTACATGTTAAATAAAATATGCAGATTACATTCTCCTCTTTGTAACTAAACCTCAATCCAGGATCCCAGAAATACTCAACTTGATCAATATAGCACCTTCTCATTGGCTACAGAATCAATTTGAATTGTTTGTGCAGAAAATTTCAGAATATCGCCCTATTCATACCCTCCTATAAACATCTGGATTGTATTGTCAAGGACTGACAAACCTATTCTATTGGTTCACTGTTTATGTCCACTATCTACCTTGAGAAGTCACTACAGATTCATATTACCATTTTAAAGGACTTCTCATTACAAAGAAATTGTACAGAATCATCTGTATTTGAATGCAAATTACCTTATACCAATGTCATTCCTGCTCTAGAAATGGATGTCAGATCATACATTACTCAATGCCCAAGGTATATAAGATCTTCCCAGATACATATACCATGTTTGACACATTTTGAACTGCGGTGGGCTTACTACTACACAGTTAAGAGTTCTTAACTGCAAAACTATTGGTTTGGAATCCTCCGATAAACCCAGAACCAGAATTCATACATTTTCCACTATGCATATAATTTAAACCTAAGAATGTAAAATTGAATTTAATGAAGTGTGTTTCTGTAAGAAATAATACATAAAATAAAACATTAAAAAAAATTGAAACTAAAAGAATATCCTTTTGTTCTCACCCTCCAGATCTTTTAGTGTGGCGTCTCTCAGGCTGGCCTTTCCCAAGATGGCAGTCGCCTCCTCACACTGTTTTCGTCTGCTAGGGTACTCACTGCCTGTCAGAGAATGCTTGACATTTGAGTTACTGATGAGGATGACCAGCCCTGGATCAGAAAGAGGGACAGCAGTGGCCTCCAGAGATCTGAGGAAACAAGTGCAGTGTATGGCACACAGGAACAACACTAAACTGTGTAATGTGCTAATAACCGTGTAGGGTTAAGTAACATTGTAACACAAATGTCTGGTTACCGGCAGTCAATGAGTAGAGCGTTAGCCTCCCTGCCAAGCACAGATACAAACTGATCCATGATGCCACAAGGTACGCCAGCATGGGTATGTTCTGCCTTTTGGCATGCCACTGCCTTTGCCACTGTGTCTCCGTCATCTGAGAAGGGTCGCATAAGATGCCATGATCACGTGTAGCTTTACTCACAGACACTACTGGACTACCCAAATCATACCCTCACCTGGCTTGAGCTGCTGTATGAATGTGTACATTGCCACTTCAACAGAGGCTGAGCTTGACAGACCTCCTCCTACAGGGACACTACTGGCTATCACTGCCCTGAACCCTGGGACTGGAGGAGCTGCAAGGAGAAAAAAGGAGAAGAGGTGCAGGAAACGAGATTGATCAGGAAAAAGTGTATAGATATTAATGATACAGCCATCTTGTTTCACAAATGATCAATTTCACCATGACTCATCATCTGGTGACGTTTTGCCTTGTTTTTACCTCTGTAGTGTTGCACTACTCCTTTCACATAATTTGCCCAGCTGGGTTTCCCGGGGGACAGTGGTGCCTTATCATTCGGCAGGTCAAAGTCTACTCTCCTGGGCTCCTCCACATCTTTAGCCACAGTTATGATGGAGACACTCTGGCCAGAGGTTGCACTGCCTACAATCACAGTGACTAGGGGCAGGGCCTGGCACAAGGATATAATTAAAGCGTCACAACTGGTAATGTAATCAGCTGAATTTGAATGGATCTAGACCCATCCAATGTCTCTTGTGTTACTGGTTAAGAGACTTGTCAATATCATACAACTTTTGATTTAATACCACATCATCATAGCATAACATTACCATTGGCAGGACGAATCCTTGGTTGTAGTCGGTGTGCTCCCCTATCAAGTTAACCCGGCCGGGGGCACATACTGCCACTTCTGGACCATCTCCCCCGAAGCTCTGCTCGAAAACACGGCAAGCCTCGGCAACCAACTCAGATACACTTGGGACTGGACTAGCCATAAATGGAGCGGGCGAGTAATAGACAGTTCACAATTTCAGATAACAAATTACAGCAGCACTACTTTAGAATCCACAAAAAACAATAGATGGTTTGATCTGTATAGCACAATTAACATCACCATAAATAGTTGCTACTGTTCTTAACTGACAGTACTACCCTTGAAAAGCAAAGACACTGTCGCAGATGAAAGTTACTCAAATTTTTGAAGACGGTCAGTCATGTGTCAACTGAACCACTTCCTGAACCGTGTGTTTGTTGTTAAGTGATGATTGGCTAGTATATTCACATGACACGTCCCAAAAACGTCTCTTGCACAAAACGAGCTCCAATATAATAGAACAACTTTAGCTACTCGAGGGTGACTTTCTGACCGGTGAAGTACACTATCGGGGAAATGCCGCTCAAAAACAAAACACATAATAATAGTGATGTCAAAAGCGTCATAGGATAGTTATGTTTTCATTAAAGTTACGTTAGAACAATCGGTACAATTATTGTAAGAAGGCCAGTGTAATTATGAGTGAATGTTTTTTGTAAACATTGCACTTGCATCGAAACGTAAAGCAATATCGAAATGTCCCAAACCCAGACAAACAACGAAATTCAATTTTACATAATGCAAAAGTTTGGAAATACGCAGTCTATTACTATAAATGTCTTCAAAAGATGCGGCCGGGGGATTAGCTCAAATGGTAGAGCGCTCGCTTAGCATGCGAGAGGTAGCGGGATCGATGCCCGCATCCTCCACACTTTTGTGCGTTAACCGTAGGTTGCTACATTTCAATAAGCGCATTGGGTATGTGGTGAATGTTTCTGTTGAAAACAACGTTAGCTACATAACCTTGTGACGTTTTGGGACGGTACCTTGCATTAGAGTTGCTCTGTGTATCATGTATTATTGGACAACAACAAGGTTCTTTGGCTTTCTCTCGTTGTTTTCCAGTAGAGGGTGGTATATCCTCAACTTCTCATCTATCTACATCGAATCAAAATTAATTACATTTTGATTATTGTGCCCAATGTCTAGTGTAGGAAAAATAAATCTGTATTGATTATGGTCGATTATGACGGGAACAGTTTTTTTTTTTAACAATGTAATACCAGTTCAAGTGGAAGAGAAGGAGGAGGACTTGTTATGCTGTCTGGTATGTTAACATAAAGAAATTGGTTCAGGTTTAGAGTGGTCTCGTTGTCTAAGCCACTGCCTCCAGTGCAAATGTAATGCCATAATTTGGGTTAGAATCATTTCCACCGTTCTTTCCACAATTGTCTTATAGAGGCACGCATTAGGGTTTTTCTCTGATAACTCATCAGATTTTTGAAATATTGCTACACACCTCAAAATATCACATCCATGCCAACAAAGTATTCAGAAGTCATGCCAGAAGAAAGCCTCTACTCTCATGTCATCATATTGTGCTGTCCCTAAACTCATTGGACAAGAAAAGTATGACATTCACGAAGTAATAGAATGTCTGCAACCTCATATCTTAAGGGTAGAGGTCCAGATGTTGTGAGTCCAGTGAGCCTTTGGTTTACAAAAAATTGCTGGTGCCAGCAGCAAGGACTTTTGGTTGGGTAGGTCATCCCAAACAGTTGGCCTTATTGGCTGTGTCTGCCTGAGTATTCATAGCAATAAACATGAGAATATCAGATGGCTGAATGTTAAGTTAGCTTCTTTGCTTTTTTCTCTAAACTCAGATAAGTAGCTTTAAACACCATATAGGTAGAAGACTATAAAAAAGCTGGAATAAGTATTTCATAAACAAGTTGTAAAACAACAGTTGTTTGTAAGAAGTTAAAAGAAAACATTGGTGAAGTAATTTAAACAGGTGTTATTTCTGATTTGAAATTGGAATAGCGGGGAAGTAGCATTGTAAAAAAAATACATATTTTAAAATATTGAAAGTAATTACAAATAATAATAGGAAAAAAACATGGCGAAGATCTAGGGGTTTCACAAGCCTTGTTAATTTAAAAGCTCTTTTTCAGTAGTTTGGTTGTGTAATTCAGAACACTAAGCAACAGTATTGTTTGATATTGCACTCAGTTCTTTCCTATTATAAGACAATTTGAACAAACTAACAGTATTATATTCCAACATCACCAAAGCTCTGCTGGGTTGCGTGTGAGTAACAGAGATCTTGTTGCCATGGAAATGTTTGCTGTTCACAAGGTTAATAACCAGTCTCAGCCACAGCTCTATCTGTAGTTGCCAGGCAACACTAATGGCGTCCCTCATTCAAAAGCCTTTCTTTTCTATGGCTGCATGTGCGTCACTGTGTTTCAGCAAAGCTTTATGGGCCAGAATGATTAAGATTTGAGCAATAAGTAATTGTCTTGTCACAAAAACATTTAGGAGTGTGCATTTGCCATCATGAAAAGTACTTGACTTGGCCCAAAGTCTTCCAAACTCTTGCAGACTAAGCCTAGTCCTGGACTAAAAATCAACCTCAATGGAAAATCTCCATGGGAATTATATTTGAGTCCCAGAATAAGCTCTATCTGTGTATGGGAAACAGCCTCTAAAAGGCCTAAAAATCAGCCACAGCGACTGATAACTAAATATTTGGCCCTCACAGCAGTAACCTGAGACTGGGGAGGCCCTGATTGCAGTAACCTGCTTGAGTCTCAGTCTTTATTGAGTGGGGGGGGGGGGTTTACAACATGTGAACCACTGGCGTCCTCTGTCCGCTGCTCATCTGCCTGTTGCTGAGAGACAAGCTAGAAGTCACCAAGCGTTCCAAGAGTGTCGGCATTCAAAACAATGGCCTTCCCATCCTTTCTTCCCTCCACCAACCCCCCCCCCATGCTCATAAGTCACAGAGACCAGGGGGAGGGCAAATGGGAGACAGGGAGAAAAAGAGGGAATAGGGGTTAAAAAAAGGAAGAGAGACATTTAGAGAAAAAGAGAGCGGGGCAATCTCCACTACACAACCAAAATAACAGAGTGGAGGATGAGTAAAATATATAAGCTAGTGACAGGATGAGAGGAGAAGGGCTATATAACCTATAGTAGAGAAAGCTACAGACAGATCCCTGAGTTAAAAAAGGAACATATAGCAGAATACCAAACGGGGACATACCATACCTGGAGGCGAAGGCGTGACACAGAACCTTTTGGAGCTGCTGTCAACTCCAGCTTTATGCTAGTCTAGGCTTCATTCTCCACCATTGTCCTGGGAGCAAGAGTCACTACGAGAGATGATGGAAATTACAGATACTGAAAGACTGGCACTGGCCTGGTATCTGTGGCTGGCAGTGAGCTTCGCAGCTGGAGTTGGTGAGTAACTTAAATTGATATCCCCCCACTCATACTAGAGTGTGCCATAGAGATCTCTTCATACAGTCTATTTTGATGAGATAAACATTCCCTTGGTTGTCAGACTTCCTTTCTAAAGGGATGTTTGATGTTGGTATTATAGGGCTTTGAAATGGATGTTTCCTTCCAACTTGGAAGTTTTCTCTTTTTTTCTTCTCTTCAACACTATTGGCAGAAAAAGGTAGCCTCATTTCACAAATTACACTGAAAAATTATACTTCCAATCACTGATTCATCAAAAATCAACAGAAATGCAATTTCATTGTGCAGAAAAGTACACACAAAAGCTGGTGTTTCCCCCTTAGCCGGAAATAACTTAAGGTAGCTGCTTGTTGCAATTGTCAACAGTATCATACATTGATTGGGAGGGATTTTTGGCCACACTTTTTTTAAAGTACTGCTTCAACTCTGTCATCTTCGAGAGGCAAGCACAGCCCGCTTTAAGCTACTTTGCTTGGATGTTTAGGATAATTATTCTGTTGCAGGATCCATGTTTGGTTAGGCTTCAGCTTTTTGAAAGATGTCCTCCCACTCTCTTCAAGAACTCTCTGATACAATATGAAAATCATTGTGGACTCAATGATGGCAAGTGGTCCAGGCACTGGCAGAAAAGCAGCCTATTGCCACCGCCTTTATGCTTTACTGTTGGTATGAGGTTCTTCTGTTAAGAGGCAAATATGTAAAAATACAACGTTCCTGGGGGTTTTCATAATTTTTCATACAATTATAAATGTATATTGTATAAATGTACATTTAATGCAAACATCTGCTAGTTAGCAGGTGTCTATGTGCTGAACTAGCACGCCTTTCCGACTTAAACAAAATTGACATGACTATGATTAATCAAGTTCTGATTAATCCGTGTGGTTATCAAGCGTCAATGGACAATGTTGTTCCTGCAGATGAGCACCTTTGTCCTAGAGGAGCACAGGTCCATCTGGCCAGTCTGAAGTGCTACTGGCTGTCAATGTCAGCCACGTCATCGCTGAAGGCGAAAGGTATCTGTCGTCAGGTAAAGGGTGGTGAGCTAGCCACAGTCAGAAACACTGAAACTGAGATGTTCATCCACAACTCCTTCCCATTGTGAGTAAACAGATTTACAAATGATTGTTATACTTAAGTCTGTCTCCCGACTACGCTGTAATTTACTATAAACATTGTGTATATATCTTCCTGTACAGAAAATTCCCTGAGTGGGTCTGGGTGAGTAATGGATGGGGACAACGGCTGGAGGGGGGTGAGGATATGGGAACAGAGAGCCCTCCTGGCTGGGACAGGGAGAGTGTGGGGGGGTGCACCCTGATGGCCCAGGGTTCACCAGGAAAGAGGAAGAACACAGCATGTGATGGACAGTACCTGTTCTTCTGTGAGAAGGCGCTAACAGGTGACATGTGGAAAGTTTACTGCACCAATACCCCATTGAAATATTAAATGCACTGTGTATCGTTGTATGCTAATAGATGTGTGTATAATTGCTTTCTTCTTCAGTCTCCCTGCCGTCACTGGACAGTTACCTCACAGGTGTTCCTCTTATGTCGGGTGTGTATGCCAGGTCAGAGCTACAGATCCTCCCTACAGTCCCAGAGACAGATCATCAGAGAGTGGAGGTGACTGCCATTATGTCACACTGAGAGAAATGATTACGGAACTCAGTCAAGTGACAGAATAAGTTTTGATATATAGTAGCAACTTATTGACCATGTATGTCATTCTTATTAGAATGTCAGACTTCAGTAAATATTCCTGACAGCATCATAATATGTCATGGCAACACCCATGCTGTTGACCATGGCCGTGCTAAAATCTAATGTAGCATCCCCCAGTGCTTCACAGGATCGGGCACCTGTCAGTGTGGAACATATCATGTTTACAGTTTCCCGTCCCCCTCAGATGCTGCTGTTCCCCGGGTTGTGGTTCAGTAATGCTGGCCATGTTGTGTCGGTGGAGCTGGTCAGCCAGCCCAGAGAAGTGTTCACCCAGGTCAGAGTGCAGATCCTCCGGCCTTACTGCAGCCCCCACCATCATCTGGTGCCCCCAGGTAACAAAACACCGCCTCGGGCTACTAATACAGAGGCTTGGCTAACCCTGTCAGTTTGTGTTGACCCTGCTGTTTGTGCTTTCCTGATGATCTACTTTTTGGGATAAACTCTCTCTCTCATCTCTCACTCCCCCTTATCTCTCTCCCTCTGTGCAGGTTGCGGCTCTCTCCTGAACCCGTTCAGCTGTTGTTCTACAGCTCCTCTGTGTAACACTACTGGAGGCTGTTCACTGGGACAGTACTGGTGCCACCTGCTGGAGGCCTGCGTCCCCGTAACCAGTCCCTGCAGTCCCTACAACCTGTCTCCCTCTACAGACGAGCACAGCTACCTCCTCCCCCCCAGATACTCTGAGATTCCACCCTTCTATCACCTGGTGGCAGACATGCCCATGAGAGTGGGTCCTAGCTCAGAGCCTGCTCATGTTAGTGTAAGTGTCAGCTGCTCCTAAAGAAATGATGCAGTTTGCTTTTAATAAATCAATTAAAGTCAAATGAAACGTGGGCTGGCCTTCAACCATGCTGACGATTTCTTAAAGCAGCTTAATGTTTTATACTGTCTCAGGTGACCCTGTCAGAGAGGGACATCAGCGTTTACCCAGATGATATCCTGGCGGTCCAGCACACCGGATTTCCCGGAACCTTCCTGCGTTGTCGCGGCAACAACTCATCATCCTCCTCCCCCTGGCGCCAGAGCTACATCTCGCTGCGAGTGGCGGAGTCAGGGGGCTGGTTTGAGAGGGGCCTCTCTTCCCCACTGGATGGAGGACAGTGGGTGGATGGGGTGCTGTGCGACCTACGGGTGTTATATGTAGACACGCTACATGAGCACGGCTTTACTCCCAGTATGGGCCAGAGTGAAGTCATGGGCCCCATTAGTACGACCGTTAGTATGATCCCCGAAACCTCAGTTCCTGCACCGTCAGAAGGTCACATTTCAGGGCTTTGCTTGATCCATCCTCTCCCTGACGGAGACAGAAAGATCCATCTCTTAGTTGACACTCCTACACTTATTGTGGTGAAAATACTTTCAGGAAAAGGGGCTACCAGCTCCTGGTTAGCACCGGTGGCCCAGACAGGTGTTCCGTTCCTCCCTTCCTGCCCTGGAGCATTACCTGACTCCTGGCCTGGCTGTAGGAAAGACTCCCCCGACACCTGGTTTTCCCATGTGTCCGTGGTGCTACCATCAGTGGGTGTCCACACTCTAACTGTTAGTGCTATGAATGAAGTGAGTGAACAGAGTACTTGTGTACAGGTGTGTGTCTACGAGCCTGTGACTGGACTCAGTGTAGAACCTCATGGACACCTGAGGATGCTAGTGGAACTTCCACAGGTGAGATCCATCATATGACACTCAGCCGGTCCCAGCTCACCTCCGTGCTGCCATGGTTTTAATCGTGTCCCTGTTTTCTCTAAGGTATTCACAGCCAAGGTGAACACTGGCTCCTCAGTAAAGTACCTGTGGGTGGTTGACCACCTGGAGAAGTATTCCTATGAGGGAGACACCTACAATGTTGTGTTCAGGAAGCCAGCTGAGTACAAACTGAAGGTCATAAAAATCCATTCTGAGGATTTATCTTAAAATATCCCAGTGTTGGTTAAATAAACCAGTATAACCCATTCCATTGTGTGCCCATTAAATAAAGTGTCCAGTAGAGTCTCATAAATAACTGTTGTCTTTTCTTCCAGGTAACAGTCACCAACCCTGTGAGCTCACAGACCGTAGAGGTTACTGTGACTGCTGACACAATGACCCCTCTGGCCAACCCAGAATTCCTCTCTGTTAATGAGGTCATCGCTGTAGACACCATACATCTCTATACCTTCAGGGTCAAAGCTGACGTCTCCTTAGGCATTACTTTTAGGTTAGCGTCATTTTCTGTTATCACAAAGCTTACAGTATGTTTTGAATTATTTCAGGGTTGTGTTTCTGTCGCCTCCTTATTTTCCCATTAGTTAACATCATAATATTAAACTTTGTTGTTAAAATATTTCATATTCTTCCCTGCAGGTGGTCTTTCGGGGATGCCAGTGCCCAGATGAACCACACCTTCCCTGCCCCGTCTGAGTCCCAGGACATGCCAGTGGAGCCAGGCATGAGACAGGTGTATGTGGAGGACTCTGTGAGCCACGCCTACCTCCAGCCAGGTAAACACACCTCTTCCATGAATCTGTAAATTCTCCTAATTTATTTTAATAGTATAGGTGCAAGCATATAACTACTCTTTCCCTTAATTATTATAGGCCATGTACCAATCTGTATGTCACTGTTTTTCTCACACAGATGACTACACACTGACCGTACGAGTATACAACCGCTACGATTGCATTGAGGGGGCCATGTCAGTGAAAGTCCGGCCACCGTTGACTCATCTACTCATCTCCCCGTCTCCTCCAGTTCCCTTTGTCAATCAGACCATTCTTCTAGAAGCCTTTTCACAACCATCTCCCTACGGAATCCTTTACACTTGGGACTTTGGGGACGGTTCTGAACAGGTCCAAGGATTCCCAGGCCAAGTCACTCATGCTGTTCGCAACACTGGGCTTTATAACATGACTGTGTGCGCTAATAACACCTTGACAGCACTGACGGCCTGGGTGGCTGTGGAAGTGGTAGAGAAGGTCTCTGGACTCCAGTTGAGCTGTAGTGGACCTAGTGAACTGAAGTCTGTGACTGAAATCAAGGGCAAAGTGGCTTCAGGTTCGAGTCTTCACTGGGACTGGGACCTTGGTGACGGGTCTGAACATGAATGCATCATTCACAGTTCTGTTTCCCATGTCTACAAGTCCCCAGGGAGTTACACAGTCAGAGTGACTGTGTCTAATGCAATCAGTCAGACTAGCCAGTCCATCCAGGTGGAAATCTATAGGTTGGCCATCAGTGGAATTCTGCCATCTGAGTGTTCTGAGACAGAGAAAGAGATACATCTCCAAGCACTGGTGAATGGGAACGTTTCCCTGTTGACTTTCCAATGGATTTTTGGGGATGGATCACCTTTGTCAATACAGAAGGGAAAGTCCATTGCTTTCCACACTTATTCAAACCCTGGCATTTATAATATTAGTGTTACTGTAGTCAGTAAGGTGGCATCAGTTGTTTATGATGGTAAAGCTTGCATTGAGGCCCTGATTACTGAGCTAAGCCTTCGACCATCACATGATGTTGTGGCAGTGGGAGAAGAAGTGTGCTTTGATGCAGTTGCTGACCCAAAAACACAGCCCACGGGCTATCAGTTCCTGTGGTTTAACCAGACCACCAACAGCTCTCCTGTAAGAGGACTGGCTCATCATTGCTTTGTTTATGAGGAAGGGATCCATGATATTGCTGTGATGGCAAGTAACATAGTCAGCCAGAGAATGGCCAATGTCACTGTTTCTGTTCAGAAGCTTGTGAGTAAACCTTCCATAGCAATTAGTAGTCACAACAATACTCTGACTGTCAATGAGAAGACTACATTTTGGGTTAAGAGTTGCACTGGAACCAATGTTTCTGTGCTGTGGGACTTTGGTGATGGCTCACCATGGGCAAAGAGTTCACCAGGGGTAAATGTCTCTTACGTCTTCACTTCCGCTGGCCGATTTACAGTCAAGGCTACAGCTTCCAATGCAGTTAGCCGGGAGTCTGCAACCCTGGAAGTGAATGTATTGCTTCCTTTGTCAGACCTGACACTAAAAATCTGCCAGCCATTTGCAGAAGTAGGGGAAGAGACAGTCGTAACAGCAGTTGGAAATGTTGCTGCTGACGTCAACTATTACTGGTCAGTGGATGGCACTGCCACCCATATGCAGGGGACATCTAAGTTTAGGTATGTGTTCCCAA
Organism: Esox masquinongy; assembly: GCA_016801175.1. NCBI lineage: Eukaryota > Metazoa > Chordata > Actinopteri > Esociformes > Esocidae > Esox > Esox masquinongy. Next base: position 36,357 of record JACXGI010000058.1, on the reverse strand, counting down.
AAGCAGGTGAACATAAGGTCAAAGTCACAGCCCAGAATCTGGTGAGCCGAAAAGAGGCAGTCATTTTGATTGAGGTTTTAGAGAGAATACAGGGCCTTCAGATCTCCAGTCAGAACCAGACACCCATGGTGTACATACCAACCAGAGAATGTGTCTTTCTCACTGCTTCAGTTACACATGGTTCAAATGTGACTTATCATTGGTTAGTGAACCAAACAGGCGTAACTCAAACAGCCAGTGCTGGGGAGAGCTTTCCACTGTTTGCTGAATCTCCATGTAATATCTCTGTTCACCTGACTGCTTCCAATGGACTTAGCAAGATGACAAGCTGCTTTGATCTGAAGGCAGTGGAAAGGGTTTCAGGGGTAAGAATGTCAACGGTTAGTGAAAGTGTGTCGGTTGGGAAACTTATCAATATATCTGTAACCTTGGAGACTGGATCTGACCTGCAGTATCTCTGGAATGTAAATTCAGACCTTTTACAGACTGATGTTCCTTTTCTTCTTTACATGTTTGATGCTCTGGGTCATCCTTCTATCAATGTGTCGGTCCAGAATGTTCTTGGTTCAATCAGTGTCACCAAATATTTCACAGTCCAGGAGGAGATTAGAGACATAGACTTTCAGATAAACAGAAAAACACATCCATTCTTTATAATTCCAAATTATCCAGTTCAGCTCAATGGGTATGTTCATAAAGGGAGTAGTCTGCACTGGGAGTGGAAAGTTGATGGGAGTTCTGGAGTTACTGTGGTTTTGGCCAATAATCAGTCAGTCATCTACAATTTTAAAGATGTAGGGGTCCATAAAGTCTCTCTGAATGTCTCTAATAATATTAGCTGGCATACAGTCTCACACCGAGTAACTATCCAGGACATTATTCAAGGTTTCACGATTAACCTTAGTGGGTCTACAGTCTGCGCTAATGATCGTATTATTTTTACACCAGTATTTTCTAAAGGAACTAGTGTCAGCTTTTCATTAGCCATTGATGAAGTTGAGTCATCATATGACCTTGTTGAGGGAAATTTCACCACCTCCACCCTCCCGGTTGGGTCTCACTCTGTCACAGCTAAAGCCTGGAACCAGGTGAGCAACTTACAGATTTCATTGGCTGTCCATGTGGTTGAGAGAATCCATGGCTTACGATTGGTCAACTGTTGTTCTACTGCTCTAGACCTTTTGAAAGAGATTCATTTCCAAGCTGACGTCATAAGTGGATCTCCAACTGACTACATCTGGACGATCCAATTAGAAGGGTTCAAGCCTTTACAAGTCACTGGAAAGGAAGTGATGTATTCCTCCCCTGGTAGTGGTTTGTTATATGTGAGTGTGATGGCCAGTAATGGCTTTTGCTCTGAAACCCTCAATGAGACAGCCATTGTTCAGGTACCCGTGAAGGAGGTCAAGATAGTTTGTGATTCTACAGAAATATTTAGTGACTATAGTGTCACCTTTCTTGTCATAGCAGATGGTGGCAGCAATTTAAGGTTTTGGTGGGACTTTGGAGACACAAATAAAGAAGTTGTCATCACAGACTACAATACAGTGGACCACATTTATGTCACCCCTGGGGAATACATTGTCCAAGTCACAGCTTTTAATAACATCAGCCAGGTCTCCACACAACTGCGTATAGAGGTGAGAGAACTTCAGTGTTCCCTCCCTAAAGTCACCTTAGTCCAGAGCCAATCCACAATCCTCAAATCTAGACCTGGCTACTTTGAAGCGAAAGTAGATGCCAAAGGTTGCACCGCATACAAAACTATGTACCTATGGGAAGTGTTTAGTGGGTCAAGCAGTCACCTGATGACACAAAGCAGTGGATACCCGATAACACAGGACAGCAGTGGACATCAAGTGAACTTGACTAGCTTGGTGGATGTGACCACACCACTGCTGTCCCTCCCTAAGCAGGCCCTGGAGGTGGGCCAGTACACCCTGAGGTTCACTGTCTCTCTCCAGAGGAGCCCTCTACATCTGTACATGATGTCCAGGCTGTCTGTGGTCCACAGCTCCCTGGTACCCATAATCAGCGGCGGATCGCACAGACTGCTGCCCAGCCACAGTGACCTGTTCCTGGATGGATCGGAGTCCCATGACCCTGATGTAGATCTGGAAGAAGACGGGGAGCTGAAGTTTCTCTGGGATTTAATCACTGAGGTAATCAACAATTTAATTTGGGAACTCTCTACAGCCTTTCAACAATTTGGTAGTGCACTTTTTCCTGACTTTGATGCTTTCTCGAAGTACCAGTGGTCTCTATTTTTGCCTGTAGAACTCCACTGAGAGGTTGTCCCAGGACCAGAACCAATTTGTAGGGTGTGAGAATCGCAGGTTGATGGTCCCCAGTGGGAGGCTACAGCCGGGCCGGGACTACCTGTTCACCCTCACTGTACATAAGGAAGGGAGGAGACCCGTCTCCACTACACAGTCTGTGAGTGTCACTATCGTTACACAACACAACATCTATGCGTATCTTTCTGGATGTCATGGTTCTGTGATGTAGTTCATGGTATATCAAAATAATGTATCATCAATGACTCTAGGTGGCGGTGTCTCCAGTTGCAGTGCTTCCCGTTAGTGTAGAGTGTGTTTCCTGCAGTACTCAGTCTGGTTTCCGTGTCAGCCACAGTCACCCTATAGTGCTCTCAGGTCGCTGCAACCAGTGTGGGCACCATGTTCAGGTAAGTTCATGTCACAGAGAATGATAGAGGCCTCTAGTGGCCGAAAGGCAGTTTTAGCCATTTTTGGCAGTGGCTTTTTCTTTCTGTTTTCACAGTACAAATGGAGTGCGGAGGATCAGAACGGCATGAACCTTGACCTGAATGAGGTCATCACCACGACACAAGGTCTCTCTCCTGACCTAGTGATCCGACCAGGGGTTCTGCAAGCAGAATGTAACTACACCTTCACCCTAAATGTAACCCATACTACTGGGGGTCGATGGGGTTGTGCCAGCATTACCCTCCTTCCCAACCCTCCACCCCAGGGAGGAGTGTGTACTCTGACCCCAGGTCATGGGGAAAACATACGACTGCTTGAGACTGTGGTCACATACAACTGTTCAGGTAATTGCAACAAGGAATTTAAGGGGAAAATGCAATCAAAACTTCTTTGCGTGTTGTTTGCATTTTTTTACTGTGATGTACCAGACCTACTGTATCTGCTCCATAGGTTGGCTGGATGAGGACAGTGAAGATTCTCAGCTTATCTACACCCTCCAAGTGGCATTGTCATGCTCAGGTTGGGCCCAAGGCTGTGCCCTGTTTACCCTCTACAGGGGTACTCAGTGTACATTTGGCAGCTTGGTTCCTCTTGGGGAGGCGGGTCCAGAGAAGGACCTGTCAGTCATCTTTGTGATCCTTCAAGTAGAGGACAGCCTGGGGTCAAAGGTCACCGCCCTCAACAGGTGAACTTGAGATGAGTTTAAAAAGTATCAGTGCAGGTAAAATGTTCAGATTGAAAAATGCTTTTTGAGGTAAATTGTGAAAAGACGGTTCCTGGATCCTTTTCCAGAACTCTAACAGTGCTGCGACCTGGGGATGGAGACGGGATCACAGAGTGGCTGAGAAACAAGAGCCAAACAGAATTCTGGGGTTTACTGCAACAGGGGAATCCTCAGGAGCTTATTCCATTTTCCATTGCCCTCAGCAGCCAGCTCAACCAGGTGTGACGTTTACCTCGTTACCTGGCAGGGTCTCTCTTCTTAATGTTACCTTTCTCCATTTACCCGTCTATCTCTCTCTTCTCTGCCGCAGGTGGATGAGTCTTTGAGTGAGCAAGATCTCAGGTACAGAAGGGAGATCAGGGCGAACGTGACACTGGCACTGTCCTCTCTGCCGGTCTCCTCTCTACAGGTTGCAGCCCAGATCAGCTCAGCCTTGGCCCAGTCCACTGTAAATAACTTAACCATAGTCTACACACACACAGTCTGGGCCATAAAGGTCAGGGAAAACCCCAACTACTGATGCAGATTTCTCCTTCATGTCTAAATTCTCTTGTGTGTTGTCTTCTGCAGGCAGTGCCCAGTGAGGTAGTGTGTGAAGGCTGTCAGGAGCATGTTTTAGAATCCGTGGGGAGAATGATCAAGGTTTTGGAAAAGTGGAACGGACCACAAGACGACACAACTATAGACACGGGCAAGAACATTCTCCAAGTTATTGGTAGGTGGCCACTTCTGAGTAGAATGGATGGTTAAAAATAGATAGGTGAAAGGACGCCTGTTCAAAGAGCAAGGAATTAGTCCAATATTCTTTTGTAGAAGAAACTGTTGTCTTTGTCAACAGGCAGTTCCTTGGCCGCTGTGTCTGACTCCAACCTCCACTCATCTGCTCCTCACACGCACGTCAGAGCCTTTGAAATGGCAGCATTAGCTCTGGATCATGCAGGGGCTCTCATGCGTTCTCTGATGCGCTCAAGGGCACGGGGCGAAGAATCCCTTTCTCTCTCAGCCCCACAGATCAGTGCTGTTGGCTACCACGGATACCCTTCAGAACTCCTCTGCACCACTGATCCCTCCATCGACACCTGGCAATCAAACCAAACCAACAAATTAAAAACAAATGATGAGTCATATCCACCACACCACCCCTGCCAGTTTCTCATCCCTCCTTCTTTCAGTGAACAGCTCCAGCGAGTGGTCCAGGGGACTGGAGTGGTACAGATTCTCTTGGGTTTGGAAGGGGGTTCCGAGTTCCTCTCAGCAGCCAACCCACCCATCTGTAGTTCTCTGGCAGCCATGGAGTTCACCACGCCCCAGGGAAATCCCATACCCATCACTGACCTGGACACTGACAGTTCAATCAGGGTCACTTTGCCCAACAGATATACTGTCGGGAGGTTTGAGGCTGGAGAGCAGGGTAGTGGTGGGAGTGGAAGGGGGGATGCTTTTAGATCTGGGAGTCTGGATAGAGACCCGATGGTTCATTTTACACTCCCAGCCAACGGGTGGCTGAATTTTACACTGAAGGCAGTAAAGAGCATGCATCACAATGCTGGACTCTACATGTCCTTGAACTTTAGTCTGCTTCCAGGAACTTCTCAACTGAGTTCAGGTCATGTGAGAATCACTGTGGCCACCCGGCCAGGGCCTTCTGCATCCCATGATTCCCTAATCAGAGAGCTGACCTTCTCCCTCTCCACCCTGTCAGCAATGGAGAACACTGTCTTCCTCTCTCCTCTGTAAGTGGTCTGAATTCAGACAATAAAACCATTTACAAGTTTTTTCTTTTACATTAACAGTTGTCTGATCTACCCAGATTGTCTTCAATACATGGCATTTGTAGTAAGGTTTTTACTAAACCAGCTTATTGGGTATTATTTCTATAGACTTAAGAGCACAAGGCAATTTCTCTACGTGAACCTGACATCCAGCCTGAGAGGAGCTCCAGTCCAGGCCTCAGTGTGTGTCTTCAGCTCCCTATGTCAATACTTCAGCCTGAGGGAGAGACGCTGGAGCTCCGAGGGCCTCCGGCCTCTAGAGGGCAGCACCCTCCATTCAGCACACTGCCTCACCCAGCACCTCACCATCTTCGGGGCCAGTCTGTTTGTCCACCCAGACGCTCTGGTGCTACTGCCGCCAGTATGTTTGTTATACTCTTCAGGTTAACACAAAAATGGCCTATCTCATTATACAGAGTTAGATGCACACACTGAAATGTTTGAGGAACACAGAGATCATACGTTAAAGGTGCCCCCTTTTTCACTCACATGGATAACAAACATTTTGTTTCTAATTCTAATTCCGGATGCCTCCTTCCTCCCAGACCAATGGTTCTGTGCGTAACGTGGTAGTTGGGGTTGTATGTGTTGTCCTGGTCACTATCCACATCCTTCTGGGTCTGATCGCCCACAAATTGGACCACCTGGAATGCCTGAGACTATGTCATATACCTCTGTGTGGCCGGCCGGGACGCTACAGCTACAGGGTCCTAGTCAAAACAGGCTGGAGACGAGGAGCAGGTAAGGGTCTTCAGAGATCATAGACAAGTGGGTATATAGAAGTAATAAATCCACCTCTTGTCTGTTGCCTCATCTTTCCCACCCTATTGGACTGTCATGGGGACAATATTGACACAGTTACATTTTCTGATATTGTCTATATCGTGTTGTATTAGATATCGCAATCAATACCCCTTTTGCTCTAGTTTGCTGTATCTGCACCAAAATGTGTTACATATTCTTTATAAATTGGAAATGCATTTTTACTTGAATGAACGATCGCAGTTACCAAATTCATTTGCATTTCCCATCAGGCACCACTGCGCATGTGGGCATCAGTTTATTCGGGGTGACTAAAAGCGGGTCGCGCCACCTGCAGCAGGAGGGGGCGTTCCAACGGAATGGTCTGGACCTGTTCCACCTGGAGACAGACAGCAACCTGGGAGAGGTGTGGAAGATACGCCTCTGGCACGACAACACAGGTAACCATTATGACACAGGTATCTTCTGTAGTCTCGCATTGCCACACATCATAGGCTCATATTTACTTGCCTACTGGAGGCTCTGGATAAGATTCCAAACAGTCAACTCAACAACACCTACGTGTGTTTGTCCCCAGGTCTGGACCCATCGTGGTATGTAAAGCATGTGGTGGTGTGGGACCCTCAAACAGACCACCTGTTCTACTTCCTGGTAGAAGACTGGTTGTCTGTTGAGAATGACAGGAATGAGGGAGGAGGGACTGTGGAGAAGGAAGTCTTGGCATCCTGTAAGCACTACTCCACTCTGTATCTGTGTTTGCACTTAGGATGAACAGAACTACCTCCAACACATTTCCCTGTCATTCTCCTTCTCTCTCGTCCTCCATCACTCAGGTCCTGAGGAGCTTTTTCAGTTCCGACGTGTTCTCTCCTCCCAGCTGGCGTTTGGAATCCTGGAACGCCATCTGTGGCTGTCTCTTTGGGAATGCCCTGCCCACAGCCAGTTCACGCGCGGTCAGAGGGTGACCGTGTGTGCCCTCCTGCTACACCTCTTCCTGGCAATAGGGGCAATGTGGTATGGAGCTGTAGGCACACAGGGGCAAAGGTAACATATCCGTCTTACCTTAATAGTTGACAACAGTAGGTTCTTGGGAAAGTGCTCAGGTGGGTTTTGATCAATCTCCAACAATGGACAAGTTGCTGCTCTGAAAGCAACATTAGTGTTTTGCCTGAGACACTCCACAACTGTGTTACATTTGCCATATACTGTGTTGAAGGAAATATTCTGTTATGGGTGTTGTGTTTCAGTGGGCCGGTTTCGACTAGGCTGCTTGTAACCTCGGAAACAGTTGTTATAGGGATGGCTGTCGCCGTCATGGTGTTACCTCTCCAGTGTCTTATTTGCTTCCTTTTCCGGAAGACCCGCAGCCAGGTACCTGTACTACATTTGTCACTTTTTCCATTCATTTTCCTTCTTGGCAACATGACTGGTAGCTGTATTTTTCCTCAGAGGTCAATGTGATAATGTACTGTGTGTATGTGGATTTGGCTGGCTAATTATAATGTGGAATGTGGCGGAGTGAGCTGGTGCATTGGGTCAGCTGCTTCCCTTTCCCTTTCAGGTAGCTGTGGACATGTCAGGGCCTCCATCTCCTGTGTGTCAGTCAGTGGAGATAGATGTCGATCTAGGCCAATCAGATATTTCCTGCTCTTCTTTCCTTTCTTTACCTGGAGGACCTGTGACATCAGGCCTGGACAGAGACACACCCTCTTCTGTAAGAGTACTCAGCCTACATTCAATAAGTGTTTACCTGGAGAATTTGGCATGCCGGCACTTTATAAAACCTCTTGCTGTTCATCTCTTTCAATTCTAGTTAATGGGAAGCAAGGTATTTGATGCTGAATTCTGGAATGCTACTATCCTGGGAGTAGAGAAGGATGGAGATGTCATGACCCTATGGCCCTCTTGTGACAGCCTCACTGACCTCCAAGGGCATGCCTTGGAAATACCCTCTAACACTTTAGGGTCATCCGTGGGCCCTGCCCGTCTGCTGACGAGGAAAAAGGCCCTAATGAAGCTGTGCCTTGCCTCTCCCTCCTCAACCCAATCTCTGGTCTCTCCTTCCTCAACCCAATCTCTGGTCTCTCCTTCCTCAACCCAATCTCTGGTCTCTCCTTCCTCAACCCAATCTCTGGTCCCTCCTTCCTCAACCCAATCTCTGGTCTCTCCCTCCTCAACCCAATCTCTGGTCTCTCCCTCCTCAACCCAGTCTCTGGTCTCTCCCTCATCAAACCAGTCTCTGGTCTCTACATCCTCAAACCAATCTCTGGCTTCTCCCTCCATCTTCTCTTTGTTCTCACCCGTTCCTGTGTCTCTGTCCCAGTCCCTGTCTTATCTGCTTCCAGAATGCATTCACAGCCACAGTCACAACCTGCCAGGCAATACCTTAACCCTGTCTGGTGAGTGTATGTGTGTGTGTGTGTGTTACTATGCCTCAGGTGTGAGGATACATCTAAAGCAATTCTGTTGTCTTTCCTGGTGTTTCAGAGGAGGACCTGCTGCGGTCTATTGACGCAGACGCGGGAGTGATCAACATTCTGTCAACACCTGACAGCGGTCGCTATTCCCCCTGGACCCCCTCTCCATCCCACACGTAAGACCGGCCTGACCAGCCCACTCCAGACCTTCAGACATGGTTGTGTCTTGACCTCTTACTACCAAAAGGTTTCCCTCCGCTTCTGTTTCAGTGGAGCTCAGAGCTGATCTGACTGGACATCAGGGAACATCCAGTCAGTCGTTTGTATAGCATTGTTGCATGTTGGCCCAGAGCACCACTGTGTGTAGTGTGCCATCTGAGTGTACACTACTCTCTCTGTGTGTTTTAGCCAGAGCCAGGGCAGGTCCTGCAGCAGCTGGTCTGAGCTGAGTGTGGACAAACCATTGTACGGAATAGAGACCCACAAACCTTCCTCTTCTCTTACCTCTCTGTATGGGAGCAGACGTTCCTCATCTCTCAGTATCTACTCCATCGCCAGTACCTTCATCCCCAGTCCCTCCCCTGACTCCTCTGACTCCCCCACGCGCATAGGTGAATCACTAGCACTCCTCGTAGGTGAATCACTAGCACTCCTCGTAGGTGAATCACTAGCACTCCTCATATGTGAATCACTTTACCTTTTAAAGAATGGTGTATGTATTAGATACAATCCCTCTGAACTGATATGTATCTAATTATTTCTATAATATTCAGCAACTTGATCATATTAGACATAAGGCTGAATTTTTCTTCCACATCCCAGGTGTGGCCCGTGACCAGCCTGGCTGGCTTCTTCCTCCCGGGACACTGCGTGTAATTTATCCCCTGGTTGCAATAGTGCTGGGGGCCTGCCTGGCCGTTGTAGGCCTGTATGGGAGTTACTTCTCCAACCCTGTGGTTTTAATGTGGCTCATCTCAGGCCTGTCTGCCTTCCTCACCTCTGCTCTGATACTAGAGCCTGTCAAGGTAAGCTGACAGAGACTTACACAGGAGGCTCAGCAAAACAGTCAATGCAGCAAATTGTCAACAATGACTTCTTTCCCCATACCAGAGATATGAGCCAACATGTGGCTTCTGTATTTAGTGTAGCCCCATGTTCATTTTTAAAGGTAACTCAGGGTCAGACATATTATAACCTCTACTGTTTGTATGGGATATTTAACTGTTTCTTCTCCTTAGGTGCTTGTGCAGGCGTTGTTCTATGCTGTTGTGTTTAGGCCTGTAGACCCTGAGGTGAGTGATCGGCTCGGACAAGAGTCTGTGGTGAGGAGGGACAGAGGCAGGCAGGCAGGAAAGGTGCGCCCCCCTTGTGGGTTTGGCCTTTTGCAAGCCAAGGAGGAGGCCAGGAAAGTGAAAGCACTACGATCCATCATGAAGGTAAAACAACAAGCGATCCAAAAAGGCCAACATTCACCCTACTGTGTCCTCTGGAATGAATAGACTACAGGGTACATTGTCCCTCCACCTCCTGCCATGTTCATGTCCTCTGTATTCTCCCACCCTCCCCATTGCGCCCTCTCTTCTTCACACCTCTCCTCCTCAGCACTGTGTGGGCCAGATGTGGTTCCTGTTGGTGGTGTTGATGGTGAACTACCAAGACCGTGTTCAGGAGACCCAGGGCAGACTGCTCCGCACTGCTGTCCGACTTTCGCTGACCCCTGACCTCAACTCCATGTCCGGGTAAAATATGTTTCACCTGCTACATGTCTTTGGGCATGTTTGTGGGTCGTTGAGTGCGTGGAAAGGGTGTGTGTATTTTTTTTGGGGGGGTGTGTTTGGGTGCCTCTAACGATTTGTTTACCGTGTGTTTGTGTGTATGTTAATTTGCGTGCGCGTGTGTGTCTTCGTACTTGTAATCAGGTGGGAGGGGGCGTGGCATTGGATGGATAACACCCTAGTGCCACACCTCCATCAAAACCCTGCCCTACACCTGGTGGGGTTGCCACGGATACGCCTCATACACACTCCAGACCATAACAGGCTGTTCTCCCTGGGGAACAACACTGTGGCGACACGACGGCTTCTCTCCAGCCTACACAACAAACGCTGGGCCACAGCACAGTGAGTCGCTCACACACCAGACACACAGCAGTTCCATGCATGAACTCCTATGTGGTTTTCTATTGTTTCTTCGTGTTCTTCTCTCAGGTTGAAGTCTGTGTCCGTTGACTTCACCCAGTACCATAGAGGGACCGGTGTGTTTTTGTGTGTGTCTGTTCTTCTGGAGAGGAGCCGGACACACCCAGTCCTCCACTCCCTGTCCATCCTTCCTCTCATCATCCCCCCATCCTCCTCAGTGCCAGACCTGCAGATCGCACTCATGGTAACATTTGATGTACAATAGCAAAAGGAGCCCGTGCAGTCATTTTAATGTTTTTTTTCATTACTTATAAAGTGTTATAAAGCACCGTTTAAGCACATTTTTATTTGTAATAGCCCATTCTGTTTGTGTCTGTGTAAGGAAACGTATGTACAAATGCCTGATAAGCAGATGCAGTTGGTCAACTAAGTTGTTTTTCAAACAGCTTAAACAATAGTGGCCTTATCATAATCAGCATAGTGTGCAAATATCATTGAGAAGAAATAGGATAATGTAGTTATTGACTGCCCTGGGCCTTTGAAGATCTTTAATAGGTTTCTTCGGTATGGTCCCTCAGTTTTGAAACATGTCTAACCTTCCCTCCTCACCCAGGTGCTCCTACTTCTCTCTGCACTCTACTTCCTGGGGGCGGAGCTATGGGCCATGGCTACAGAGCATGCACAGTACTTGCGTGAGGGCTGTCACTGGCTCCAGCTCCTCCTGGTCTCATTGTCTCTGGCAACGGCCACACTGCGATTTTGCTTCCTGTTTCAGGCTACTTCCTGTCTGTCCCAGCACCACTCCAGACCTGACTCGTTCACTGAGTTCCACAGCGCCGCTCTGCTGGCCAGGAAGTCCGTACATATATCAGCCATACTACTCACTTTGCTAGTATTCAAGGTACTGGATAACTAAACATAGAATTACCTTATTTTACTGGTTCCTTATACTTACAGCATAGTAGCAAACTAGTTAAGAGTTAAGAAACCTATTTTTTTATCACTACCATATAAATTGTGACAATCTGTGTTTCAGATGGTGGGTACTCTACGGTTTGTGCGGAGATGGGTGGTGTTTGGGCAACTGCTTCAGCGGGCAGGGAAGGAAATGGTTGCTATAGCTCTGCTGGTGGTCCTGCTGATGTTGCTCTTCTCTCACACTGGATACATGGTAGGAATCAGAGGGTTAGGTCATATGTAAAGAAAACTATCTAAACACTATTTACATTTTTACCATTAAGTTGATTAGTTTTTTTTTTTACCTTGACGGCTATGGGATTTGATGTAGAAACCTTTAGTTCACTGGTCAGATATACTCCCAGGCTACCTGTGTGCATCCTGGTATGTTTGTGTCTCAGCTCTTCTCAAGGTCTGTGGATGGGTTCCTGTCTGTGAGCCAGGCGGTTGGGTCAGTGCTGACTATGCTGCGTGGTGGCCTGGTTCTCCAGAGGCTCAGCAGGGCTCACCCTGTCCTCGGACCCCTATACGCCCTCTCTCTACTGGGGCTGGGAGGCTGGCTGCTGGCCCGCTTCTCTGGAGCTGTGCTGCTTTGCACATACAGGTTTGTACAGGCTGAGATGTACAGGATAGCCATGGAGCCTCAGGACTATGAGATGGTGAAGTTTTTTATCAAGAGACTGAAGCTCTGGATGGGACTCACTAAGGCCAAGCAGGTATGAAAGGAGTGAATTAATAAATAAATGTATACATGAGTGAATGCCATATATCTACCTTATCTGAAATCTTTCCCTCTCTCCACAGTTCAGACACAGGGTGAAGTTTGAGGGCGTAGTGGTACCTCCCTCCAGATCATCCCAGGAATCATGTGTCTCTTCCTCCCTCTCGTCATATCTCTCTTCTCCCCGTCCCCTGTCCTCCAACACCTCCCTGCGGTCCGAGGACTTGGGTTTTTCTGATGCTCCGTCCTTGGATGTTCAGCCCTACCTGGACCGCCTTCTGCCCCTCGTCGACACTCTCCTCTCACGGTTTGACCGCGTCAACCAGCTGACCGCAGATATTCATGGTCTGGAGAAGCAGTTAGAGGAGGCTCAGAGCAGCAAGAGGACGAGGAAGATCCGGGGACTTGGGGGAGAGAGGAGAGAAGGAGGAGGCAGGACAGGTGCGAGGGTGGCTCATTCTCGCATCTCCCTCCCTTCCTCTATTCATTCGTTCAACCCCATCACCTCTCTCTCTTGCTCCACCTACACCAATCCCTCCCACCCTTGCATTCGCAGCTCTTTCTCTGAGTCTGCCGTTCTCCAGATTCACCCACTTCCACTCAGAGATGCCCGCTTCTTGGAGCAAAGAAAGCCCACCCACGGGAGCTCTGTCCTGGGTTTAGACAAAGGGTCGACTAGGTATCCTGAAGCCAGGCAGTTTCCCAGACGTCGAGCCTGGCATTCTGGGAGTTCTCAGTCAGCTGATTCAGCTCAGAGGCCCCTTCAGGCTTTGAGTGGACAAGATAGAGAGGCCAACATCAGGGCCAGGCCCCAGAGCGAGGAGGGGGGAAGGAGACGCACCAGTGAGGGGCTGCCTGTCAAGAGACGGGCCTGGATCTCAGAGGGGCCTGAGACAAACAGTGACTGAGAGAGAAGTGAGAGACTCAGACAGAGGTTCATGTGCCAACTACTGTTAAACTAATACCAAAATATTTAAGACATATGTTTTTGTGGATTTCACACATTATTAGTATAGAGGAAAGGGTGAAAGAGGGGAGTGTACTGAAATATTCAAACCCATGCTACTGCAGTATGTGTGCACAGGAGGCAAATGCTTAGACTGCTGGACACATGCATGAACTGTTAGGGTCCCACTTAGCTATAAAGTTAACCATTTCCCACAGTTCTCTACCTCATCCCACTGTTGTCTACCTCCAGTGCTTAGAACGCTGTCAACATTTTTGTGAATCGCCTACTTTATTCACTTCAATTTAGTCATTAGACAGTGTATGTTCATGTCTTTTGCAATATTTTTTAATTACTGCTAAATTTGAATAGAATAACACAGTTATTCAGAAGGAATGGAATACGGTGCTTTGTGCCGATCGTACCTTCAAGGGACTAGAGAGTGGATCGAATGTAAAATAAATCATTAAATAGAGGATGTTGTTTTATCCATGGAATATGTCATCTGGTCCAAAATGATAGCACCTTGGATAAAGATCAGCAAGAGAACAGAATAAAAATATACAAATGCTGCTAGTGGCTATGTTTTGTATGCTCAAATAGGTTATTTATATTATTTAATAGCTTTGGAAAGATTGGATTGTTTTCACCTTATCTTTTGGATTTCATTCTCCAAAAGATAACGTAAAAACATTGGCACCAAGGTTTTCAAAACTTTTCATTACCATATTCTGGGAGGTTGCCAGAACTGAGCCTTTCTCTAAAATGTTTCAAAATATCAGAGAACGTATTGGTATGAATTTTAGACTATTTTTGTCTGTACAGTATCTTTTCAGATCCTTTTATTATGAATTTGGGAGCATTGTCTTGCTGGAATATCCACTTGCAACCAAGTTTTAGCCTTGTGGTGACTTGGTACTGGGTAAAGTCCATACAGCTGTTGACCTTAACAGGGGGCCCAGGTCATTTGGAAGCAAAATACCCACATGAAATGCGGTATCCTCCAAAATAATATTTTTCCAAATTTCATGAAGACTGGGAAAAATATTTTTTAAAGACACAAAGACTCTCAGCACAGAAGTGTGTTGTGTTCAATGCTCTCTATATTTTCTGTCAGCACCAAATTCTGGCACACAGCATTTATTCATGTTATGAATGTCCTCATGAATGTTCTACATTTGTAAATTAAATATACCTTGTCAGCTAGGTCACATATCAGGTACAGCAGTCCAGTCCAAAAGTTAACTTTACAACTGCTACTACCAAAGAGACCTTTACTTTATATCACTGAGCAAGCACAAGCAATCACAGCATAGAGAAAATATAGCTGTTATATTACACTCAGATAGGTTTATTCTCAGATAATACTTCTCAACAGTACATAAACATAACTTTATTGTACTGTAACCAATCTTTCCTCTTTAATCGTGTGATTGACATTGTCTGGAGGTCATCCATTATTTCACCCATATAATTATCATGGCCACTGGAAATGTGCTTATCATAGTGATAAAGAAACTCTGGTGCACCTGTATAAAAGACCCCAAACACACTTGCCTAAGATCACAAGCATCTGCAGGTGAGTCTGGTTCCAATCAAAGTTTTAGATGGTTTTCTACATAGCGACTGCTGTAATTGATAGATATCCCCTTTGTACAGGTTAAGGAGTTCTACAGGTGACAGCTGAGCAGACCAAACACCATAGTGAATCATGAAGTGGGCTATCGTTATGTGTGCCATGGTGGCACTCTCTGAGTGCATTATCCAGTATGTTACTCTTACTCTTCTCCTATAACAGTTCAGAAGACAGTTGAATTGTAGAAAATACCCTAAACTAAGTGAAATATTAGAATAATTGCACTGTTGTATTGCTTGCAGTGTTTAGGGGTAGTGAACTATATATTGTTAAAGTTTCAGAAAATTTCTCTGTAGCTTGCTGGCAGTTTAACTTATTTCAAATTCATGTAGTGGTTTCAGTAGTTAATTTCTCTTTTGCCATGTTGTGGTGAAGTTAACTACTAGAACTACACAGTGTTTCATTGAAGCATACTTCTATCGTTTCTACAATTTCTTTTATAAATTAAAATATTGGGGAAATTGGCAAGACTTTCCCATAAGAACTGTTTGATTCTCACAAGAAACAATGTTTTGGTGGTTAATTGGGGGTAGAATCTGTACTATGTGGATTTTTTAAGGTGGAGAAACCATGGATCATTTAACAATTTCATATGGAGCTCTAGTGGATTATGAGCTATTATTTGAGATTATAGTGAAATGTGTCTTTAATGCTAAAAATGAAACTTTGCTAATGAGCTAGTCCAACTATATAACTGTTGGGTGTTTGTTTATACTGAATTCATTTGCATTTAACTCTGGAAATTTGATGGTAACAACATTTGATGATGTAATGATATTTTGTGTAGTCTACGACTATCAAATTCACATTCTGATTAATTTTTTCAGAATTTAGTTAACAACTTTTTCAAAGTCACTTTAAGAAATTAGCTTGAGTTTTTTCAGTGTTAAGCAACTGACAGATTGGTAAACTGTCTTTAAAAAGTAACTTCCCCAACATTGTTACCGTATGTTGCTGAGTAGCTCATTGCCATGGTTTGATCAGATCTTCAAACTTTGACCCTTTACTTGCTGGAGCTAAGTGGCTTGCCTCGTTTCCCTTTCCCTACAGTTTGCCCCTGATCAAAGGGAAGAGTGCTAGAGAGAGTCTGGAGGAGCAGGGTTTGTGGGACGAGTTCAGGTTGAAGTATCCATTCAACCCCATCAAGTTTCAAGACCCCCGTCTCTACGTCGCTGGCGAACAGATGACCAATGATGCTGATGTAATCATGAATAATAGTGCATTCTACTTAGAAGGGCAAATGAGAAAGCAGAAGAACATCCATTCTACTTAAATTCATTAGACTTGTCAGAATTAATTACTGAAACATTGACAACAACGGAAGTGGAAATCAACAACTTGATTGCTAATGACAGGGCCGGTTCCAGGCATAAGAGACATAAACGGTCCCTTAGGGCCTCCAACCGCTAGGGGGCCTCTGACCGCTAAGGTGCCCCCAACTGATAGAGGAGAGGGGGCCCCAAATCTAATTTTACTTAGGGTCCCCAGAAGGCAAGATTTGGCACTGGCTGACGACTTGTGTCCTTATATTCTTCTGATACCATGGGTCTGGGAAAAGTAACCATTCCATTGTCTCTCTTCTCTAGCTGGCTTATTTTGGAGTGATCTCCATTGGAACACCCCCTCAGTCCTTCACAGTTATCTTTGACACTGGCTCGTCCAACCTGTGGGTTCCTTCCGTCTACTGCAGCAGTGCAGCCTGCGGTACTTAACACACACACACACACACACACACACACACACACACACACACACACACAGACTATTACAGTCGTGCACACACACACAGATCTTCCCCCTAGGCTAATTGTGTCTCCCCTCCAGACAACCACAGGAAGTTCAGCCCTGGTCATTCGTCCACCTTCAAGAATGCTGGCAAGAGCCTATCCATTCAGTATGGTACTGGCAGCATGACTGGTTTCATGGGCTATGACACAGTTGTGGTAAAGACAAACACAACACCACGATGACCGGAAATGTAGTGCTTTGTAGGTTTCAGTACTTTCACAAATAATCTCTTTTCTCTTCCTCCTGGTCCACTCTATAGGTGGGTGGGCTCTCTGTGCAGAACCAGTTGTTTGGGCTCAGTCAGACAGAGGCTCCCTTCATGGCCCACATGAAGGCTGATGGCATCCTGGGTCTGGCTTACCCACGCCTTGCTGCCTCTCAGGCCACCCCCGTCTTCGACAACATGATGAACCAACATCTCGTCGACCAGGATATTTTCTCTGTCTACTTGAGCAGGTAATTGATCAGATTGGAGTTTAAGCAGGAAAGCAGGAGACATTCAACATCAAACTAACACAACTCTTTTTCCATCTTTCTCTTATATTAATTTACTACTATATTGTCATGATTGATACAATTTTCAAAGCAATGAAAATGAAAAGAAATGACATGTATATTGACGCATATAAACAAGAACGCATTTAAAAGCAAAACAACACACAACCAATTAAGCGACACATGAATAATGTAAGCTACAAGCACTCATGGTCTCTTTCTCTCCCCTCTTTTTCTCCCCCTTATATCGTTGTTGTCAATCTCCAGGAACTCTGCTGCAGGTAGTGTGGTGACCTTTGGTGGGATTGACCCCAATCACTACCAAGGCTCGATCGCATGGATCCCTCTGTCCTCTGAGCTGTACTGGCAGATTACCGTTGACAGGTGAAGTTACAGAATGTTATATAATGGGTTATATATGCCTATAATATAATACTATAAGCTAGATCAAGCACCCTAAATGACCATCTCCTGGTCTGTGTTTGACTGTATGCACATTGCAGTGTGACCGTGAATGGTCAGGTTGTGGCCTGTAGTGGTGGCTGCCAGGCTATTGTGGACACCGGCACCTCAAACATTGTGGGATCTCAGGGTGACATTGATAGGATCGCAGGTGCTGTGGGATCTTACTCTGCTAACGGCGATGTAAGTCATACCATCACATTGTTCGTTTGTCACAAATAACCGTAATTGACCTTTATAAATGTCCAGTCAGTAGGACCGACATTACTCATGTTGTCTATCTCAGACAGCAAAATCTGTTTAAAATACACAGTCCATCTGCCCAACCTGTTCCCTCTTCTCATTTCATCCCTCCTGCCTCTGTTTGCATCGGACTTTTCAGAACGTGGTGAACTGTAACAGCGTTAACAGCATGCCATCGATTGTCTTCAACATTAACGGACAAGCCTTCACCCTCCCAGGATCAACCTATGTCCGCCAGGTGTGTGTTCATGTGTGTGTGTGTGTGTGTAGAGCTGACATTGCCCAGAAGTGAATATAACACTGTTTTGACTATCTCCCTCTCTGTCTTTGCAACCATACAGTCTCCGTATTATGGCTGCCGTACTGGTTTCCAACGTAGTAACTCTGACCTGTGGATCCTGGGTGATGTCTTCATCAGACAGTACTATTCCATCTTTAACAGAGCCCAGAACATGGTGGGCCTTGCCCTGGCTAGATAATGTAATATAGATCAGCAATGGATCCCATGAAGATATGAACAACAACTACATAAACGTCACCGCTCTCAAGTGCAATAATATCTAATTTAAAGATTGTTTGTGGGTTGTTTATAACTGAAAGTGAGTCATTACACGCTGTGTTTAATTGATTATGATTTCACCCCGCCCACCAAAATAAAATAAGTTGTATCATTATTGGTTTGATGGTCTCTTTTTATAGACATATTAATACAGCGGATATAAAAAGTCTACACACCCCTGGGAAAATGCCAGGTTTTTGTGATGTAAAAGAATGAGACAAAGATAAATCATGTCAGATCTTTTTCCACTTTTAATGTGACCTATAATGTGAACAATTCAATTGAAAAACAAACTGAAATCTTTGAGGGGGAAAAATGAAAAATAAAAACCTTACAATAACCTGGTTGCATAAGTGTAATAAAATTGAACACCTGTGGGGTGATCTGAAGAGGGCTGTGCACAGGAGATGTCCTTGCAATCTGACAGATTTGGAGCGCTTTTGCAAAGAAGAGTGGGCAAATATTGCCACGTCAAGATGTGCCATGCTAATAGACTCCTACCCAAAGACTGAGTGCTGTAATAAAATGAAAAGGTGCTTCAACAAAGTATTAGTTTAAGGGTGTGCACACTTATGCAACCAGGTTATTGTGAGTTTTTATTTTTCCCCCTCAAATATTTCAAGTTGTTTTTCAATTGAATTGTTCACGTTATAGGTCATATTAAAGGTGGAAAAAGTTCTGACATGATTTATCTTTGTCTCATTCTTTTACATCACAAGAACCTGGCATTTTAACAGGGGTGTGTAGACTTTTTATATCCACTGTATATTTGAATAAAGTGTGCACCACAGTATGATAATTTTTTTTAAATAAATAATAAAAATGAATAAAGACAATGTGCAATATGTGTAACCAGAATATGAGAGATAATACCTCTTAGAGCAGTGGTTAGTGTGTCTGGCTGTGATGTTGTGATTTTGAGACCCTGCCCTGCCAAACGCTACTAATATTAGCACTTAAAAAATCTTAGATGAATGCTGATACTTTCTAAACAATTTGGACAGATGACATACCTCTTCCATTGACAAGCAAAGGAAAGATGAAATAGGAGATGCAATATATAGTTGGGGCCAGCACAGGCTAGACTCAACTTACAAATCAGACAGTCCATAAGCCCTCACCCTAGCCACATTCACTTGGGAGAATCTCTATCTACCATCTTAAGTTTTGGTCCAATTTAAAAAATAATTGGTCATCACTCTCCCTTGCTTTGGGAAGTGCACTTGAAAGTACACTTGCATGTGAGGATGTAAAACCTCATTCAAATACTAAGGGTATTGGACAGGAGTATTAAATGGCCCTCAAAGCTATTCCCACACATTTCTGATTGTAACCCCCTAATCATTTACTTTTTTAGACCTGGGACAGGTGGGTGCTATTATTAATAAAGTAGAACAGAAAACCAGCAGGTTCCTTGCCTCGAAGGGTTTAGAGGCTGTCTACTTTGCCATTTGAGTCAATTGATAGAGGGGCACATACATAGAAAACGAGGAACTTACAGTGAATGAGAAACTACAATATCATGTAAAAATAAGATTTTGTAATTATAAATACCTGAATATTCTAACTCAGTTACATATGAAACCATTCATTCCCTTTTCTGTAGTGCCCCCATGTGGCCAATGAAGTTGGTTGGCCAGAGAGATGCTCTGTCAAGTAGGTAACCCTCCACTGAGCCAGCCAGCTCTTTGATAAGGTACATTGGATTAGGATGTTTGCTTTAAGACTTGCATGGCCACCGGCAAAAAATAAACGGGTTGACCCAGTTCGTCTACTAAGTATTGCTTTACTCGGGGTTGACAAGCCGAACAGCCCAGAGCAGAATCGGGGCACAAACGGGCTTACACCCCTCCCTGCCAGTTACAAGACCCACTCGCAGCCGAGTTTCAGGACGTACCAATACTGCTTCTTTGGGTAAAGTATCTCGCTATTGATCAGACCCATAACGTGACACTCATCGAGGACTTGAGAACATATTGCGACCTGAGCAAGCGGTCGGTAATTGTCTGGGTTGTAAAACGTATTGATTATTGCTAACTAGCTCATTCGCTAGCTACTAGAGGGATTACATTCTCGTGCCTGTCTGTGGAGTTCGAGCTAGCAGTTCGCCAAATGGCCGTGCTCATTATACTCAATTGTAAATAAATGTGACAATACAGTTTTTGAGAGGATTGCTATTTAAACACCTGACTAAAAAATTTCCGTCGTTAGTAATGATTTGCTGTGTTATGAAGTTTAGAGCTAAAACCGTTGTCGCTAAAAGGCTAATGTTTTTAGCATGCTTGACAGGCAGTGGTATTCGAAGAACTCATTAAAAACATTTCAGCCAGGGCCAGACCCTTACGCAAGACGTTACAACGGGTGTGCAGTGTGCGTACCTTATTACGGGCTGACGTTTCACAATAGTCGCGCCTCTTACATGCTGCTACTGGGGTTTAGTCAGTTTAGCCCTAAAATTGCTTCATAATCTTGTTCATTCTCTTAAATAAAAAAACAATCCATAACTGTTTTGTCATTAGCCATAGTTTGAAATGCATTTTACAGCATACTTTTTGCAAATATATACTTTTATGTACAGGGAGTGCCATTAGCATGCAAACTTCTGTAAGACGTTGAATAGTGAGCACAGTCAGCTAATGCTAGCATGCACTGGTAGCAAACTAACATTTGTCCCACGTCCCACCACCAAACAATAATGTCATGTTATCATAAAAAGGCTATATTATAGGCAATGACATCATGACATAACATTACCACATGTCAACTCTGTGAATATTTGCAAATTTACTTAAAAACAGATGGTGTATGGCCTTCAAATTGTGATGTGGTCCAATGGGAATGCAAACATTTTCCCAAGCCAGCAGTTGATTTGGCAACTAGGCAAACTTGTGATGGTTGAAACAGCAGGTGGGTTTCCTATTTCTGGATAAATTGCCAGAGATTCGATGGCACAAGCTTGGAGCCCTACCAAGAGTGAGGTGCAGTAGTGCAGATGTCAGATGACAAATACCTGTCCATCTTCTTGGTGAGGTGAGGCTGTACTCTATAAATGTTTAGAGCATGAACTTTTAGGGTTGAGTCACTGCCTTGATGTTTGTGGACAATTACTGAGTGTTGCCTAGGGGAGCGTAACAGTTACACCAGCAGTCTTTGCACTGGAAGGGGGAATCTGTGGAGCTGTCAACCATGATTGAGAGATCTTGGAGTGGACAAGCAGCTCTGTCTCCTCCTCACATCTGAGGAGGGAAAGTCTGCTTAGTTAGTGCAAACAGCCTCTGTGACACAGAGAGGGGTCTTGGTTGGGTGACCCATATGTTGGCTGACTCCTTAGGGTTGAGGAGATATCTGAGAGAGATAGCAGGAGAGTCTGCCAGAGATAGCATGCTCAAGTGTTTTGGAAAGGAAACGACAAAGGAGTACTGGTCTGTTGTTTTTGACGTCAGATGTGTCAAGTGTTGTTTTTTTAGAACTTTGACCATCTTGAACTCAAAGGGGATGCAGCCAGTGGTCAGGGATGGGTTGCTAAGGGCCACGAGTAATGGGAAAGTCTCCAGAGAGGGTTTGGAGAAGGGGACGGGGTTAAGGGGGCAGGTTGTCTGGTGATCGTACATCACTAGGTGCAGGATTTAATTTGGAGAGGGCAGGAAAAAAGGGTTAGTGTGTTGACAAGTTTGGTATGTGGGACAAGTGTCCTCAGTAGGTTTAGTGAATGAGGTGCGGACGTCATCAACAGAGGGGAGGTGGACATTCCAGGAGTGGTTGGAAAAGTTTCCTGTGGTTAGAGGAAGAATCTTAAGATGTGTAGAGATTGAATGTGGCTTTAGCAGTGGATTGAGAAGAAGAGAAGGTAGCAAGGAGGTAGCGAAAGAATTATCCCTTTTTGTCAGTCGCTTCGGTGACACAGTGGGGAACACGCATGCATCAAGCAAATCTGTGATAACAAATACAATCACTCCCTACAGGTGTGTAGCAGCCAGGAGCCCCACGTCCTGTGCTATAAATACCCAGTATACACCTGCAGTCACTGGTTTACCACTGTGACTGACGACTCTGGACGGATTCTTATTGATGGAAAAAGACTGCAAATAAATCATTCTGGTAATGTGTTTACCATAATGGCTTATATCGCCTGGTTCACAGTATTCTGCTGAACACTGTGAAAAAAGAAAACTGGTGCTGCTAGCACAAACATAACGGAATCAAGCAACAAGTGAAGACATGACCAAATTTAATCACATCCGCCTGGAAGAGTAAGAGGAAAATGAGTGATAGTTTTACGTGCCCATGGCTCTGAGAGGTGGACCTGTGGTGTGGCCCCTAGCTGCTTGATTGTATTTGTTTTCACGGATATGGTTGACACATGCGTGCTCCCGTCAGTGGCACCTCATAACCCAAGGATAGATTATTGAGAAGTTGCTTTTCTTCAATTTTTTGCTCAGCTGCCAGCAGTTCTGTTCTGTGAGTTTGAAGTGAGTCATTTAATGACAGAGCAGCAGAAATGAAGGGCTGAACTGGCCGGCAGGGAGGACATTACAGGCTGTGGAGAGGAACAAGAGTATCATTGAAGAGGAAGAATTAGGAGACGATTTTATGAAAATCCTGCGAAAAGCTTGGAAAACGTTACCACAGGGCTACTTGAAGAAATTACACAGACAACCAAAATGAATTTTCAGTTTTGAATTCTAAGGGAGGCCATACAAATTTACATTTTGTTGTCTTTTATTGTATATTTTTGTTATTTTTTACTGTTATTATACCAGGGAAATATTTTCTTACACATTATTGTTGTTGTTGTTACATATTTATAGTAACAACATGCCGTATTAATGTTTCTTTTGTGCGTACTTCAGTGTTATAAAGCCTAGTGATTTTTCAAATTAATAAACACATCCTGCTTAGATGAATGTCTTTAAGTAATTTCTCAGGTGGCCAAGGAATTTTGAATACTAATGTATATTAAATGTACTATTAATAAATAAATAAATAAACAGTGTTAAATAACACAATTTTTCTTTGCCTAACTGAAAATTCTTTATTTTTATTATACATACAGTGGGGAGAACAAGTATTTGATACACTGCTGATTTTGCAGGTTTTCCTACTTACAAAGCATGTAGAGGTCTGTAATTTTTATCATAGGTACACTTCAACAGTGAGAGACGGAATCTAAAACAAAAATCCAGAAAATCACATTGTATGATTTTTAAATAATTAATTTGGATTTTATTGCATGACATAAGTATTTGATACATCAGAAAAGCAGAACTTAATATTTGGTACAGAAACCTTTGTTTGAAATTCCAGAGATCATACGTTTCCTGTAGTTCTTGACCAGGTTTGCACACACTGCAGCAGGGATTTTGGCCCACTCCTCCATACAGACCTTCTCCAGATCCTTCAGGTTTCGGGGCAGTCGCTGGGCTAAATGGACTTTCAGCTTCCTCCAAAGATTTTCTATTGGGTTCAGGTCTGGAGACTGGCTAGGCCACTCCAGGACCTTGAGATGCTTCTTACAAAGCCTCTCCTTAGTTGCCCTGGCTGTGTGTTTCGGGTCGTTGTCATGCTGGAAGACCCAGCCACGACCCATCTTCAATGCTCTTACTGAGGGAAAGAGGTTGTTGGCCAAGATCTCGCGATACATGGCCCCATCCATCCTCCCCTCAATACGGTGCAGTCGTCCTGTCCCCTTTGCAGAAAAGCATCCCCAAAGAATGATGTTTCCACCTCCATGCTTCACGGTTGGGATGGTGTTCTTGGGGTTGTACTCATCCTTCTTCTTCCTCCAAACACGGCGAGTGGAGTTTAGACCA
>JACXGI010000058.1:0-12101 GCA_016801175.1 Esox masquinongy | reverse complement strand
ATCAGACGGGCCTGGACATGCGCTGGCTTGAGCAGGGGGACCTTGCGTGCGCTGAAGGATTTTAATCCATGATGGCGTAGTGTGTTACTAATGGTTTTCTTTGAGACTGTGGTCCCAGCTCTCTTCAGGTCATTGACCAGGTCCTGGCGTGTAGTTCTGGGCTGATCCCTCACCTTCCTCATGATCATTGATGCCCCACGAGGTGAGATCTTGTTTGGAGCCCCAGACCGAGGGAGATTGACCGTCATCTTGAACTTCTTCCATTTTCTAATAATTGCGCCAACAGTTGTTACCTTCTCACCAAGCTGCTTGCCTATTGTCCTGTAGCACATCCCAGCCTTGTGCAGGTCTACAATTTTATCCCTGATGTCCTTACACAGCTCTCTGGTCTTGGCCATTGTGGAGAAGTTGGAGTCTGTTTGATTGAGTGTGTGGACAGGTGTCTTTTATACAGGTAACAAGTTCAAACAGGTGCAGTTAATACAGGTAATGAGTGGAGAACAGGAGGGCTTCCTAAAGAAAAACTAACAGGTCTGTGAGAGCCGGAATTCTTACTGGTTGGTAGGTGATCAAATACTAATGTCATGCAATAAAATGCAAATTAATTATTTAAAAATCATACAATGTGATTTTCTGGATTTTTGTTTTAGATTCCGTCTCTCACAGTTGAATTGTGCCTATGATAAAAATTAAAGACCTCTACATGCTTTGTAAGTAGGAAAACCTGCAAAATCGTCAGTGTATCAAGTTCTCCCCACTGTATGTATGTATGTATGTATATATGTATATGTATACATGTATGTGTGTGTATATGTACAGTGGATATAAAAAGTCTACACACCCCTGTTAAAATGCCAGGTTCTTGTGATGTAAAATAATGAGAAAAAGATAAATCATGTCAGAACTTTTTCCACCTTTAATGTGACCTATAACATAAACAATTCAATTGAAAAACAAACTGAAATCTTTTAGGGGGAAAAATAAAAAACTCACAATAACCTGGTTGCATAAGTGTGCACACCCTTAAACTAATACTTTGTTGAAGCACCTTTTGATTGTATTACTGCACTCAGTCCTTTTGGGTAGGAGTCTATTAGCATAGCACATCTTGACGTGGCAATATTTGCCCACTCATCTTTGCAAAAGCCCTCCAAATCTGTCAGATTGCGAGGACATCTCCTGTGCACAGCCCTCTTCAGATCACCCCACAGATTTTCAATTGGATTCAGGTCTGGGCTCTGGCTGGGCCATTCCAAAATGTTAATCTTCTTCTGGTGAAGCCATGCTTTTGTGAATATGGATGTGTGCTTTGGGTCATTGTCGTGCTGAAAGGTGAACTTCCTCATCGTCTTCAGCTTTCTAACGGACGCCTGAAGGTTTTGTGCCAAAATTGCCTGGTATTTGGAACTGTTCATAATTCCCTCCACCCTGACTAAGGCCCCGGTTCCAGCTGAAGAAAAACAGCCCCAAAGCATGATGCTGCCACCACCATGCTTCACTGTGGGTATGGTGTTCTTTGGGTGATGTGCAGTGTTGGTTTTGTGCCAAACATACCTTTTGGAATTATGGCCAAATAGTTCAACCTTGGTTTCAACCATAACACATTTTCCCACGTGCTTTTGGGGGACTTGATGTTTGTTTTTGCAAACTTCAGCCGGGCTTGGATGTTTTTCTTTGTAAGAAAAGGCCTCCGTCTTGTCACCCTACCCCATAGCCCATTCATATGAAGAAAACGAGAGATTGTTGTCACGTAGCACACAGCCAGTACTTGCCAGAAATTCCTGCAGTTCCTTTAATGTTGCTGTAGGCCTCTTGGAAGCCTCCCTGACCAGTTTTCTTCTCGTCTTTTCATCAATTTTGGAGGGACATCCAGTTCTTGGTAATGTTTCTGTTGTGCCATATTTTCTCCACTTGATGATGACTGTCTTCACTGTGTTCCATGGTATATCTAATGCTTTGGAAATTCTTTTGTACCCTTCTCCTGACTGATATCTTTCAACAATGAGATCCCTCTGATGCTTTGGAAGCTCTCTGTGGACCATGGCTTTTGCTCTGACGTGCAACTAAGAAAATTTCAGGAAAATCCTACTAGAACAGCTGAACTTTATTTGTGAATAATCAGAGTCACTTTAAATGATGGCAGGTGTGTAGTGACTTCTATTTAACATGAGTTTAAATGTGATTGGTTAATTCTGAACACAGCCACATCCCCATTTATAAGAGGGTGTACACACTTATGCAACCAGGTTATTCTAAGGTTTTTATTTTTCACTTTTCCCCCTCGTAGTTTTCAGTTTTTTTTTTCAATTGAATTGTTCACATTATAGGTCACATTAAAAGTGGAAAAAGTTCTGCCATGATTTATCTTTGTCTCATTCTTTCACATCACAAAAACCTTGCATTTTCACAGGGGTGTGTAGCCTTTTAAATCCACTGTATGTGTATGTATGTATGTATGTATATGTATATATTTATGTATATCTATTTGTATGGGAGTGTTATGGTAAAAACAAAACAAAAACGTGCATCCCTTGGTGTTCCAGGGCCAGGATTGGGAAACACTGAGCTAGCCTCTAGGCCCTAAATGAAACAGAATTATTTTCTTTAAAAGGGGTGGAACTTAGTTTAAATTAGTGACGCTTCATAACACGTAATCTCAATGATATGCCAATGATTTGCTCGGGCATCGCTCCAAAAACTATTCACTAGATATGATCATGGCTAGAAGGGATACAGCTCGTGTCACTTCACTGGGCTCAGATGTTTCACATGATTGCTACTGCACGCCAAATGGAGAGTATTCCCCCAGCTGTATCATTGTTAAAACATAAAAAAAAAATAGTTTTATGAGGACAGATCTTAGTATTGTCTTTTCCAGTCAGTGATGGTGTTATTTGCAAACAATTTGTTTACCAATGAAGTTCCAACCGTTAGCACCTCTGTGTTTCTCTTAAACCACCAGTACAACCAGCCGAGCCAGTCTAAGCATGGCGTCTGGCAGTGAGGGGCCAGGCAATACCCCGACCAAACTTCAGAAACCCCCTAACCGCCTGGGACAGGAGAAGTCATCTTACCTACTGCAACACGCACACAACCCAGTAGACTGGTGGGTTAGGTTCTCACAAATGCTTGTGAACTGGTTTATTACTCTGCTTATTATTTGCTTCCACTGGTATATTTAATCTAAAAGTATATTCCAACCATTTATTGTAAGTGAGTCACATTGTGTGTCTTACCCAACTCCCAGGTATCCATGGGGACAAGAGGCATTTGACAAAGCCAGGCAAGAAGACAAGCCTATCTTTCTGTCAGTGGGCTATTCTACCTGTCACTGGTGTCATGTGATGGAGAGGGAGTCCTTTGAAGACGAAGAGATTGGAAAAATCCTCAGTGACAACTTTGTGTGTATTAAGGTTGACCGGGAAGAGAGACCTGATGTGGACAAGGTCTACATGACCTTTGTGCAGGTGTGTCTTTGTGTGTGTCTTTGTGTGAGTGTGTAAGTAAGAGATGCCTTCGTACTTTATCACAGTTCAATGATCAGTGTATTAAGGGGAAATAAAATGAACTCAGCCATGTGGGGTTATATCCAATACCACAAATCCAGTATGAACAAGGGTTCCTTTCTCTAAGTCTGTGGGAGGCAGCAGAGTTAACCAATCCCGCTCTGGGTTGGCATGAAGTATCATAAACATCTGTCTTAAAAATGAATCATCTGCTAATCTTTCTGCAATGATCTTGTTTGAATTGTACATTTTAATGCGTCGGCTGATAAATTATTTGAAATGTATGTGGTTGTGTGTCTGCGTAAACATAAACAAGTAATTTTATCTGCTTTATGTTCACTTGTATTGCTGTCTCTGGTCACTCCAGGCAACCAGTGGAGGTGGCGGTTGGCCAATGAGTGTATGGCTGACTCCTGACCTACGACCTTTCCTTGGGGGCACGTACTTTCCCCCCAGGGACAGTGGTAGGAGGCCTGGACTCAAAACTGTCCTTGCTAGAATAATGGAGCAGGTAACGCTGTTTCAAGCTGGAAGTGCTTTTCATAAGTGCAGTAGAATTTATTTACGATCATACATTACTTGGATATGCCTAGGGACTTGTTGGTTGTGTGAATGGGGTGTGAGAGTGGGAAATATATTAGGGGTATAACAACAG
The DNA here is from genome assembly GCA_016801175.1 of Esox masquinongy. Classification (NCBI taxonomy): domain Eukaryota; kingdom Metazoa; phylum Chordata; class Actinopteri; order Esociformes; family Esocidae; genus Esox; species Esox masquinongy. The sequence goes on along the minus strand of JACXGI010000058.1, from coordinate 7,940 downwards.
TTTGTGTGTCTCTCAGTGGGTGGATAACCGTGATGCGTTGGAGTCCAGTGGTGAGAGAGTTTTGGAAGCTTTGAAGAAGGGAACCTCAATTGCAGCTAACCCCGGGGAAACCCCGCCCCCTGCCCCGGACGTAGCCTATCGCTGCTTTGCACAGCTAGCACACTCCTATGAAGAGGAATACGGGGGTTTTAGGGATTCTCCCAAGTTCCCCTCACCAGGTAAACACACACACATCTGTACAGACACACAGCTGGTCTGGCTACCCAGGCCAAGCCCATGCTTGCTGGAGTTTAGTTTTGTGGTTAGTTTCGTATCCACAATAAATCTGAATACAATTATAAGTTATGATCTTTCGACTTTGCTCTCCAACAAACCTTCCTGGGCTCTCTCCTCCCTCCCCCGGCCGTCTCTGTAGTGAATCTCATGTTCCTGATGTCTTTCTGGTCTGTGAACCGTTCGTCCTCTGAGGGTGCCGAGGCTCTCCAGATGACCCTTCACACACTCCGCATGATGGCCCTGGGTGGCATCCACGACCATGTGGGACAGGTAAACCCACCCACTCCCTCCATCACACAAACTCTGAAATGCCTACGTACTCTTTCTCACTTATGCCTCTCTTCTGTGTCTCAGGGGTTCCATCGCTACTCTACAGACTCCTCCTGGCACGTTCCCCACTTTGAGAAGATGCTTTACGACCAGGCCCAGCTAGCTGTGGCCTACATCACTGCCTACCAGGTGTGTGTGTGTAAATGTGTATGTTTGTTTGTGTGTGTGTGCGGGCGTGTTTGGATCCCAGCCACAATCGTTTATTGGCTCTCTATACAATAATCATTTTCCCGCCCAAAAAAATCTTTGTCAGCAGAATTCCCCTGGATGAATTATGTAGCCTGTCTGGGGAAGTGTTTTAGGAAGTAAACTCTGTTAGGGGATGTCACATCACGGGAGGGTTATGCATGGTACTGTCTACTACAATAGACATGTCCATTATGCTGTTGGATGTACAGTAGAACACAGCAACAAGACTGTCCTCCTCATTGACTTTTCAAAGGCCAACCTCAGCACTTTGGATTAGATAAAGATTCTTTACTTGGAATGTGTGCTCAGAGAGGATGTTTTACACTGGCTGCCTCGGCTTACTGTTGTGAGTGACGGTTACTGCCTTCATGCTTTACTGTTTCTATGTGTCTTCTGTTCATAGGCTGTGTTTTTTTGGCAAACATTGTTGTCTGGCACTGGAGCCAAACAACTTTTTGACTCATCAACTTTTTGACTCATCTGTCCAGAGCTCGTTGTTCCAGTAGATTTGGTGTTTACCCAGGTTTTGTCTGGCACATGGCCGTCGTGTCTTGATTGTCCTTTTTGAGAGCAGAGTCGTCTTGCTTTCTGACCTCCCATGTCGGCCAACTTTTTGCAGTCTCTTTCTGACAGTTGACCCTGATGCACTTAGACATTGATTGTGGCAAGAATGGACTGTAGATTCCTTGATGTTAACCTGGGGTTCTTATAGACTTTGTTCTTAGAGACTTTGAGGCTTCTATCAGCATCTTTTGTCTGGCTCTTGGACTTAAGTAGATTACCCGTAGTCTGGAAATGTCTTTATTTGTAGATGGTTGGTTGGACAGTGGAATGATGTTTCAAATGGCTTTTAAATGGCTTTGTAACCCCTTCTATACTAGATAGGCATCAACATTTTTTCTTAGGGCTTCGAATACTGTAGGTCTTGATTTGGCATGATGAGTTACCACACACCCATTTGGTTAAGACCAAACCCGACCAACTTTCTAATCTTTATGGAAGACTGGACCCTCTCAAATTACTCTCTTGCGACTTTCTAATTTGCACCTGTTTTGGTGCACCTGATTCTAATTTTAATCATTTTATCTCTATGGATGTACTAACCTTTCCACATACAGAAATTTAATTTCTGTTTACTTTAATTTCATACATGGTTTCACAGTTTGTTTTTTGTGATTTGTGAAATTGGGTTTGGATTATCAATGAATGTGGTTGGAATTTAGCTTATATATCCATGTGTCCAAATATGTTGTTGGTGCAGTGTTCTCATCTACCGAAGCCTATGGTTGGGTGGTTTAAATGTTTTACATGCTATATTCTCTGGGTGCACGCCTTTGGGGTTCTGGTCTGGTTATATAAAGGTTGCAGGATGGTTGTTCTACAGTGATATGTTATGTGGGGGCAGGTGTCAGGGGAACCGGTTTTCTCTGATGTGGCCCAGGATATTCTCCTCTACGTCTCGAGGGACCTCAGTGACAAGGTGAGCCATCTCTCTCCTACCTCATTAACGAGTGTGTGTGCGCATGCACGTTTGGGTTTGTGTGTGAGGGGACAGGTGATGCATTGTACGCTTTAGAAAAATACCCCTGCGTTCCAGCTGAGGTCAACCCATTTCTTCCTCTCTAAGCCCTGCTCCAAGGCACGACGGTGGCCATCTTCGTTTGATTAATGTCTCAGCAGACCAGAGCGGACTATACAATTAAAGCCACACTCATTGAGATCATTATATTCCCCCACGATTTATTATGTAATTACATGGTAAGAAATAATGCTTGGAAAGTAATTTACCACAGACGCTATGTTTCTTTTATAGGACTTCCTGTTACAGGTCTTTCTCTTGAACGCTTCCATATGGAGAATGTATGATAATGAACAATAGAGTAGTCATAGTCCTAGTTTATACTTATTTTAGCTGCTGGAACACAGAAGGGTTATATCATCTGTCTGTAGTATTTGTTATTCCACTTTTTTAATTGGAGTTAAACAACAGTTTAAGATCTATTACATTTAGCATACAGAAGATTGTATTAACACATTGCTGTCCAAATACCCTCCCTCTATCTGTCTCTTGGTACAGTCTGGGGGCTTCTACAGTGCTGAGGATGCAGACTCCCTTCCTACTTCGGGGGGGACTGAGAAGAGGGAGGGGGCGTTCTGTGTGTGGACCTGGTCAGAGGTCAGAGAACTACTTCCTGCTGTGGTGGACGGGGCAACAGGGGGCGCTACAGAGGCTGACATCTTCATGCACCACTACGGGGTCAAAGAACAAGGCAACGTGGACCCAGGACAGGTGTGTGTGGTGAAACCAGCAGTTACAATAATAGCACACAACCAGAATGAGCACCTCCCCTGCGGGAAGGCCGCAGGGAGGTGCTCATTCTGGGAGTGGGGTGCTGCTAATCTGACTGCTACAAGGTTCAGGCCTTTGCCCACAAGCTGCCCAAATATCAGGCCCTCATATTACATCTGAACAGCCTTAGTTATTACTTCAGACTTGTGATATTAGGGCTTCTGGTCCGTGCTCACAGGCTGACCGTGTGTGGCCCTCTGTGCGGAGGACTACATAAGTCAAGCGTGAAGCAGGAATTGAGGTATTGCTCTGTCAGCGGTCGTGGGCAGACTCACTGTGTGGAAGGCTACTGTGTCTCTCTCTGTAGCCTCTAGATGTGATGCTTGTCCATTACCCTAAGAATGTTTCAGTTATCATAAATGAATCTTTTTTGTGTCTTCTGTGTGTGTCAGGACCCTCATGGGGAGCTGCAGGGCCAGAATGTATTGATTGTACGTTATTCTGTGGAGCTGACAGCTGCACGCTTCGCCCTCACTGTAGAAAAGGTCTCTAAGCTACTGGCCTCCGCTAGAGCCAAGATGGCAGAAGTCAGGAAGAGTCGGCCGGCCCCTCATCTCGACACCAAAATGCTGGCCTCCTGGAATGGTATGAGCGCACTATAGTTGAATAGAGTTCACCTCAGGATAACTGTGACAAACAGTGGATCTTCATCATGCGAGCTAATTCCTATGGCAGGCTGACTTGACTTTTTCCTGAGTTAAGTGACAGAGCCATGAATTGACGACCAATTGAATCAGATTCCTTCCCTCTTGCTTATTCAATCTCAATGAATCATTTTTTATTACCAGCCATAGCTCAAGTTAGCGCGACAGGTGTTCGATCAGTACCCATTATATTGATAATAACATTATCATGATATAGATAAGCTCAAGGTGGAATGTAAAGCTATTTTTCTGAACATTCTGAATGCATCTACAGCATCGTACTACACCCCTCAGGTCTCCATGTCATGCATGAGTTTATCAGTATCTCTGAGCTAATGAAGCCAGGCGATTTCAGGAGCCATAACATTAAAGCTCTTTCCTCCATCTAGTCCTTCATTAGTCAATCAGTTCATTAATCAGATGTTCCCTGGAGCAGACAGCACTCCACTGGGGCTTAGGTGACTGGCCTGCTCCCTACCAACTACCAGCACTTTGATTTTGACATGAAAGATGGCGGGAGGGATAGGAGAGAGGGGGCCGCAGCCATCAGGGAAACTTCAAAGCCTTGTAATCATCAAGCTGCCACCTCACAGAGTCACTGAGCCACTCCACAGAGAGAGAGGGAGAGAGGGAGGGAGAGAGAGCGGGAGGGGGGGGATAGATAGATAATCAGTGTTCCACTGCAGGACAACATCACAGGAATACATTGAAACCATGGCACTTGCGGTTGCTTGGCAATATTTTTGGCTTGGCAATATGTCAAGGGAATTCCTAACCTCTCAATCTGCCCCCTCCCTTACTCTGTCTTTCCTCCCATCTCTCTCTTTCTCTCTGTTTTTTCTTTCTCTCTCTCTCTCTCTCTCTCTCTCTCTCTCTCCCTGTCTGCCTTTTCTCTCCAGGTCTGATGTTGTCAGGCTTCGCGCGTGTTGGCTCTGTGCTAGATGACAAGGCTCTGCTGGAAAGAGCAGTGCATGCCGCCCGCTTCCTGAAGGAGCACCTGTGGGACACAGAGCGACAGATCATCCTTCACTCCTGTTACCGTGGAGATGAGATGGAGGTGGAGCAGGGGTAAGATGGGGGATAATGATGATGTTTAGGGGATAAACAAGAACCTCAGTCCAACAGTATGCTCTGGATCCTCCACACACTTGTAGGCAGGCCAGGGACAAACACACGGTATATCCAGGAGTTGTGGGTTTATGCTCTGCCGAAGACACCATGAGGGAGGAAATGCATTCACAAACACTGTGGAAATTTGACTATCAGCAGAGAATCAGGCCAGGAACGCTAAACCCAGTTGTAACTTTTATCCAAGAAATGTAGTGGTTATGCACCATAAACCGCACATTCCTATGATGTACATTGGTAAGTGATGCAATTATGTGACAACAATGTGTTGTGACATTTTTCAGGAGTATGTAGTTATAATAATTTAGCAACCAACATCAACCTCTACGAACAACCCACGCTGCAACTCCCTCTAGACCGACTCTAGGTGCATTTTTCCCTCCGTGGCTAGCTAGTTAAAAAATTTGTCCACACAATGGAGTAAATATCAGCATGCTTCCGCAAACCGCAATCACCTTCTTCAACTTAGTAAATATTGAGTTTCTTATCAGGTAGCCAATGGCGATGTGCAACGTTTCTCTGGAAGCAAAGCAAGGTGGCCCGATTCAGCTGAAATTTGAAGAGGAGACTACGAGGAAAATGGCCAAACTTTTATCTTCGTTGGATGAAGAAAATACAAGAACGGCACACTTTGTACTTTGTGGAAACCAAATATACGCTGCATACTTTATCATGACCATATACACAGACTTCGCTGTTAAATAATGGTGAAAGAAATAAATAAAACCTTTTTTCAAAATGAGGACATGTAAAATGTCCCCATTAATCACATTTTCATGGTTTAACCACGGTTTGTGAACATTTTCTCCTCACATATTTATAGATACTAAAACCTGTTCTCACACACAGTACAGCACACACATAAAAACAGACACAAACACACACACACACACACACACACACACACACACACACACACACACACTCACACACACAGGCCTGGTTCCAGTGGACTGGTCTCATTCATAACATGTCCTGTTCCCTTAGCATCAGCAGGTTGTTGTCTGTAGAATTTTTACCCAGGAGAATGCTTACCTGGGCTCTTTTTCTCCCTACGGCTAGCCTGGTCCTACCTAGATCTCTGTCATGCCAGGCACATATAGGACAGACCAAATTGGCTGAAGGGATGGCTAGTGCGTTCTAGATCTGGGTTAATGGACCTGGAGGTCTTGTGGTACCACACACTGGCTCACGGCATGCTGTGGCTGTTACCAGGGAGAGAACTGGCCGGGTGGAAGACTTTGTGGTTGGGTTGAGAGCCAGTTGCGTGAGAGAGGGGGTTTTGCTGGATAGCTGCACAGCACTGATTAGGGTAGTTTTTCCAAACTGATGCTCCTATCGTGTAACCCTAACATTACAATATTAGATTTAGCCCTGAAAGAAACACAGCTGATTCAACTAATCAAGTGCTCTTTTCATCTCATCCGCCTCCTTCCCCCGTTCTTGTTCTCAGTTATAATTGAACCCATATCTTCAACTGATAGCTGGAACGGCTTTAAACACCCTAATTTAATCGGCTCCGATGGGAAACCACTATGAGAGTGAAATTGTTCTTAACTTCTAATGAAAGTACTCTGTCTGGGTTTGAATGATGGAGAGGAGTCGCTTCTGAGAACAGTAAACATTAAACTGTTTGAAATCCCCGAAAAGTTTGGAGGTAAGTTATCAAACCAAAACACACATTCGGGGATGTGCGTGTGTGTCTATGTGTGTGTGAGAAGACATCCTCAGACTCTGAAAGGTTTCCTATCTGATTGATATGCAGCCACTTAAGCTTTGTGAGCCTCCTACAAGTTCATCTGGCTGACACACTGGGAGGAGAGCAAAGACCTTCTGTCTAGGTCTCCCCTTTCTCCTTTTCCATCTACAATCTCCCCTTCCCTCCCTCCCTCTCTCCCAACTGTGTATCTTGGAATAGATTCTGTTGCTGCATCCCGAATGTCTCTGTTCCCAATATGTCTGGTTAGAAGTAGTGCACTACATAGGAAAAAGGGTGTGTTTTGGAACAGTTCCTCTCATCTCCTTCCTGCTTGACTGTCTGAAGTCTTACACTTCTCTATTGTTAACTAGTTATTTTTGAGACTCTGTGGTCATTAAGCAGGTCAAAATGAGGGGTGCTGTACCAAACCGGTCAGATGCAAGCCAGTCAGATGCAAGCCATCAGTTTATGAGACCAAACAGACAGAACCCATTGTTTTCTGGGAACAACCAGATGGTTTGTCGTTTTGATCGACAAACCATCTTTTTGATGGGTAGGCCTTCAGATCCTGACTCCTTGTGGAGAAGAAACTACTCTCTGCCGACATGGCACAGCATTTGTTTGGGGTCAAGGAAAATCGGTAGCCAGTCGACCTCTCCTCAGCCTGGGAACCCTTGTGAGGTGAAGTGTTGGCAGACCCATGGAAAGATACGCATGCTTTGTCCATCTCCCACCCCACCATTCCTCCGCCACCAGTCACCGAGCCATCAGTCCTCCTGTCACCATTCCCCTTCCACTCACCTTATCACGGTCAGACCCTCCAGGACAGGCTGGGAAAAGGGTGGAGGATGGAGGCCAGGGCAGTTGGGGTGTTGGGGTGCTACTGTGGTTCAATTACAGTGACAGGCAGTGTAACATGAGCACTGTTTGACCCCCAGACATTTGTCACACCGTCGTCTGAACAGTAGAACACTACCTCTGATAAATGATCAATTCATCCTTCATTAACGTCTCTCCCTTAATCTCCAAGGGTGTCGCCCATCGCTGGTTTCCTAGACGATTATGCGTTTGTCATCTGTGGTCTGCTGGACCTGTACGAGGCCACGATGCAGACAGACTGGCTCCGCTGGGCGGAGGAGCTGCAGGAGCGACAGGACCACCTCCTCTGGGACGCCGAGGGCGGAGGCTACTACTGCAGCAACCCCACCGACCCAACAATACTGCTACGACTTAAACAAGGTGAGGGAGGGTCTCCGTCTCTCTGAACCTGTCTGTGAATCTTAGAGAGGGTGTCTGTCTCTCTGAACCTGTCTGTGAATCTTAG
>JACXGI010000057.1:156837-207868 GCA_016801175.1 Esox masquinongy | reverse complement strand
TGCACTGGGGATCAAACAGTTCATTGAGGGAACCATGAATGCCAACATGTACTGTGACATACTGAAGCAGAGCATGATCCCTTCCCTTCGGACACTGGGCTGCAGGGCAGTTTTCCAACATGATAACGATCCCAAACACACCTCCAAGACGACCACTGCCTTGCTAAAGAAGCTGAGGGTAAAGGTGATGGACTGGCCAAGCATGTCTCCAGACCTAAACCCTATTGAGCATCTGTGTGGCATCCTCAAACGGAAGGTGGAGGAACGCAAGGTCTCTAACATCCACCAGCTCTGTGATGTCGTCATGAAGGAGTGGAAGAGGACTCCAGTGGCAACCTGTGAAGCTCTGGTGCACTCCATGCCCAAGAGGGTTAAGGCAGTGCTGGAAAATGATGGTGGCCACACAAAATATTGACACATTGGGCCCAATTTGGACATTTTCACTTAGGGGTGTACTCACTTTTGTTGCCAGCAGTTTAGACATTAATGGCTGTGTGTTGTGTTATTTTGAGGGGACAGCAAATTTACACTGTTATACAAGCTGTACACTCACTACTTTACGTTGTAGCAAAGTGTCATTTCTTCAGTGTTGTCACATGAAAAGATATACTCAAATATTTACAAAAATGTGAGGGGTGTACTCACTTTTGTGAGATACTGTATATATATATATATGTGTGTGTGTGTGTGTGTAAAATATATTTGAAAAGGGTTTGAAATATTTAAAATGTACGCTGTGTAAAATGTAAAAAAAAAACAGAATGCAATGATGTGCAAATCATTTTATCCATATATTCAATAGAAAATAGTGCCAAGACAACATATCAAATGTTGAAACTGAGAAATGTAATAGTTTCTTGAAAAATATAGGGTAAGATGGGGTACACTACCCCCTAAGAACATTGTCTACTTGCGGACACAAAAATTAAAATGTTGAGGGACAAAGGGTATGTGGATGATGATTAGGCTTACTGTAGGAGAATAAACTGTAAGGGAACCAAATGGATGCAGTTTATACTTTTTTAGATATTTGATGAAATGTTGTCATAAGAAAATAGTTTTTTTGTACTGGGGTAACAGGGGGGCTCGTTACCCCAATAGGGCTTTACACATGTAATAAAGTCCATTTAATCTGTTATATGCATACATTTTTTTTTAAATTGATACTAATTACAGTTAGCAAGCACAAACTTAGCTTGTGATTGTACAAATGACATGCATAACCATAAAGGGGGTAATTAGCTGCTGGGGGCCAGTTACCCCTTGTAGTTACTCCCAACACACTCATCCAACATATTACTACTTTATTTAAAAAGTATTCAACACTTTCTCTCTAAACAAGTGGATTATTTATCTGAAGGCTTTACTACTTGTACATATGACAAAATGTATATATCTAACCTAATTGAAACATGTCTGGAAATCTTTAAACATTTTTAAAAAATTGATCAACTTACATCAGAATCGTTTTGTGGGAATATGTCCAAAAGTTGTGATGACACAGAGAACATTTTTAGTTAAGCAAGATCAGTGGCAGACAGGGAAAGTGTTGGGCAAAATATTTGGTCACACCTTATGGGATTTTTCTGAATTACATGGGGAGGGGGACAAGTTACCCCTGGGGTATTTTACCCCATCTTACACTAAGCTCACTTTGAATTTGATGCCAGCAACACATTTCAAAAAAGTTGGGACAGGGGCAACAAAAGACTAGAAAAGTTGTGGAATGCAAAAAAAACACCTGGTGGAACATCTCACAAATAATTAGGGCCTAGTTTCGCGATAAAGTGGCACTTTCAATGGTTTAACAATGCACATAAACGGTTTAACAATGCACGTAGCCTTACACCTTGGCCAGACCACATCCGCCAATTGTGTTGTGAATGCATCGTTTTGTTGCAAGCCCTTTCTATGTCGCTACGCGTTATTTTTTGATTTACGACGCATTTATGAACAGAGAGTCTGATATGTGCGGTCGCCGGTTATCCTGCACTTTTTGATTTGTCAGAAGATATTTGTAGAGACATAAATACTACAAATAATGCATGGAGGGAGATTTAATCCGATATTCGGCTACCAGCTCAGTAACTGGCTATACAAAAGAACTTTTGTTATGTAAGCAACTGCATGTTTGTCAGCTCCACTTGAGAATAACTTGCTAGCTACATAGAAACTCTGTTCTAGCCACAAGCTGTATAGGTAGTTTGAGTGTGTGTAGAGCAGTGTATTTTTGTTCGTTTTAGTCATTACAATTACAATTATGTAGGCCATACTTTTTACAAATAATACTTAATATATTTACAAATATATTCACTTAATTCCGTTCTGACAATGCTTTTTGGAGGAGATTAGATGCAACATATTTATAAATTGACAGTTTCCGGTTTGAATAACCACACGTTTTGGCATACGAGTAGGAAAAATCCAACACATGCAACACCACAAACGCGATGCATCTACAAAGGGTACGCGTAGTGCTGTACAGTATGTCTTTGCATCATAATGCACATGTTCATTGGAAATGATTGAACTTCCGTTGTTACGCATATGCATGACGGATTTGGTCTGGCCAGGGCGTTAACTATTTGCGATCACTCGCATGTTGAGGGAGGCGCTATTTCACAAAAACAGTTAAGTGCCTGTCACGATGGACTAACGAGGGGTCCGGAGCACTCGTTAATTAACGAGCGATGTTACGTGCCACTTAAGTAACAATGCTTGCGGGAAACGCACTGATAAAATAACGAGGCACTTGTGTGTATCTTACGATCATCTTAGTGCTTTGGGAAACCGGGCCTAGGTCAATAGGCAACATGTCAGCAACATGATTGGGTATAAAAAGAACATCCCAGAGAGGATGAGTCTTTCAGAAGTAAAGATAGGGAGGAGTTCACCACCCTGTGAAAGACTGCACAGGCAAATAGTGAAACAATGTAAGAACAACGTTTCTTAATGTAAAATTGCAAAGGGTTTGGGGATCTTATTATCTATGGTGCATAATATAAAAAGATTCAGAGAATCTGGAGAAATCTCTGTATGCAAGGGACAAGGGTGAAAACCAGTATTGGATGGCCGTGTTCTTCGGGCCCTCAGACACCACTGCATTAAAAACAGACAATTCTGTAGTGGAAATCACTGCATCGGCCCAGGAACACTTACGAAAACCATTTTCTGTGAACAGTTTGTCGCTGCATCCACAAATGCATGTTAAAACTCTACCATGCAATGAAGAAACAATATAAACAATATCCAAAAATGCTGCCGCCTTCTCTGGGCTCGAGCTCATTTAAGATGGACTGAGGCGAAGTGGAAAACTGTCCTGTGGTCTGATGAATCAAAATTTGAAATTCTTTTTGGGAACAATGGACACTGCATCCTCCAGACTAAAGAGGAGAGGGACCATCCGGCTTGTTATCAGCGCACAGTTCAAAAGCCAGCATCCATGATGGTATGGGTGTGCATTAGTGCACATGGCATGACTTGCACATCTGCGAAGGCATCATTAATGCTGAACAATATATACAGGTTTTGGAGCAACATGTGCTGCCATCCAGATGATGTCTTTCAGGGAAGCCCTTGTTTATTTCAACAAGGCAATGCCAAACCACATTCTGCGTGTACTATTACAGCATTGCTCCGTAGTAAAAGAGTCCGGGTGCTAAACTGGCCTGCCAACAGTACAGACCTGTCACCCATTGAAAACATTTGGTGCATTATGAAACAAAAAATACGACAAAGGAGTCCCCGAATTGTTGTGCAGTTGAAATCCTATATCAAGCCAGAATGGGAATACGTTTCACTTTCAAAACTACAGCGATTGGTCTCCTCAGTTCCCAAAAGCTTACAGAGTATTGCTAAAAGAAATGGTAATGCAACACAGTAGTAAACATGCCGGTGTCCCAACTTTTTTGAAATGTGTTGCTGGCATCAAGTTCAAAGTGGGCATATATTCAAGAAACAATAACATTTCTCAGTTTCAACATTTGATACATTGTCTTTGTACTATTTTCAATTAAATATAGGGATAAATATCAATGTCCAATCCAACACAAGTGTATTTATTTGAAAAAAATGTAATTCAGATACTTCTAATGATATGACTTTCAAGTCATTGTAGATATAAAGGTTTAAAATATTTTTTAACATTTATATACATTCCAAGGTTCCTCAGATACATTCCAGGTTCTAAATACACTGTTTTTAGATAGCATTTGATTAGGAGTGGCCAAATCAACAGTTTGGTACATTCTGAGAAAAAAGGAATGCACTGGTGAGCTCTGCAAAACAAAAAGGCCTGGACGTCCACAGAAGACAACAGTGGTGGATGATCATAGGACCATTTCCATGGTAAAGAGAATCCCCTTCACAACATACAGCCAAGTAAAGAACACTCTCCATGAAGTAGGAATATCATTATCCAAGTCTACCATAAAGAGAAGACTTCACGAGAGAAAATACAGAGGGTTCACCACAAGGTGCAAACCATTCATAAGCCTCAAGAATAGAAAGGCCACATTAGACTTTGCCAAAAAACACCTAAAAAAAGCCAGCCCAGTTCTGGAACAGCATACTTTGGACAGATGAATCTAAGATCAACCTGTACCAGAATGATGGGAAGAAAAAAGTATGTAGAAGGCTTGGAACAGCTCATGATCCGGAGCATACCACATCATCTGTAAAACACGGTGGAGGCAGTGTGATGGCATGGGCATGCATGGCTTCCAATGGCACTGGGTCACTAGTGTTAATTGATGATGTGACAGAAGACAGAAGTAGCCGGATGAATTCTGAAGTGTATAGGGATATATTTTCTGCTCAGATTCAGCCAAATTCAGCGAAGTTGATTGGACGGTGCTTCACTTTACAGATGGACAATGACCCAAAATATCCTTCCAGTGGAACTGGATCTGTACACAACCAACAGTCTTTTTTTGTAACTTTTCAATTTACATGCCCCTTGTTTTTTATAGTCCAAATGGAAAAACTGGCAGATAATTGGCTAATTTAATCACTGGCAAATTCTCTCCAGTGAGGAAACTGAAATGTGCCGAATAAACATGCCAGCTGCTTGCATGCTGTGGTCTTATTGTATTCTGAAAAGAAGCCAGAAAATGGCAAGTTAAGTCAATGGAGGTTGCAGAGCTCACCATTAGTGATGAGCGTATCAATGTGATCTGCTATGACAGGGCGGCCCATTTCCAGTGACGAGACCAAAACTGAACTCAATATTGGCTGCAAATTCTAAAATCAGATGTTCCTCAGGGTAACCCATTTGAGTCACTTCATCCCAACTCAGTGTTCAACTGACCTCAAACAGACTGTCTGCTCTGCTCTGTTCAATTGCCTTGTCTACGTCAGTGTTCAACTGGCATGAAGGAGCCGACAAGGTCTGAGGCAGTTTGGAAGATACTAATATTTAGTCTTTGCTATTCTAAAATGTACAATATTAACACCAAGCAGCTTTTCTTTTTGTGATTATAAGGTGAGCCGTTGAAACACAACCCAATTTGTTTGTGGAATGATTGTGTCTATAGTGGTTTCTAATGTTTTTTGTTTCTACTTTGTAGATATTTCACACAAGTAGTTAATATCCCACACCCAATGCACCATGTCTAGGTCTAAATTAGTCCCTTATTGGAAGGAGGAAATCAAAACTAGAAGTGTTTCAACACCCTAGGACCAAAGTTAAATAGCCTTGCTTTTGTGTATTTCAGCCATTGTAACCAATTTGACTGTTCAATATGAGCCATTAGTCTCAAAGGATGACCTGTCAGTACATAAAACATATTAAGCTGTGGGGTAAAATACCTACACAATCAATTTTGTTTCACCTTTACTTGGTAACATTGTTGCAAAAAGGCATCAACCAGTGGTGTTTTCATCTACTTTTAACCCGTTGCAAACATTTTCACATTAATACAAGGGTGAAATCTGAACAGCCGAATTAAGGCAGAATCGTAACCCATTTTCAACATAGACCCCCTTGTATAAAACACATTTAATTTGTAAATTTGACATGACAAATCATTCATATTATATCCACTGTAAAATAAAGGAATAGGAATCCAAATGCTGGGCAGAATTACCTAATGGGAATTTGACCCATCTACAGTTATCCATTTAGTTTCTCACTGAGGGTTTTAACCAAGCTTGCTGCTTAGCTGCAACCCAGCATCGCAGGAATTATGTAAATATGTAACTAACTTGTAAATCTTGATTACCTTCAGTATGACCTTATCAGGAGTGCTTTGAATATGTGAACATACCCCAGTGTTATTTGCCCTCAATGACTCGTGATTACTTTCAGTTTTAAGAAATGAGGTGTCATTTCCCTACCATTGGAAACTGGTTGCCAGGGGCATTGATAGATAGAGTGCCTGTTTGCTACAGTAGTGTGGTGTGGTCAGGGATGGTGGGAAGGTGTTTTCGCCACTGATGTTCAGTCCGATGATTGTGAGTTTGATTCCGGTGAGACATTTTTTTGTTGGGGAATTGTGTTGTTAAGACAGGCGTTTTCTGTTTTTGTAACTGTTCCCTTAACCTTCATCCTCACCCAAACCTCAGAACTGTGATGCCTAATCTTAACCGTAACCAAACCTTAACATTATTCCTAATCCTAACGTCAGTACCTTCATGCCGATAGACAATTGTCAATGTCATTGAATAAATCTATACCTGGTTGTGTCTTCCTTGGGTGCATCTCAACAATATAAGTTGGCTTCCAGGCATCTTTCCTTTTAACTTTGCATTAGACCAAATCTGAACTAACTGTAGTTACCTACTATATGTTTACGTTCAGATTTGGTTCAGTCCGGATGCGTGTGGATGCTTAAGGCCAGGCACCACCCTCTAATAGGTTTATTACTCTTATCAGACTTTACTCTTATCAGACTGAAACTTAAGAAGTTGCAAGTATTCAGAAATACAAGATTTTTTTCTATTACAAGTTTTATTTAACTATTAAAATATTTAAATGAGGCTAAATGTCCTAAAATTTTCACTAATTTGCATATCACGAGAATATATTTTTCAACACATTACTTCAACCTAGAATGTTTTTTGTTTTTCTATTGTGATAAGACACCCAATGGTCAGACTTTTACGGAACAGTTTAGCAAAATATTAATTATTTATATATATAAAATTATTTAAAAAACAATATTCATATGTATGACAGATGCATATTTTGCCTATATTTATAGATAAAATGACACTTAAAATCTAAATGACACAAGATATTCAAAAAAGCCTCTGTGTAAGTCTGGCTATAAGACCTAAGAACCTGTGTGTGGAATATTGTGAATGTATCTCCATTGAAGACTGAGAAAAATGGATCGGCACATGCAAAACATGTCATTTTGAGAAAATGACCGATAAAGATAATGCAATTAGAATGTACTTTCCTGAAATGAGGATGATGCATCTTTCAACACAAAACACCAGATCTACAAAGGATGTAGTCATGCATGGATTAGCTAACGATATGCTCTGGAAAACAAGCTTTTGAATGATATATGATTCAACGTGGAAGGTTTTAAAAATAATTGTTGAATGTCTACATGAAACATGCTAACAATGACGAAATTTTTGCTAGGTTTAGTTGACAGAATTGGGATAAAATTATATAAATCAAAAATAATTGATATATAAGTATTTATATAAATTATTTTCAAATTATTTGTACATTTTATGAAAGTATGGAAGTTATAGTTGAAAAATATCTGAAAAAATCAGAAAATTTACAGATGGATGGAAAATCGCTATTTTTAACTGTGGTGTCTGGCCTCAAATTGCAATTATTTAATTTGAATAGATTGTTGGCATGAAATGTTATGCAGATATTCAAAGGTGGGTGAATTGGGTGAGGATGCGGGTGTTGTGCATGGGACTTACATGTGTTGTGCATGGTTTAGGTCATCAACATCCTTGACTTGAATAATTTGTTTTTATTTGCTGCTGATTCTCAGTAAATACCACACCTTCTCCTCTCCAGTACCCTAACCAAGGCAAAACATAAAAACATACCTTTTTACATTACAATTTGGTGCTCCTCTGTTGGGATAACTATCCTAATAATCCCAATTCCTAAGACTAAATGGTTACACTTTAATTTGAGAGTCCCAATTTCCATCTATAAATGTTCTATAGATAGAAATAGGCCTACTATCAAGAAAATTTAAACAAACTATCAGTTGATAAACAACTGCTTGCTCAGGTTAAGGATAGGGTTAGGTTTAGAATAAAGTTTAGGGATAGGGTTAAGGTTAGGGATAGAATAAAGGTTAGGGTTAGGATATAGATAAGGGTTAGGGGTAGTTGATAGTTAGTTAAAATGTTACAGATAGTCAGTGGACAATCTGTAGAGCATCTACAGGCACACTTGGGACTCTCAAAATAAAGTGTTACCACCTAAATTGTTGTTATTCCCTACAGTTCAGTAGGTACACTACCAGGTATGCATGGTTGGCATTGCTCATGTTCCTGTGAGGCTTGGGTGCAGCTGCTCGGCCATGGAAACCCATTTAGTGAAGCTCCCAATGTACAGGTCTTGTGCTGATGTTGCTTCAAGAGGCGGTTTGGTGAGTGACGCAACAGATGATAGGTGATTTGTATGCGCTACGGTCGGCGGCCCCACCGAAGAGCTCAGTGACTTTAAACATGGCACTGCCATAGAATGCTACCTTTGCCACAAGTCAGTTCATAAAATGTCTACTCCACTAGATATGTCCCGGTCAACTGTAAGTGCTTTAATTGTTAAGTGGAAGCATCTAGGAGCAACAACAGCTCCCCATGCGCTCTGAGTTTTATTGGTCTACCACTTTATGGTGGGGCTGTTGGCCGGAGATAGATGAGCTACCAACACAGTGACTTGGGGGTGATGGTAGCAGAAACAAAGCTGAGAGAGAAAGAGACATAAGAAATCCTGACTGCAATAAACAAAAACTCTTGAATATTTTACAATCCTTCTGGGACAATCTACTGTGGACAAAATGACCAAATGATTACTTTTCGGTAAAGCACACCATTTTGTATGTTTACAGACACAAAGCCTACAAAGAAAAGAACACAGAAAACACAGAGGAAGTTCAGTGATGTTTTGGCATTCCTTTGCTGCCTCTGGCACTTGGTGCCATAAACATGTGCATTGCATCATGATATCAGGAAAATGCCAAGCCATTTAGAGCTGTCAAATGTTAAACCCATTGTCAGAAAGATGGGTCTTCATAGGTCTTCCAGCAGAACAATGACCTCAAACACATTTGAAAAAGTACCCAAGAGTGGTTCAAGACAGAATTCTGTTATGTATTGAAGTGGCCAGCATGGTGTCTAAATCTAAACCTCATTGAAAATGTGTGGAGAGGCCTAAAACAGCATTTGGGAGGCGCACTTCAAATATGTCTAAACTGAAACAGTTTGCATTATAAGAGTGGACCAAACTGCTAGTACAGAGGTGCAGGAAGCTCATTCATGGGTATAGCAACGTCTTTATTACAGTTATTTTGGCCAAAGCCTATGTCCTTTTTTCTGATTTAAAGGGATATAATAGGTATCATGCAGACCAAACATTTTTGTCAAATGAAATGCATTTGTAGAGGCATGTGCTTTATTTGAAAATAATGCAATGGTGCCGGTACTTTTGGCCGTGACTGTGCAAATACTATTTCTTGTACAATGTTCTTCGGTGCCATAGCAGTAAAGGTCAATTAAAAAAAAATCATAACAGTTTTTACCGGCGTTCTTCCCAAATTTTCCAACAGGGGCCACTTTAGTAGATAAGACATGAGTGTGAGGGCCACCACAAGACAAAATAATGCAACACTTAATGCGATGGTGGACACATACCAGGCTATCTGTGGCCCGCAGACCTTGCAATGAAGAACACTGGGACAGTATATACAGTGACATGTAGCATTCAAACACCATTCTCTGTCATCTAGGCCCAGACTGCTCCTGCACTTCTTCAGCTGATCTCCCACATTACTTGTATAGTCCCACAATAATGTACAGCCTGAACATTTGCACTTTTGTGGTAAAATGCCATGTGCTTAGCTTACTTTCACACCTTTCAAGATGCACCTCTCTTTTTCACAAGGACCGTCAGATGAGGTGAGTGTACAAGTTATTCATTTTGCATACATCTGCACCCACACAATTTAGCCTAGCCACCAAGGTTGAACTGAATCCATTACTTACGTAGAGATGTGACTCTTTCTCGCTCTGTTACGTATGCATTAGCAAAGGATGGCTCTTGGTGCCCGAAAGATGATGAGCTTTAATGTTACCCCAGGCCCTGGCATTTTAAACCTTTATCCTTCTGTTGTTGATTTCTCACTGTCCCCTGCCCTGCATGCTACATTATTGTGTCTATAAGCGATAAATGTTCTCACACTCCATGTCGACCCACACCCTGCTGTCTTTTCACAAAGTGCTGCGCTGACTGATACTTCCAGTTTTCTGTTGAGTGCCCCCTTCAGTTCCATTAGAGATGATCGTGGAGGGTCTGTTATAGCATACAAAACACTCTCAATGTTTTTGTTACAGTGTCAAGAAGTTCTCTTGATGTGCATTAGCATTTCATATCTACCACTACTGTACCCACTAAGACCCAATGAGAGGGTGGGTCATCACTTCCATTTATTTTATAACTGCATTTGTCACAAAGTGCTTATACAGACACATCATCTAAAACCCAAAAGAACACACTGGCTAGGAAAAACTCCCTAGAAAGGCAGGAGCCAAGGAAAAATCCTAGAGAGGAACCAGGCTCAGAGGGGTGTGGCTGTGCTTAGTACCATTAGCACTATTAAGGATGAATTATTAAGATGTTCAAAATGCTCAGAAGTCAACATGAATAAGTTTTCATAGCTGAACATTCAATTGCAAATAAACTACTTCAGTGATGGGTATTTTAATTCAGATATTTAACATAATTCTTTATCATAACTGAATATCTTATAAATAATTTGGTGTTAATATTTTTTATGAATAACGTGGGTGTTAGGAAACCTAAGTACAACAGCAAAAATCTTAGACACCCGAACATCGAACTAAAGTCATTTGTTTAGATATTAAACACGTATTTGTAAACAATGGCGCTGCCAGTTGGAGCTGGAGTTGGGCCTTGGAACAACAAACTTCCACAGGTGTGAAATACATTGTAATTTGCTGTAATGGTTGAGCTGTTTTCAAAGGTCACCAAAATATGCAGTAGGTCACTAAAAGAGATAAAAATTGCAGGACCAGAATATTTTGTTTGGGTGATAAAAAATCTAGTCTATACCTTGTTAACTGTCTACTCAATGCAGAATATCATATACAACTGATTCACTGTATAAAAGCATTACAAATTAGACATTAAAATAATTGTAATAAGTAATCCTTAAGAACTTTTAAATCTTACTCTTTATGTTCTGTTAATTAGACAAATTCTAGCTTGTTCTTTGATCTCTTTGTGTTATAACAGCCAACTTCTATGGCAACATAACTGTTATATATTATAACTTTTATAAGTTAGCAAGACAGCATGAACACACCTGGGATCAGACTGGAGCATTATGGTTACCACCAACAGCCTGTTCTGTGGAGCAGCCTCCCCCACCAGCATCAATGTAGGAGGATTAGGAGGAACCAGGTCAGCTGGATGTCTGCCAGACAGTGTTTGTTCTCTGTGTGTGTGAGACCTTCTTCATCTTCATCTTCAGAAATTAGATCCTTATCAAAAGTACCTTCCACCAGGCAGTCCATGGTCGTCTTTATCCTGCTGGCCTTTCTCAGCAATGACTCTTTAGCATATTGTTGTATGGCTAACATGTTGAAAACTTGACGAATTGTGTTTGCAAGTTGACAAGGTTATATTTCATTTTTTCTTTAATGTTTGAGAAAACGTGTAACATACTTCCATAGCTGATGGTCTTTACCTAAAATCATATCGGTTGTTATGCCTGTGAGTAGGATGTGCTATTTCTTTTGTTCCCCCTCATTAATTCACTGGTGGAGGAAAGGCCACTTATTTTAATGCTGAAAGATACATTCCAGAAAAATAGGTTTGAGTAAAAAATAAATCATTAGTCCTGTTATTATACATTTGCTGCTCCAGCTTTAGCGTTCTAAAATGCACCAGCTAAAAAATGCCCTGTAATGAAGCTGCTTTTAGGCAGTCAAAACAAGCAATGGCAATGCAGACTAAACAAGTTAACTATCAAGATTTAACATAATTACATCCTAATACTTATCATTGCTATGCAGATGACAGTCAATTATTTTTCTCCTTCCCCCATTCTGACACTCTGGTACCAACAAACATTTCTGCTTGACTAGCAGACGTCTCTTCTTGGATTTCAATCCAACACTTCAAGCACAACCTCAACAAGATTGTGCTGCTCTTCCTCCAAGGGAAAGCTTCTCTGCCCTGTATTGAACCTACTCCAAAGTCCTCTCCATCACTGTTGACAACTCAATGGAATCCCACTCCCAGAGTACAAAGACCAATGGCATAACACCCTGTCATTGGCGTGACACCCTGTCGTTCTCTGGAGCAAGGTAGTGACTTGCTCCAAAAGATCATGTTCTACAACTTCGGTAAAGTGTAACCTTGCCTCACACAGGAAGCAGCGCTAGTACTAATC
Source organism: Esox masquinongy (assembly GCA_016801175.1). Classification (NCBI taxonomy): domain Eukaryota; kingdom Metazoa; phylum Chordata; class Actinopteri; order Esociformes; family Esocidae; genus Esox; species Esox masquinongy. The sequence continues at coordinate 195,242 of JACXGI010000057.1, read as the reverse complement.
CAGACAATTGTCACCTTACGTCTGGACTACTAGAACTCACTTTTTGTAAAGCTTCTTTCTTGTGCCAGCCTGTCCAGTTGGCTGCAACCTGCCAGGTTTTCAACCTTTCCCAGTGTCATCCTGTTTATCTGCATGCTCCACTGGCTTCTAGTTGAAGCTCACATCCACCAAAACAGGGGTTCCTATGGGATACCTCTCCAAAATGGGGCCCCTGTGACTTTTAGTAGTATATATTGTGTATATGTAGTCAAGTATACTCCCTGGAAAGTCAGCAGTTTTCACAACGTGATACCCAGATACCTAGCCTGAATTTCCTGAGGTGGAAAAATTTAGCACACCCCTACTTTTATCATCACATAAAATAGCTAAAATTAGATGACCTGGCTTCCACAATCACCTGACCTTATTCCAGTTAAAATGGTTTGGGATTAGTTGGAAGGTAGAGTGAAGGAAAAGCAGCCAACAAGTGTTCAGCATATGTGGGAACTCTTTCAAGACTGTTGGAAAAGCAATCCAGGTGACTACCACATGAAGCTGGTTGAGAGAATGCCCAGAGTGTGCAAAGCTGTCACCAAGGAAAATCGTGTCTACTTTGAAGAATAGAAGATATAAATGTATTTTGATGACTGAGCTTTCTAATTGTGACAAATACCAGTTGTCAGGAAAGGGTACATGTGAAGTTTCCACTATGACTACTATTGGTGTTCTTGTTTTGATTTTGTTTTGAGTCCCATGGATTTGCCCTGTGTAGTTCACAACAACCTAACAGTCACTGACCTTCAACATCTAGGTTGAACAGGTGCTCTAAAATGTTTAGCTCTTCAAATATAACCTATTTATACTTAGTTGGGTACAATCCAAACTTAATACAATATTAATTTTCCCTGGCAGTTGCTAATATGTTTGTCTGGGGTTTGTTTGTGATATCCCATTATCCACCCTGTTGACCATTCATCCACCTCAACAGATGGCACATTTTTAACAATCAATTATTTCTTACAACGTGGTGTTTTTACTCTATCCTCTAACTCGATCAAGCGGATAGGCATTCTGCTTTAAGAAACCATTAGTGGTTTTATATCCCAACAACATCACTGCACAATAATACCAAACATGTAACACATCCCCAAGGGACTGTGTCCGACGAGCTGACGCTCATTGTCATGCTCAGTGGGTCAACGTCATGCCCCCATCCCAGAATGCAGCCATTATTCAGTTGGACGTTCTGATAGACCTTGTGTGCTTTTTCGTGATAGACCCATTCACCCTAAGTTCAACCCAGCTGACTCCCTCAGAGTGATAGGCAGAGGCCATTGTCTCCTGAGCAGCCAAAGCCATGACGCGCTAACCGCTATCCACCATATCTGCCTTGAGTTTCCTCCAGGGAAAGACTCTACTTTTGTCTCCCAGGCCAAGGCTGTTCCCTTAGGCACCACACATCCCTGGCTGGGCTGCAGGTATCATAAATAAAGGGACAGGGCAGCCAGAGAACAGCAAAATGGGCTCTACATCTCCCATCTCTCCCCTCCCTCTTCTACTTTCCTCCTCATAGGCCACTGGGGCCATTGTAAATCAGGGAGAAACCCGAGCCGTGGGGGAAGAGAAAGGCAATCCAACATTAAAGAGGGAACCATGCCCCAGAAACCAGACCTGATATCATGATTAGAAGGATAGGGGGAGTGTGGGAGACAAAGGCAGGGACAGGGATGAAGAGGGAAAGACATACATACACGTATACATACATACATGTGTATACACACACACACACACACACACAGAAGAAAGAAGAAAGCATCAGCTGGCGATGGCTTTAGCTATGACAACATGACCACACAAATCTGGGGAGTAAGGGTAATCCAGAAATAATTGGAAGTGAACAAAATATATTTTTTATTTCCGCTTGTTGTTGAGGGAAACAAAGTAATTTACAGGGGCTTTTGGTCAAAGCACTATTCCATAGCAACACCGTACCCACCCCTACCAACCAACGTCCTTGTATTCACAGGAATAAAGGCCCCTTGCTCTCTTTCAGTACAATGACAGAACATATGTGTGAAGGAGAGGTGATGTGTGTGTCTGAGTGTCTTTGTATGTGCATGCTCGTTTTGGCTGTGTGCATTGTGTGTTGGTGTGTGTCTCTTATGTGACTTCCCGGTCTTCACTAAGGACTTGTTATACCGTCAACACACAATTATCCTTTACACACGCTACACTTCTGCGAGTGTGTGTAAAAACACCAGCCTAGAACATAATTGGTCCAAATGTACTAAGGCATCCCCTGGTACTCAGTGTGTATGTATAGTATAACATTCACTCATATGTTGTTTATGCATTTTGCCATGGTATTTTTATTCAGTAGTAGCTCATCTGTCTCTCTTTCTGTCTCTCTGACATTTTTCCACGTACCATATGGCAGCCTCACACACCACTAAACAAGCTTTTGCTATGTTTTGCCCTCCATCCGTGCTACAATTCCTAGATGCTTACCCATCATCTCACATTTTCCCCCTGAGCGGTTGAAGGGGACTGTTGACAGCTTCCAAAAGAGGTGAGGAGGAGAAACTGTAGTTTCACTTTCAGACGATCTGCCACATTCCTGCACCTGACATTGATATAGTAGAAGGAAAGCACTAAAATCCCTTTGAAGTACAGTACTGGGCAAAAGTCTTAGCCACCTGAAAGATGAATTAAAGTCATTTATTTGGATAGTAAGTGTGTATTTGTCAAAGAAAAATAAGTCATAAGTCATATTCATGTATTTATATATATTAAATGTATTTTTCCTTTTATTTAAACACTTTCTAGCCAAATAAATGGTATTAGTTTGACTTTCGGTGCCAGAAATGTCTGCACAGTACTGTTAATTGTAGCAGAATCATCTTGATGTTTTATTCAATTCAATAAATACACTTTTAATTAAAGGGTCTTAGGATCTCTCTGTTTTGGCAAACTCTTTTTAGTGTCCTGTTAAAGATTTTACCATCACACCAATTAAAGAACATTCGGATGGGACCAGCCTGATCATTGTGTTCACTGAAGCCTCAATCTGGGTTTATAAAAGCATTTTCTTTTGCTCATTCTATCTATTCTCACATTTCTATTCACACTATGGTTTGAAATCTTCAGTGTTAAAGGCAATGACATAAAAAGGGTCAAACTGAGATCTGAAAAACCACAAAGCATGTTAAATAGCTATGGGGAAGATAACCAAAAAATCATAGATAGATGGATGGAAGGACTTAAGCAATGGATGCAAGGACTTAATTACCATTCATGAGGTAATACAGCTTATATAGAATTATATAGTTACAAAAATGTTTTAAAGTTTATTTAAAATTACTTTATTTACAAAACTGGGAGTGAAAAAATCTTAGAATTTATGTTGATATGCACAAGTTAATTCTAAGTTCATGAGTTATTTTTAAGTTATTGTATATTCTTCCCAAATAAATGGAACATTTTGAAATAAATGTGTGATTTTCTTGAAAGTGTCAAGTGTATAATGCACTGTTTTTAATAACATTCTTTCACATTCCCCTGTCAAAATGTCCCCTGGCAACAAATTCATAAAAAGACTAATTTGAGTCCTGCTTGTGGATTAGCTGAGGGCACCTGCAGAGGGAGATGCAGTTGGTCAGCACCATCAGAGTTTGGGATATTAGTAATTGAAAATGGTTGCCTTGTCTTGTTTCACTCTATCGACTCTTTGTAGAGGCTTCTGCACCTGAAAGCTCAGCCAGAAGACTGGAAAATGTATTCCCTCCAGCACGTAAGAATTCTGGTATAGAGCTCCTGGTTGAGTGAGCAGCCTGATAAGAACCAGAACAGCCTCGGATGTACTTCAGAGGACATACCTTTTGACATCCCCTGTTCGGGGTCCACAGGGAGGTACGATGAAGTAGGATCTACATCACAAATTGGATATTACTCAATTGGGGAGATAATGGGTAAAAATAAGAAATGATAATAACTGTAATAATCATCATTAGTTCTATTTCCGCGTGTATTAGAAAATAAATGAACATTGGATGAATGCAGCCTTTGTTGTTGCTTTCTACAATCAGAGCCCAAAACATTAAATTGCCAGATCCACAGACAGATAACTACTCACCAAGTGATTGTGATGAACACCTGTGTGTGTGGGTCTCTAGTTTCACAGAGATGTGAATATCTGTTTTGATATTTCATAAAACCTGGTCTTTAGATCCAGCAGAATCAAAGACAAAATGGTGAGAGATTTACTTAAGGTCAGAATGGCCGGTACATATTGTTGCTGATCCCTTAGCGCGGTGCATTGGTCTGAATCACTTCCTCGCAGTACAGCTGTGTTATTATGGCAGGAGTTCAAAATCCCCGGGGTCTCGCTGAGGGCAGTGCAATTGGCTCAGTACCGTCCGAGGTTGTTAGATGGGATGTCGGACAGGGCTGCCTTGCCTTGTCAAGGTCTAGTGACTGCTTGTGGTAGGTTGCAAGACGAATTGTGGTTGTTGGCTGGGGTATGTAATCTCCTACCAGTGTGTGTGTCGACAAACACTGTTTAGTTGAGCGCGCAGTGTGATAAGAAACAGAACGTCTTGGTATGAAGGACATGTATATTTGAAGGACACTTTGAAGGACATGTATATTTGAAGGACACTTTGAAGGACATGTATATTTCGATCTTCAACCCTTGTTGAAGATGTTGCAATAAGGTAAAGCCATAATAGCAAATTGGACATGGGTGGAATTTGGTTGGGAGGTTAGGGATGAAAATAGATTGTATAAATGATGTTAATTCTTTTATCAGATGTTGTTGGTTGTAACAGCACTGTTTAGGAAATACTTTAGATAGATAGGTATTATATGCTATTGTGATACTCTTACACATTTTTTAGGACATAACATAATTTCCAGATAAAAAGCAATATGTCACTACTACAAAACAAACATCCACCTACAGCTTTTACTTTTCTACCACCTTCAGCCCTGACAAAGGTAGACCATCTTGAACGGCTGCTTTTCAATTGTACTCGACATACCCTAATTAGAAGCCTGAGAAACCCAGCCAGCCTGTTAACATGGGGACAGAACCAAAATCAAAATAGGACCTTGTGTAGCAGTCAGAGAAAAGGTGGGCAGCTTTGTGAGAGCAGCTTTTCCCCAGCACGGTTAGGGGAGTGTCGGCTATAATTGCTGCCTTCTTCCTCTTCGGAGCCCAGAAGCAGACTGTGGGAATTGGAAGAGTCATTTCATCTCCAGGGAAACAGGGAGTTCAAATTTGACCAGATAGTTGAGGGAAAGAGGAGCAAGGGGATGTGGAGCGTGTCATTAGAGCCAGGGACCTACACACAGTCTGGGGCCAAATTACATAGCATGAAGTCACTTGCTTCTGCCTTCACCCTCCTGCAACAGTAGAGCCAGGCGGCCATCAAGAGTGAGCCTGGACATTTAGGCTCAATTGTCACTTATGGTCAACTACAGTTTAATCAACAACACATCTGCTTCGTCTGACCTCATACTTTCTAAGGGACATCCTGAACTTGGAGGGTTTGCTCAGTTATGTACAACCAAAAACTTACCAATGCCTTATCCGAAATAAATATCTCTCTGGATCAAAAACAGGATCTCACCCAAAAACACATTCTAAATGTAGATACTCACTAATTCAAAGACTCGACAACCATCTGCTAAGAGCACTTTCCAGTGCTGTGTTTGCAGGACAAAATTCATCCTTCCATATTATACAATTCGAGGATGACCATTTTAATAAAAATAATATCCAGTGGCAGACCGTGACTATTGGAGCTAGGCCCTCAGTAGCGGAAAAAGATCTGATATCAAACACATAGATAGAGAACTCGGATGCCTGTGTATACAGAGCATGACTTGAGACCTTTCTTTTGCAGACCTATGTAGGAGAAGCAATTCTTTGATGACAGAGTCAAACGGTCCTAAGCCACGCCTCGGCTGTGACTAACAGAAGCAGCAGAGGTACACAACGGCTGCAAATATCGATAGCAGGATCCACATTAGATGAAAATACAGTTGTGTCGTTTCAAAGAAACTTTTGCCAAAACAGTCACTCAAATAGTGGTGGAATAAATTCAACCACACAACAACTCACATTGTTTCAAGACCACGGACAACATATGCTGTCAGAGAGATAAATGTTGCGCTGTATTCGATGTCTAGCATGCCATAAAATGCACTACAACAGAAATGTCATGTACCCAGTACTTCCTACTGCAACGTCATGACCTTTGTTTTTACCACAACACAACCAGTGATCTAAAGTTGAAATAATATTTTACACATTGTATTCAAAATTATATGAACGAGATAGCAACAAAAAGCGACCTGTAGATGAAACACTCACCATTATGATTATCATTTCAAAATAGGATGACCAGACATCCTGGTTTGCACAGGATTGTCCCGGTTTGTAAAACACTAAAATGTCCCGGTTTTCGACATTTACTAACAAATTGTCCTGGTTTTCACCGCAATTAAAGTAATAATAATAATACTGTAATGTTTCCACATGTAGGTGTCAAACAAAGAACTGTGTAGAACTGTGTAGCACATTTGAGAATGTGGTCACCCTATTTAAAAACAAAGTCCATTCTCCTGTCCTTCTTGAAAAGGATAATGGCAAGTTCATGTAGCTTGTCTTTTGATTGAGATCAAAGCCAGGGCTGACAGCCAGGTCATCGCCATCCTTACACTCACTGCAAAAAGCTAGCCAGCTAGCCAGGCTCAAGCGGGCTCAAGCGTGAGAAAACAAGATAAGGCTCGCTATTGGCTCTGAATTAGTGACACATACTTAGGCTCTCATACAACTGTCCCACCTATTACAAGACAGTTTGTGATTGGATGATTCTACTGTCATCCCAAAATGCTGCTCTAATTGAAGTCAATGTCAATGACGTTGGCTGGTGCCTTCTATTCAAAACCTGAGGGCCTAGTCAATGAGTGTTGAACACAGCTAGATCATTTCTACCAAGATACTACCAAAGAAAAATTCTGATTGGATATTTTTTTCTCTTGGAAATTAACCCTTATTTTTCCAACACTAACTGAAGAAATTCAACATGAATATCATTACAATTAAGACAAAAATGATTAAATCAATGAAAACAAAATTGCAAATTATTATATATAAAATTATATATAGATTTGTTTCTATCCTTAGGCCCTCTCTGAGGATGTAGAGGGCCCTGGTGGTTCCTCACTGATAATAATATAATGAATAATAATGAGTCACATTGAAAGACAAGGGGTTAATGTCCCCTTTGGCCCTCAGGTCGTCTGCCATACCATTATTTGGTTGACAAACGGAAGCCTGGGTGGGGTCTCAGCCCCTTTTGTATTCATCAGTTTCCCTCCTATTCACCAGAAGCATGGAAGAACAGAGGTACGTTCCTCAATTCATAGCCCAGCAATTAATGTTGGGGGCCTCACGGAAGAGTCTCAAAGACAAAGCTACCAGACACAAGGGAGAGTGAGGCAGTAAAAGAAAGAGAGAGAGACCAAATCAAGGAGAAACAGGAAATTGGGCATCCCCAGGACAGAATCCGCCGATTCCTCTCATTCTGTACACCTCCTCCCTCTCCGGTTCTCTGCCTCCCTTGGGGTGATTGGGTAGCAGCCAATCTCATTGAAAGGTAGATCAATGAAGAGATATATTGTCATTTTCCCGTGCCACACTCTTAATCAATTAATCTATAATAGAAACCATGGAACCTCTTAAAGGGCCAGCGGCATCATTAATGTGGTTGCTCATTACAATAAATGAGAGAGACAGAGAGTAACCGATTTGTAGGGGATTATTTAAAAGTAATTTCCATTAATTACAAAGACATATGTGACATGCATTTCTATGCAGACATGTTCAGCTAGTCTGTAGAGTTCCTATTCCTACTACAAACAATGCTCTGTGAGTAATTATTGTGACGAGACACTATAATTATCTTACCATGTCTAGTCACAAAGTTAATGCACTGAAAATGACTGGGATCAGTCCATGGCCACACAGTTGTGGCTTACTGCACTGTATGTTGTTGATGTTATCTTAATGCACTTGCACTTTTGTGTCAGCTAAAGTGGTGCTTTGGCTAGAAGAACCACAATAAAAGGCTTTTCATCACAGTCCGTAGGTTAAAGGTATTTTAAATAAGAGTCTTAGAATGACGACTACCCAGATAAGAAGCTGGATGAGTGTCGGTTTCCGACCAAGGATAAGTACCTTAAAGACACTGGGCTCTCTCTGAAGAACCACAGTCACAATTCGATTCCTGCACCCCAAAGATATTGTCTGGGGTAAAAATGCCTTGGAAAGCTATAATCCCTACAGACATTGGGTAACAGAGAAAGGCCAGAAGGCCTTAGTGATGCCATATGCCCCCAATTATGTGGATATTATAAAAAGGTAGAACAAGATTTCTTTGCTTCACATCTTTTTGCCGGACGCACAAGCCGTGCCGGCCAAGAAGAGTGAATGTCTCTTACTGAATGCCTGACTGACTGACTGACTGCCTGACTGACTGACTGACTACCCATTGTTAAATGGTATTGTGGTTAGAGATGCAGACTGCCATGTGGGCGACTGGTGTTTGGTCCTCGCCTCCGACAGAACAAATTATGCTTTGATTTGATCAGGATAGACAAAAACTTTGCTGGCTACAAGCTTTAGTAGTTGCGTTATAGTAAGCCTAAAATAAAACTGTGTACTGTTATATGTGACTATTTCTGGTGTATTTTAGAAGTAAGCCTCCGTGCATGCTTTTTGGGGTAATACAGACCACAACCCCTTGCGCAGTAAAAGAGGAGAGGCTTCCACAATTCTCTCATCTTTTCACTAGACGATAAAGTCAGTTATTGTCAACTATATGGATGGTTATTGTATCAATGTCATTCATAAATGAAAGAAAAACAAACTTTTTTGTGCCATGAAATGAAATAGCTTTGGCAGTGTAAAGTTCATCTTCAGTCTCGCTAGCAAATGCTCAATTCTTATGACTATTCCAAGTAGTAAATAAATACTAGTAAGCCTATTACTGGCTAATAAGCTGTTAAAACCACCAGTGGCAAAAGCCATACAGTTCATAGATGCTATTTGTGGTGCAAGTAAACTTAATAAGAAACGTTAGTCAGTTTAACACAATGCTTTATTGTGTCTAGCTAAATATTCAGACTTGGCGTGATGTTAATACCTGACAAAATGATCTAATGTCGAGACTAAATTTTATGACGAGGTAGCATGACCCAACCGGTCCCTACGTTAATCTCTTTCTTATTTAACACGTTGAATGTAGTGTATCAACCCTGTTATATCTGTTGTTGGTTTGGTTGTTAGCTAACGTAGGGAACTAGTTTTGAGAACCGTGGAGTTTAACAATGCAGAACACTCTGCACATGTATAGCTTAGTGCCGTAGTGGTTAAAGACACAGCCTGTCACATAAGGGACCCTGGTTCGAATCCAGCGAGGGCAACAACATTCTCAGGCAGCTGAAGAAAGAGCCACAGAAGACCCGCAAAGATACCTACAGATGCAAAATCCAACAGCTTGGCCTCACGTTGGAGGCTGGATAGGTCCCAGTGCACCTATCGGGTTCGTGCAGCCTGCTATCCAGGACATTTTCTACACATAGTGCTGCAGAAAGGTGTTGGAGCTCAGTTACCGGAGTCACAGCCTTTTTACACTGCTGCCATATAGCTGTCAGACAAGTGCTGGAGCATCGCTAATAAAACATAAAAACTGAAAGAAGCATCTTTCTCCAGCGCATCAGGCTGTTAAACTAACTGCCTATCTACCATGCACTCTGACACACCCCGTTGAGTTTGTCTACACACACTCTCCATGAGCACACTCAGCACACTCTCCATATACACACTCAGCACACTCTCCATGAGCACACTCAGCACACTCTCCACATACACACTCAACACACCCTCCATGAGCACACTCAGCACACTCTCCACATACACACTCAGCACACTCTCCACATACACACTCAGCACACTATCCACATACACACTCAGCACACTCTCCATATACACACTCAGCACACTCTCCATATACACACTCAGCACACTCTCCATGAGCACACTCAGCACACTCTCCATATACACACTCAACACACCCTCCATGAGCACACTCAGCACACTCTTCACATACACACTCAGCACACTCTCCACATACACACTCAGCACACTCTCCATATACACACTCAGCACACTCTCCATATACACACTCAACACACCCTCCATGTATATAGTAAACACACTCTCCATATACACACTCAACACACCCTCCATGTACATAGTAAGCACACTCTCCATATACACACTCAACACACCCTCCATGTACATAGTAAACACACTCTCCATAAACACACTCAACACACCCTCCATGTACATAGTAAACACATTCTGCATATACCCACTCAACCACTCTCAACACACACAAAGACACTATACACAAACATTCACACTTGTTTAACTCACATACTGGAGTTCCTATGTTCAACCGAGGCACAAGCATTTCTCAGCAATCTTATTCTGTGAAAGTGACTCATAAAACTCAAAAACTTGAGGAGAGGGATATTAGCTCCACATCTGATGAGCAGCAAGACTCCAGGATATTGGCAGATCCGTGCCACGATGTGTAAATATAAAAGCAAACCCTGCCTCTGTGCTTTTCCCCACTGCTCACACTGTCTCTGTCAAGTCTGCATAGTTTTCCAAATTTTCCAGTAGTATAGAAGCATGCAGTGGGCATATATTCCAACTATCAAGCCTCTGAATGGTCAATACAGACCTTATGGTGTTGCAATTGGTGCAATACCATTTTTACGCCATAAGAATGGAATTTTCATCAGCAGCATGTTTATGTAACTTGAGAATTATGACTGGCCGTATCATTTCTGACAAACCTGTGGGGGCACTGTTGACACTTGATTGTAATCTGATCTGGCTATAACACAGTATCCGTTAAAGCAGACTATTTCAAATGATAACCAAATATACTTTCAGCGACTATTGAATTGGTCAACCAAACAATAGTCTACCCCAAACTCTAATTTGTTTAGCGGCAACAACGAGTGATTACAAGTTATTGTGAGATTTGAGATTTTAGAAACTGCTGTAACCCACTCACTTGGCACATGCTTTTTTATCCATGACCAAAATATGACTTTCTATTTTTAGCTGAAACAGCTTCAAACAGCTTATCAGCCTGAACATTTGGATAATGTTGTAGCAAGTATATTCACATTTGCCAAATGAATGGTTATATATATATAATGGATATTATATATATATAACCACTGCATATATATATGGTCTCTAAATTTTTTCTGGAGCTGTATATATATATATATATATATATATATTTATATATATATATATATATACAGAAATAATTAAGAGACCACTGCACCTTTTTCTTTCCTTTCCAAAAAAGTTGAAAGTTTTGAGTGAGGAACAGAAGGGTTAAAATTAAGAGACCACTGCAAATTGAACACTTCTGCTCCTCACTCAAAACCTTCCTTTTTGACTTTTTTGGAAAGGAAAGAAAAAGGTGCAGTGGTCTTTTAGTTTTTCCCGGAGCTGTATATATATGGACTAATCGCCTTAATGTAGCTGTTTGCTTTTTATTGTTGTGGACTCAGTTTTGTCACTTCAAATAAATATACATGTGTCTGACAGCTCAAGGTCATTTAGCAATATTTTTAAATATGCAGGAATAGTTTGTACACTGGAAGGTTGGAGGAATATTGAGTCCTGTTGTACAATCTGTATCCCCACTCTTCATTGGCCAAGCTATTCCTGTTATTAGTTTTATTGACCTTAGTGTAGCAGCATATCAGCATATCATTTGTGTGGTATTGAATATGATAATTGAAATATCTGATCAAGTGTAATGATGTAGAATTTGAATCCATTATTTTAGAAAAGTACAGAAAAACACACAGACACACAAACCTGATCAAATAATTGGTAGACATAACCCTTTTAGGTTTCCATCTTAAAATTCACACCGTTTTAATCTTGTTTGTTTTTATCTGCACACATTATCTGTCTTTCAGTTGTTGCCTTTGGTGCAAACTAATAACGGTCAAATTGGAACCACAAGAAACTAAAATAAAATCATTTGAAAAATGAAGCACTGAAGACATTTCCATAACACATTTTCAGACAATATAGCCAACTGAAATGCACTGACATAATTTCACATTTAGAGCAGCGTGTGAAATGTAGTCAAGTATTATTCAGACCTAACGTTACCATCAGTCTCCATGGCAATCACAGTTTGACTTCTCTGCCATATGTGTGGACACCTGATAGCAGCAAAAAATAATGAAATGGCGAGGCTTGGCACAGACGGATATGCAGTATATGCAACACTGTGACCCTTTGTGAAAGGGTGAACATTCGCAACCTAAAATAACACAGCTTCAATGTACTGTAAATAGACTGTGGATCAACTTGGATTATGATTGAAAATCCTAAAAGCAAAATTGACTAATATAACAAGGGATACAAAACAATATATTCCGACCTTGGTTAATGTATATGGTTCCAAGTTGTGGATGCATGTTTTTACAGTAATCATTACGCATGGTTAACTTTGTTACACAAACCCATTACTGGCAGACGAATCTTTTGCATCCTGGCCGCAGTTTGCTATCTATTCACAATTTTCATAGAATATATTTTTGTTTTTCTGAAGGCTCATCTGAAGTCCTTTCTCTGTCTGTTTATTACATGTTGTCTACTTGCACTGTTTCATTCTAATTCCACCCACAACAGCCCACAAAGATATGTTCTGATTGCTAATGACAAAAGCAAAATGGAGAGTATGACCCCAATTGTAGTGCAGGGCAGGACAGTTCACTCATGCCTCCTAAACTGTTTCTTTCCCCACACATTGGCAACCACCTGGTCCCATAGTTTGAACTAGCCTTGTTCTGCAATTTAACCATTTGTATTAACCCTTTATATTAAAAGTTGGTTCTTTTACATTTATTATACTACACTTGTTAATGTCCCTGCATCATACTGTCTACATACTGTATGCTTATACTGCACATGTCTACATCCACTGTAATTCCATTTATCATTTTTACAACATAATGTACAGAAAGCTGTGCTTTTTCCAGCTTATGCTTCAGTACACAAACAAAACATAAGCAACTATTTAATAGAAATATGTTATGTTTCATGAATTAATTCATACTTTCTTTTGTTGCTACAGATGCAACCAGCCGTTTTATATTGCTTCTGTACTGAAGCAAACAAAACATGAAGGAGCATGAATTTATTTATTTATTTATTTAACTAACATGGAAATATAAACAAAACATGTAATTCCTACTTGTGATAGCATGCCCATGTTATTGTGTGTGCCTTTTAATCCTATAAATATGTCAAATTGTCCTACATATGAAATGTAAAGATAGGACTGACAAGTGAAGGATGTTACCAGCTTGCATAGTGATCGAATTAACGACTGGCTAATGTCCCAAAATATAAAACAAAAAGATCAAATGAACAACTAGGTCACCTCTGTATCAAACATGATGAAGCATGAATACACAAATAAAAGATGTACTGTACATATACACACACATTTTCGGGTGGAATGTGTTTGCTATGTTACTGTTCATTGGAAGCTGCACAATAAGCAGGATGAACTCCTCCGTGAAAGCTGGCCTTTATCGCTTTCTGAACATTGGGCTACTGTGGCCTTTTAGATCATTATTAGGTGTCCCGTATATTAATTCATATGCATGCCATAACTCACTATTAGCAAGTCAGCAACAGGCTTTCAACAGTTTGTTGCTGCAGAATGTGTGGAAGAGTGGTTTTGTGTGTTCTGTTTGTTAGTACTACTACCACCAACAGCACCATCCCTGCAAGTCTAATTGAATGGGTGAATGTTTTCGGAAATAATACAGGGTAAATCTGATCCCGTACTGCTTCACATGACCCCTGAAAGTCACACTCATCTGATTTAGCATCTGTAACATCCAGCGATAATTTACTGGTATGCGGAGCATGGAAACTGACCAAGAGGTAGAATTTGAAAATTACCCCTTAACGAAAGTCGGGGGCCCATACAGATCCAATCGCATTGATGGGCTGTCGGCCGTAATATGACATCTAATGGCGGAAAATTTGTCTTCATTGAATGCGTAATTTTGCTGACAGCATGGTCATATGTTTGATTGCCCGAAACTAGCCACATCTGTCATAGGCAAACTAAAATGTAATTAGGGACTGTATCGTCATGTTTTATTAAATGATGCACTAGAGCTCAATTAATCAGTTTTCACAATTAAGTTAAACATGCAAATGCATGGAACATGAGGGAGATATCAATGGAATTCACATTCAGGGGTGTTTTCCTTGGTGTTGTTTTGTTTCAAGAGGATGTATTTCAATCAAAATGTTATTAGATTAGATGTTGAAGATTTTCTCATAATGCATGGGTTTGCATAGTATATTAAGATTTTACATAAGAAACCTTGTGAGTTAGTGAAATCTTAATCACTGGCCTACCACAGAATGCCAAGAAATGCTGATAACATCCCAATTCCTACACCCAGCGGTGCAGTGTTTTCACATTGATATGCACAGGCAGCTCAGTAAATGCCATCTCCTGATGCATTTCTATGAATGTCAAGCACTGCGTGTTCACTTGGGTGTTTTGCGATCCCTCATATTTATTTGGCCGTGCAGCACTATATCCAATCACTTTGTATTATTGCCCACTGCGGTATTCGATGGGTCCTGCTATGTTCCGCTCTGTCATATCTCATCCTCTGCAGTTTCCTTCAGTCTCCAAGCACATGGAATATTGCCTTTCACCTTCCATCAAGTCAAAACACAGCCCTTGTTCAAATAGATTGTGACATTTTCTCAGCATTGTGGGGTTTGCTTAGATTCTAGAATGGTCAGTTTGATTGCTTGCTTTGTGTAAATAACATAATATACCCATTCAGTGTGAACACTAGTGTCTGAATGACATTTTCAAATGTAAAGCATATCTGAATTTATTCCACCATCATGTTATTGACGCCATTCTCCCAGGGTAAATGAAATACACATAGTGCTGAATAACGTATAGATTGCTGTGTGAATACTGCGAATCAACATAACCCATAGGAATTGAAACCTTTATTTGAACTCTTTCCTACAAGAAATATTCCCACATCTTATTCTTTAGCAAGTATTTCTAACCACTGATCAACTAACATGACAGTGATACATTTTGATTTGAAGAGGTAATCCTGACACTTAGCTGACCCGTTTTACGTAATGAGTTGACAACAACACATTTTATAGACCCGTTTGCAGCACTGTGTAGATACGTATTTTAAGCACTTTTATTAAGAATAGCCAATTGATTTTATACTATATAAATGGCTAATGCAAATATTAGGTCAACCTCTTGAAATGATATTTAGATTTAAATTTCTAAACATCAATGTGTCCTTGGAGTAAAGAAATAAATATTTTTTATAACTTTTTACAAAGATCCAGTACAAAAAAAGGGCTATGCATTTCATTTAAAAACAATAACCCAATGTTTATCTTCAGATTTTAAGGTCTGTGAAAGTTTAATATAAGTTTCAAATTGTCCTTATGAGCCAAAACATTATGACCACCTGCCTAATATACTATTGGTCATCTGTGTGCTGCCAAAACATCATCAACCAGCAGAGGCATGGACTCTACAAGACCCGAAAGGCGTCCTGTGGTATCTGGCACCAAGAGATTAGCAGCAGATCCTTCAAGTCCTGTAAGTTGTGAGGTGGAGCCGCCATGGATCAGACTTGTTGGTCCAGTACATCCCAGAGATGCTCAATCAGATTGAGATCTGGGGAATATGGAGGCCAGGGCAACACCTTGAACTCTTCATCATGTTCCTCAAACCATTCCTGAACAATGTGTGCAGTGTGGCAGGGCGCATTATCCTGCTGAAAGAGGCCACTACCATCAGGGAATATCATTGCCATGAAGAGGTGTACCTGATCTGCAACAATGTTTAGGCGGGTGGCACATGTCAAACTGACATCCACATGAATGCTCAGACACAGGGTTTCCCAGTAGAACATTGCCCAGACCATCACACCCCCTCCACCAGCTTGTTGTCTTCCCACAGTGCATTCTGGTGCCATCTACCTCAGGCAAATACCACACACGTACACGGCTGTCCACGTGATGTAAAAGAAAACAGGACTCATCGGACTCACCAGACGACCTTCTACCACTGCCCAGTTCCAATGCTCGCGTGCCCATTGTAGGTGCGTTCGATGTTGGTCACAGGGGTCATCATGGGCACTCTGACCGGTTTGCAGCTATGCAGTCCCATACACAACAGTGTGCCATGCACTGTATGTTTTGACACATTCCTCCCGCACCCATCATTAAAATTTTCTGTGACTTGTGCCAGATTTGACCTTCTGTTGGTTCAGAGTTCGGACCAGACGGGATTGCCTTCATTGCCCTCGCATATTGATGAGCCTTGGGCACCCAACACCCTGTCACCAATTCGTGGTTTGTCCCTCCTTAGACCACTGTCAGTAGGTACTCCCAACTGCTGACCGGGAGCACCCCACAAGCCTTGTCGTTTCAGAGATGCTCTGACCCTGGCGTCTGGCCATAACAATTTGGCCCTTATCAAAGTTGCTCAGGTCTTTTCTCATGCCCATTCTCCTGCATCCAACACATTGGCTATGCTGCTAGCATACAGTGTTATGTATATTATTGCTATACCTTTTTCTGCTATGTTTTTGCTTTATTTTTTTCTTAATTCTCACTAGGTAGTTGTCGGGTGTCATGTCACAATAATTTCATTGTGCAGGATGACGCTGTGTTGTTCAGTGCATTTCACAAATAAACTTTGAAACTTTAGATTTTTCGCTTACCATCTAATCTACGCAGACCTTGACATGTGCCCTTATTAGGAGATTATCAATGCTATTTGCTTCCCCTGTGAGTGGTCATAATATTTTGGCTTATCAGTTTATATACAGTTGTGCTCATAAGTTTGCATACCCTGGCAAAAATTGTGAACTTTTGGCATTGATTTTGAAAATATGACTGATCATGCAAAAAAAAAGAATTTTATTTAAGCATAGTGATCATATGAAGCCATTTATTATCACATAGTTGTTTGGTTTACATACCCTTGTGTATGAATAGTCAATGGGTTTGTTAGCTCTCACGTGGATGCACTGAGCAGGCTAGATACTGAGCCATGGGGGGCAGAAAAGAACTGTCAAAAGACCAGCGTAACAAGGTAATGGGACTTTATAAAGATGGAAAAGGATATAAAAAGATATCCAAAGCCTTGCAAATGCCAGTCAGTAATGTTCAGTCACTAATTAAGAAGTGGAAAATTCGGGGATAAATTGATACTGAGCCAAGGTCAGGTAGACCAAGAAAGATTTCAGCCAAAACTGCCAGAAGAATTGTTCGGGATACAAAGAGAAACCTACAGGTAACCTCAGGAGCAATACAGGCTGCTCTGGAAAAAGACGGTGTGGTTGTTTCAAGGAGCACAATACGATGATACTTGAACAAAAATGAGCTGCATGGTTGTGTTGCCAGAAAGAAGACTTTACTGCGCCAATGCCATGAAAAAGTCCGGTTACAATATGCTCGACAACACCTTGACATGCCTCACAACTTTTGGCACACAGTAATTTGGAGTGACGAGACCAAAATAGAGCTTTATGGTCACAACCATAAGCGTTATGTTTGGAGAGGGGTCAACAAGGCCTATAGTGAACAGAATACCATCCCCACAGTGAAGCATGGTGGTGGCTCACTGATGTTTTGGAGGTGTTTGAGCTCTAAAGGCACGGGAAATCTTGTAAAAATTGATTGCAAGATGAATGCAGCATGTTATCAGAAAACACTGGCAGACAATTTACATTCCTCTGCACGAAAGTTGCGCATGGGATGCTCTTGGACTTTCCAGCAATGAACTTAAGCACAAGGCCAAGTTGACCATCCAGTGGTTACAGCAGAAAAAGGTGAAGGTTCTGGAGTGGCCATCACAGTCTCCTGACCTTAATATCATCGAGCCACTCTGGGGAGATCTCAAATGTGCGGTTCATGCAAGACGACCAAAGACTGGAGGCATTTTGCCAAGACGAATGGGCAGCTATTCCACCTGCAAGAATTCGGGGCCTCATAGACAACTATTACAAAAGACTGCACGCTGTCATCGATGCTAAAGGGGGCAATACACAGTATTAAGAACTAAGGGTTTGCAGACTTTTGAACAGGGGTGAGTTCATTTTTTTCTTTGTTGCCATGTTTTGTTTTATGATTGTGCTATTCTCTTATGACCTACAGTTGAATGTGAAGCCCATAAGAAATAAAAGACGTGTTTTGCCTGCTCACTCATGTTTTCTTTTTTGGTTTTTGGATTTTGGTATTTGGCTGTGTGTTGCACCTGGTGGGGAAAGAAAATATCGGTGGCCAGTTTAGCCATTGTGCAGGCTTGCGCCACGACTGGGCAAAAGGGGGCATTGCCCGTCCAGGTGGAGTCTGTGCCCCCTCAGTTTCCCCATAAACACTGCAAATGGTATATGAATTAGGCATTCCCCCTCATGCACTGTGTTGAGCCCTTTACACATAGTTAAGCACTTCCCTTCAGACGAATGTCATTCATGTCAATGGAGACTTCCACAGCAGAGTAATTGCAAGGCCCCCTAGTGGCTGAAGTATCTGTAGTAGAACTACGCTCTTTGTAATGACATACTGGCACAGTGTAATGGCTTTTAGGGGCTTTAGGGGTGTTTTGGGACATGATTGGTTGGTGGAAAAAATTAATAAGCCTATGCCAATCCCCATGCCAAGGGTTCTCACGTTTTTTCTTTTGGCTAAAGAAGCCCAGTTTGGACACTTTTGTGCACCAATTCTTCTAGTTTAATTTGCGGAGTTACCTTAGCATGAAATTGCTAAGTGCGCAACGTGATGGTGCAATTTGTATAATGGTTTTTCGATTCGATAAGTCATGCGAACTATGTATTCACTGTCTCTTTAAGAGTGTTCACTATTTAGAATACTGCAGGGGCTAGGGGGTGGGGGCTTCAGCTAGAAGAGCGTGTTTGGGATAACGGGAGTTGTAATTCAGTTCATTGAAGAGAGGAGGGAATTGGGAAAAGGGGTAGAGAAAGGATGGAAGACTGACAAAACAATTAAGCTGTACAAACTCTGTCAGAAGAATAACGTTTTGTTGAAGAAGTTGGCTCTTAACATAGAGACTGCGTTATGAAAATTGCTCATCAACAATGCGGTAACAGCGTCAGAGAAAACTAAGAAAATAGAGGATATTTTTCTCCTGCTGACAGTGTCCAGATACGAAATTGTGCCATCATTCCGCGTCTTTTATAGGACGAATACATCTATGTCATAAAAAAAATGCCAAAAGCATTTTTCCAAAAGTTCTTATTTAGGCTTTTTGATCTGTTGTGATGTTTTTTTGGTGGAAATTGTCTCAACGCGTGTGGTTAACTTTACAAAGTTGTCGGGTGCTTCTTCCGTAGACTTGGAAGACAATACCTCAATTTGGATATATATATAAAAATATTTTTTTGTTTATTTTATTTTAACTCTTTATTTTGGATAGCCTATCTGACCAACTTTTGTCTGCGTTTGAAGAGGTTTTTATCATACCAGAGGGTAATGGAGTTTCGCCTCACTTTGGATACCTTAACGTTTTTTTTCGCAGTTTTTGGACTGGTTTTTGGTAAGTCCATTGCATTGCTAAATGAGATTGCCTATACATGATCAAAGTGTGTTAAAATTGTTCTCGGTGCATTAGCCAGGAATAGGCTACTTGTGTGGCTTATATGCGCACGTTTTGATACTGTGACAGACTGAGGCGCAAATCGGAATTCATCTAGTAACAGACCTATAAAATGTAAGTGCATTTAAGAAGCTATTTTGATGAACAGGTTTTGATTGGTGTATTCTCCTCAAAATATATGATTTTAAAAAGTGTATAATAGTCTTAGCTAATCAGTGTCAGCAGAAGCGCATCCTCAAGCTATCCGTTTCACTGCATAAACGCAGACTTGGAAAATACATCCGTAATGGAAGGCATCTTTATGAGTCCACCTTGACAGCGCATGAGCAATCAAAGAAATAGCTTTTTAGAGATGCCATTGGGAGGGACACCACTTAATTTCTGTCATTGTTAAGTCTCATTAGAGAAAAATGGATGGCTCTGGGACCTTGGCAACATGTTGACCTCTTGTTTGATTGTGTCTTCAAGATCCATATTCTTAAATATTTGACAGTTTAGAGGGCTAATACAAAAAAACCTGTTTTTAGTAATACAGATATAGGGATACAGTAATATGATGAAATTACAGTGACATTTATTATTTTGTTTTGTGACAGATTTGTTTTTTCAGAGACATGGATTATTTACACCTGTTTAATATTAAATATGTTGTCATGACTTGCAATCGCCTTTGTAGCCATTTGGGACTATTCCTGGCTGCACACAGACACCAGTGTAACAAGAATCACTGGGATTTGTAGCTTCCAAAGGTAATGTGCCTTGAGCTCTACCTAAAAAGCTAGCTGTAATGAGCCTGACATTGGCTATGAGTATGAACCCATAAATCCTAGCCAATCTGGGAAGGCCCTCCTTCAGTTAATCCAGTTGCTACTATATGTCTACAGGGGGAAATTAAACATGCCATCATTCACATCTTTGTCAAGTCCCATGTTCCTATTATCTCAAATAGAATTTTTGCCTTTAACAATATGTTCAGTAAGTACAAATATGATGACCTGTTTTCCAGTGTACATGTTGGCATTCACCAAAAAGTCTTCACGGGTCATTTTCACTATGTGCTGAATGTCCCTCCAGCTATCTTCACACCTGATAAGAGCCTTCAACAGGAGTCAGTCTCAAGTTTCATGGCTTAATTTCTGTTTGTCAGTTAGTCAGACCCTCAGTCAAGCAAGTTGTTGGTTTGTGAACCCGGTTTTCAGTCTCTTGAATGGCTGAATGTGAGAGGGACATGTGTTTGCTCAGGTTCTGTAAAGTGACTGGAAAATGGCAGCAGAACAGCTGTCCATTTTCTCATGACTGTCCCAAACAGGCCTTAATGCCTGTAAAAAGACTATCTTAGTGGTCTATAGTTGCCTACAGTTAAAAGAGAAAACCAACATTTTTATAGTCTGAACATTATAAATAGGTATTCAACATTTATTTTTTAATGTTTTTTCTTTTATCATTGGAGCCATTAGCAAGTAACTACAGTGTGGAGAGAATTAAATATTAGCCTGCAAGTTAAGTGAACAAACATGATGAACTGCATAACTATTGTTCTGTTATTGTATGACATGGAGATAGACATACATTTAACCGCTACATTTGTCTGGGTTAGTCTAACATGCCCCTTAATTCCCCATAGTGTCTATGCATCTCTGTCATCTCTGTAACTCAGTGAGTCATTTCCTAAATGGTGACATGAATGACAGAGATTGTTGGACGGTAACGGGATGACTCACTAGCCCACCATAGATCAGGCTGTTCCTGTTTGTTTCTTGTAAACACTATTATGTGACTGCTACCAGCCCATAGAGTATACAGTAGACAGAGAGTGGCATCGAAAGTGAGTACACTAGGCACCTTAATCATCCTGTTTCGAGTCTAATATCGCCACATTGAGAGGATCTGGAAAGTTCTACAGACAGTAAGATATGCCATGAGAAAGAAATGCAGAAAGAAGACAGTGGGAAACAGGAAATCCACATACACAATCCTCTCTGTTACTTCTCATCTGTTATCAAACAGATCCTTTCTGTTGTCTCTCTTCATCTGTTATCAAATACATCAATCAAACTGTCAATATCTTGGAAGGCATTGGCATGAACTTTCTTCCACAGCGTGGCAGCTCATCAGATGTATGAAGGTTGTCTGCTAATGGTCAACACCTCAGATCCGTTATCATAAATGTAAAATAAAATACCCTTCAAAAGGCAGAAATAATTTCAAGGTCAGTTAAATCTGAATAACATATTAGTTTTTTCTGGGCTAAAATAAGGCACCCCGACCTCTTTACCACTGCCAGACAGAGCTGAGGTATTTCCAGTTCACCCTGGCATCAAAAGAAACCTGACAGACCACAGGGGGTTCCTTTTAGCGTTGGCTGCTGACAGCACCTCTCCCCAGACATTTAGGAGCTCCACCACAGCTGTCAGAGGTGAAAATAGGGCCACGGGGGCCTCAACAATACCAGGGGCCATGAATGTGACGGGCTCTTGGGCCGGGCCCCAAGTCACAGACAGGTTAATGGCTGGGGGCATTTGTTCCAGTGGTCCAGTTGTTTTGGAGACATTGTGGGGACGTTGATGGAATGTTATGGAGATGCTGTACCCCTAGAGCTGGTCACACACTGAAATATAGACACAGAGTGAGCGCAATGGCGAGTGAGTGAGAGAGTGAGTGAGAGAGAGAGTGAGAGAGTGTGAGTGAGTGAGTGAGTGAGTGAGTGAGAGAGAGAGTTTTTATAAGTATTTATAAGTTGTTATTTATTATACATTTATTTTTCCCGCCTAATGTGGCAATGTAAACAAATGCCAATAAAGCCTTTTAAATTTAATTGAGAAAATACAAGTAACTGCTGCCTTGACAATTAGCTTTGTGTATCTTTTGATTCTTTCAGTTTTGCCATAGAAATAGAATTCATATAATTTATTTCTTATCCCGTGGCTGTCAGCTCAATTTGTCAAAATCATTTTGTTTGCAGTCTGTAATACTGCTAGTACTCAAAGACCATATTTCGTTAGTCTATACATGACATGGGAGACACTTCTCAATGACTGCAAATTTTGTGTGTGTAAGACGAGGGGGGGGGGGGGAACCGGCAACACAGTGGGGATGAAGACATTATATTAGATACGCATATGATTGCATGGACTTTAACGCAGTGCGCCGTTTCAGCACAGTATCATGGTCTTATCTGGAGACATACTGGTTGGATTTCTGCTAAGTAATCTGTTGAAACTGTCCCCTCTAAAGGACACTTGAAATAGCAGTGGCTCACTGCCATGTGTGCACTCCCATCAGGAGCTCTCTGTCTAATGACTCTGTGCACACACACACTCTCTCTCTCACACACACACACACACACACACACTCTCTCTCTCACACACACACACACACTCTCTCTCTCACACACACACACACACACACACACTCTCTCTCACACACACACACACACACACTCTCTCTCTCTCACACACACACACACACACTCTCTCTCTCTCACACACACACACACACACACACACACACACACACTCACATTCAGACTTCCAGACCTGACAACCTGCTAGCATTTTGCATAGCTTGCAAGCGATAAAAAAATGTATTACCCCGCTGCCAAGATTTTACGTGCACCTGCACTAAGGATGTGCAGGGTTCTGACACTTTTGGTTTGCTAGCACCAATAAAATAGCCTTACCATCAACATTTATGTTCCTGAACTGGAGTTTATTTGAGGCCTAGCATGCAGCGCATGCATGGATTGTTTTTAACCATGCTAGGGTGTAGGCACGAGTGCACTGACTTGCAATGGAACTTGTAGGTATGATTGAGTGTGCAATGCTGCATGGAAGGTAAAGCCTGGCCAAAAGATATCTGTTCTGGTAATACTGCCCTTCGCAGAAAACGACGTTTGACTTTTTATTGTAATCCTAACACTGTTTTAATGAATGAGTTGATCTGTTCCTGTGATATAACCATACGTCCACAGGCCGCTAATGATGCATTAAAAGCCTAGTAATCAGTTTACCTATGAGAAGGCATATTGAAATAATGGCAACCAGAGACTCGTAAAATGTTTTGCAATGCGGCTTTGCCTCAACGCTTTCCCATCAGGTGTGGCACTTAGTTATATGTAGATTAAATGTATTTACACAAAGCGAGGGAAAGCCTCACTTTTCTCATGAGTTGTGAGCTCAGAGGCTAGTCAAATCAGATCTTTTTGGAGTTACCAATTACCAAGCACTCAGGCATTCTGACAGGATTATTAGGCATTCTGAATCAAACATTTAGGCCTTCTGCGAACATCATTATTAGGTTAAAAATGCTATTTGCTTATGGCTTGTGCAGTGTGTGGTTTTTGCATGCACAGCATTGTGAGTTGCAAAGCTGGATGGTGCTTCCCCCGAGCTGAACTTCTAGTCATGAAAAAAGATTTAAGGTTGGCAGGTCTGCTTGTTGTTGACTATTTCACTTGACTATACTCACACCGCGTCCTTAAAACAGCCAAACAATAGTCTCTTTTAGTGCTAGTAGCTATTGCTTCATTTTCATGTTGCTCAGCCGGTTCTGTTACAGGTTATTTGGTAGAAATGTACAAGAAGTAATGTATAATTTCCTATTGCCTTGTTTACTGACAATATTGTTTTCCCACCTGCCATCCAATCTGGCATATAGTAAAGAAGAATTTGGCGTAGGATCAGACTGTTCTTTTTCCCTCCTGAGCCTGTGTCCCTCCGCTAAGTGTTTAAAATTCTGTCTTAAAGATAGACACAGCAATAGGTAAAACAAACAACCTCATTTGTTTTTCTCTGTTTACCTGTGAAAACAAGCATTCTCCTCGGCCAAGGACTTGTCTGTCTGTCATGTTATGCAGATGCCAGACTTCGCAGATTTAAGTTTTTCAAAGGCTCAGCATGACAATTGTTTGATGATTCATCATTTACTGTACTCGGTTTCTAAGGTAACTAGTTTCCTGTCAGAATAGAGGAGAATTGAATATACTTCTCGACTTTGGCATCCGTCATTAGGATAAGTTCCTGTTTTTTCCCGGTAGTCTCAAATAGGAATTTCAATGTGTGAGAAGTAGTCAAATGTTGATACAGATGACAAGTGAACATCTTTCTCCACAGAATTACTTTCACTGAACATTTTCACCATTTCCTGTTGTGCCCATCTTTTGTCAGTCAAACCGGGTTGTGAATGGTAAAGCAGTGTTTTCTGTTTGGAATAAACCATAAGGAAGTCATCTCTATGGTAAAGGTTGCTGATTTAGTGTAAAACATGCTTTGCTGCTTCTTTTTGTTACCTGGTTTTATTGTTCCAGTAGGTGCCCAATGCCCAAAGGTATCAAGGTTAGGCCTCTGACCTGAACTGCTGTGTATAACAGAAAAGACTCAAAGAATGTATGATTGTTTTTGGAACAGGATTTGCAGCCAGACATTTGTTATCCCCCCACCAACCCCTTACTACAGCATTTAATATCTCCCCTAATAACATCCAGCAAGTTCACATCGGTCCCTTTTCCTCTGCTGTGGTGATGTAGGGTCTGTAGGTCACACAGGATATGATATCCCTTTTAGATAGGATCTGTGGAATTGGCGCAGTGTTTTCTTTAGAAAAGAGGTCAGTAATTATTATTTGGTTGGGCTTTATACATATATAAATGTTTACTCCAATGTTGTCAGTAAGTGCATTTTATGTTTTACATAGAAATTTCAGTAAATGGGAAATCTGACATGTACATTTATCACAGTCTTTGCAGCAACATAGCCCAGGGTTTGGAGCCCCTGGCTTGCATTATTTGGTTTGCTAATAGCGACAGTATCTAGTATATCTGGGCTTGAGTTAAACACTTGTTTTATTTCACAGTTTGGTGTGCTTCATAACTATGTAGTATTTCATAAATGAAACATACTACTGTTGGATAACCATGTTGGGTTTGAGTACCTTTCCTATCAAAACCCTGCATATAATTAATTCACTGCATTGTCAAATTGCCTGCATTCAGGCTGTAAATGAATGGCATATGAGTTAGAGCCAGTTGGTGCTTACGTGTGTGTGTGTGTGTATGTGTGTGTGTGTGTGTGTGTGTGTGTGTATGTGTGTATGTGTGTGTCTACAGTACAAGTGTGGTCTTTAATCCAGAGGAATGTTAGACTGGGGGTTGGCACTGCATGGGACAGGAAGCTGGATAGTATCTCCCCCAGCCGTACTAGTGGTGGGGGTGAAGGGCTGGTCTCAGTGGAATCCCCAAACCAGGAGCAGACCCCCACCCCTGATGTTACCATACAGTCAGGTCATACTAGTGGTGGGGGTGAAGGGCTGGTCTCAGTGGAATCCCCAAACCAGGAGCAGACCCCCACCCCTGATGTTACCATACAGTCAGGTCATACTAGTGGTGGGGGTGAAGGGCTGGCCTCAGTGGAATCGTGGAACCATACAGTCAAACAGTGGAACCATACAGTCAAACAGTGGAACCATACAGTCAAACAGGGGATCCCATGTTGCACACACACAGTCCATTTATTAGCAACATGCCTTCCACTCCCCTGAAGAAATGGTTAAGCAAAGGGGGTGGTTTAGTGTGTGCTTGTGCATTAATGTGATCTTCTGGCAAAGCAGCATCAATATTTCACTGATTCCACTCTCGTTCTCCTCTCCCATTCCCTCTCTCACATGGACTTGACAGAGTTAAAACTTTCAACTCTGACAGTAGCAGAAGGAGTGTAGCAGGTGTCTGGATGGTAGGTCAAATTGCTGAGTTGCTCCTGTTCTCTCAAGCCTCTCTCCCCAAAGTCTTGTTTGGAACTTGCACAAAAAATCAATAGTAATTGCTGGGAGCTACCAAAACCAAGCAGACAGCAGTTAGTGGATTTATGATTGCCCTGAGAGTGTACTTTCTGAATTACTTCTAAACCAAAATACAGTAATGATTGCAAAGAGACCATGTATATCAAGCAGTAACACTTCTTAATTTAATGTTTCCCTGCAACTTGCCATGTGGTCCAACATTAGTCAACATTTGTAGACTTGATCATAATTTTACACATTTTAAATACATGATTGTTATTAAATGTATTTGTATCATGCGTTATTGGACACAAAAGTGGAAAGAGATCTAGGAGAGAGCATTTTCTGAAATAGCAGTGGGCTGGCTTTGAACCCATTCTACTGCTGAATATGCGCACTAGAGGCAATGGCTTAGACTCCTGGACCACCTTTTCATTCAAATTTGACATTTTGTTGAAATTATGTCTGTCTTCCATTCTTAGTTCCCTCTTAAAGACAGAATGGGTCCCTTGTCTTGAAACTGATAAGCCCCAAGAGGGAGAAGGGACAAGATAACACCAAACTAACTCCACACCCTTTTACTCCCCTGCAACCAACAGAAGCTCATTTATGAAGGGCATGGCTTTACAACACACAGTTTGTATTCTCATGCAAGTGCCTCATTTTGCTGTCCCCCGGAGTAGGCTTTTGAGAGAAAAGACTCACTCCTGCCCCACTCCGTCTTCCAGTTTAACTTAGGGAAATGTATGCCCATTTGCAAATCAATTGCCAGGCTTTGGTGAAAGAGAAGAGGAGTTGGAAGAAGGCTGCTATAAAACAACAAACTTCAGTTTGGAGAGATGGCAGGGCTGCCTGGTTAAAAGAATTGAAGATGAAGGGAAGAATGAGAAAGTTGGTGGTTTTCTCTTTCCCCTCAAGCTTTTTTCCCCACTCTCTCCAGTTTATAACCCTATTTAAATGTGCCTATGATATTCAACTACAAATGTCTTAATTTGATCAGTTCGCTACAGCATGAAATGAATCCTGCAGCAACTAGAGATATATTTTTTATTCTGAATATAATGAGTGGAAAATAGTAGGGGTTGATACATTTTTGGGGGCAAATCAGATCTGACATTTTTAAGTGGAAATGACAAATTTTAGAAGCCTTTTTCAATTTTGAATACAATACAAGTCTGCATTCCCTGCTGACTAGGACAATTCCTGCCACAAGAAATTATGACACAACTTCTTCATAGTAGCTACTGCACTGAAATTACAATGTAAAAGGATCTATCCTGTGGAGACTACAGTTTTATTTAGAGAAATACAGGAATTGGTTTGAAGAAGGTGTTAGCTTAGCTGTGATTTCAAATGGAAAGCCAGTGCATGGATTAATCTTCTCTTTTTAGCCTCAGTGGGTGACAAGGATTTTAGGTACTGTGTTCTGAAATGCAACCCAGGACAGATATATTCTAAAAGAAAATCCTAGCTCCAACTGAACTAAGATGTCATCAGGGTCCAGATATATATTTGGCAAAAGTTATATCATGGATTTTGACTATCAAATCGAATTCAATGCAAAGATGTAGAATTAATAGAATAGTGTTCCCGTTTCAAAACAAGGTTTGTTCTTTCTTTTCATTCTATTGCTTGTAAGGCATGTTCCTTTGGTTGGCAAAAACACACAGTCAGTCCCAATATAATTTAATATTAATTAACCCACCAGTTATCCTCACGACAAACCTGTTCTAAACAACATGACATGACCAGCATCTTTACACATGACTAGAATCGCTCACGTATTATATACATGATTAGACTGACAAAATATCTATTTACTAACCACACTTAGTATTGTAACAAGCGTTGTAAAAATGACCACTGTTGATCAAGGCGTCTCTGCAGCCAATATTACAACACACTTTGCAAAGCAATTGTCGTTAGTGCAGTAAATTTCCATTCAAATTTGCGAACTGTACACCAGTATTGTTTTATTTTTCACCTCAATTTTACCAGGTAAGCTAACGTAAATGATACCTTTGAGCATACTTTTTTGATAGAATGCTTAAGTATCTACCTTTCTGCTTTCTTTTGAACTTCATATAGTATACTCAAAGGCTGAATTATTTTTTAAAATACTGTTTATGAAGGATATGTTTTTAGTGTGTTTAGGGGCAATTATAGTATATTTTATGTTTACTAGAAAAGTGCCTACCCTCAGAAGTATATTGTTTGTAATATAACATGTAATGTAATAATATAATATGCAACACAATTTTGTTTACTTGGAATATACTTTCCCTCACTTGGCTAGGCAGAGATTGACGATGGAGATTTTAAATTGAACTTGTTTTTATTTACTAGGCTCTCTTATCCAAAGGAACTTAATGTAGAAAGTACTTTTTTTTTTAACTTGTCAGAATTAAACCCAGAACCATTGCATTGCAAACATCGTGTCTTGCCAACTGGGCTCCATAGGACAAACCCATATGCAATGGTCAAAGGCTCCAAAATGTCAAATTTTAACTGATGTAGTGAATTTGTATGGCAAAAAAAGAGTTTAACCGTATTATTTAAATGTTATGATATGTGTGCAGTTTGTGGGACGATGCTCTAAATTGTTTGTCCTTTTCATTTCTCAAACAAAATGTTAGCCCTGTGACCTTACATGCAAATGACTTTCCTGGCCTGTCTCACCAGAATGTCGGTCAAATGAGTACTTAAGTGATTTGTGAGAGTTGGGTGATGTGCAGATTGGGTTTTCTTTCCCATAGAAGTAGATCAATCTGCCTAGTGGTTAAAAGCCCTCTCTGATGGACATGGTGAAATAAATAGTGGAGGGAGTTGGCAGGGAGATGAAATTCACTCGGGATAGTTGCATGCCCTCTTGTTTCAAACGACAAGGTCAGACCAACCCACTCGCTAACTTGAAGAGGTGAAAAGGCACAGGGTCAGCATTTTCTCATTCTCCATTATAGAAAGACATTGAAATCAGAGTGTTCACTTACCGGGCACCTTTCTCTTCACTCTTTCTCCCTGTCTTTCAATTTCCCTCTAATTCTATTCCACTCTTTATCTTTTATCATTCCTTCCTGTATCATTCCCTTCGCTCTCTCTTTCTCACTCTTTCCTCTCACTTTCCCATCTATAAATCCCTCTCTTTCCCCTCTATCTGTCGCTGCCTTTCTACCTCTTTCCCTTTCCTTCTCTCTGTTTCCGTTTCACTCTTTGCCATTCTGCACTGCTCAACCGTACTGATGTTTGGTGATAATCCTGATCATGCGCCCTTGCAGTCATTTTGCTGTCCTCTGCTGAGTCTGGAATTTGTTCCTGTCATTTCAGGGCTTACCCAATAAGCATGAAATACTCAAAAACTCTCATCCTTGCAGCTAATCAGTCACGATAGCTTGCTGTGGAGACTTAGTGGGCATCAGAATATTGTATTTCATATTCTCATAAAACACTGTATGATTTTTGCAAGCATAGCAGCGACCATAATGTAATTCAAGGCCAGACTTAGGAATTATGTAATCAACACATTATCCATGCATACATTGATGACTGGTAAATACAACCACTTTATAATAAAGCATTCCATGCTTTTATAATCACATTAGTGTGGTGGGGTATAGTTGAGCAGTTGTCTACACATGGCAAATCATTGTCCCGAAAAGAATGTACATTACAGAAAACATAAGCAGTCTTTTTTCAGTACCACACCAATTGAGAAATGAGATGAATAAAAATCTGGTCGCTGAATGCAGACTATAGCTCAGACCAATGAAGAGTGACACAGATTGTAGAGGGCTACTAAATAAACATCCCAGTGGCACTGGTTCTCCCAATGATGAAGATGATGATAAAGCCAACAGATTTAGTATCTTAAACTGAGCTAGTTAGCAAAATTAGCACAAGGCAACCAACAGCAGATTAAACTGCAATCCATAGATTGCAGTTTCCAGTCAGGACTGGCAGCCATTGCTAAATGTCATGGTTAGAGGTCCCAAAACCTTTATATTGATTATGTCTGTAGCCGTAGTACAACAATAACAAGTTCTATCGTTGGCATATGCTGCGTAAGCTGGAGCCATCCTAACCATGTGCTTGTCATCATATCTTATAAAGTGACTGTGTTATGTTGTTAACTTAAGTCCTCTGATATATTATTTTTTTAATATTTTATTTGTGTCTGTTCAGACCGAAGAAATGGAATAAGTTGATTTGAAATACGTTTTAAATATAATCAGTTTGTATTATTTAAAACCAAAATTAATGGTGCTACAGCACCGCCAGCACTCATACAAGAGACCAACTTTCCACAGTTTCTAATCAACTCTCCTATAGTTTGTCAATTCCTTAACAGACTCCTCCACCTTTTTACTTTATCATTTGAGAGTTTGTACAATGTAGAAGGGCACTGAACTCCATCTCTTGGTTAGCAGTTTGCATTTCTAAACATTTGCCAAATATTTAGCATGGCACTTCAGTCTCATGTAACAAGTCCCTTCTCCTTTAAAAAATGTAACATAACACTTAGCTCCATTTCTCTTTAGGTGCTTGGTCGCTATAATACAGTACATTAGTTCCCTTCACCTTTTCAAAACATTTGGTAAATTTACTACACAACTGCTCCGATCAGCCAAGTCTACAGTATTCATGGAGTAGCTCGAAAACCTGTCCTTCTGGGTTTCAACACCCTAACTAATGTAGATCTGTTCAATCCTTTTACTTTTTAAAAAGACAACACACTAAAAATAACATCTGTTTTCATTTTCAACTACATTTCTGAGACTATCCCAGTTATCTGGAGTGTCAGATTGTTATCTGGTCATACTGTAGGCACACGTAGGCTATAGCAAACTCTGCTGGAATGGAGGTCATCTTTTTTTTCTCTGGGAAAGGCCTATCATTCTCTGTGATAAGACCTTTGATAAGGCATGGGTATTCAACTCTTGGAATCAACACGTTTCTTCTAGAAGAAGGTAATTGGTTTAAGTGATGGTTCATTGGTGAATACCGTCATCTTGTATCTCCTCCGTCCACTAAAAGCATCCTTCCTTTGACTTGGTAATCCTGTAACCCTGGAGGACACGCCTGAGTAAAGGCATTCACCCAGTGGATACAAATCTGCCCTCTTATCTGTGGTTATCAGACACGTTTGAACCTACGTTCTGACACCTGGCCCTGTAGAGAGCCCTTCAGAGCCTCAGCAGCCCCGCACCCTGCTGCCGGAGTGCCCTGGGAGCTGAGCTGGATTGGTCCTGGCGGGTCCCTGGGTTGGAGACCAGATGCTTCTGGAAGGGATGTTGAAGGGCCCATAGAGGCCGCTTTTCCCTCTGGTCTAAGGATCAGTGGCCCAGGGCAACAATGGAAGATTGCCCTGCATAGGCTGGCGTCATTCAGATGGGACATTAAATGGGTGATCTGACTCTGTGAACAAAAATAAATTACATGTAGCATTGTATGAGTTGAGGTGGTAACCTGGCAACTTACTAAATTCCCAACCTGGTGCTTATGCCATCATGTAGACCTAATTATCTTCCTTATAGGGGCTTTGTGTAAGGTTTTACTGTACAACTAACATAAATAATAGAAGAAATGACCAGAGGACATTTGCAGTTATTTTTTTAAAGTTGATGCTTCAGATATTTTTTACAAAGTTGTTCAGAATCCCTGAGATATTTCCCATTTAAACTCTCTTGCTGGTCTGTCTATCACTTTGCATTGACTATTCTGGTCTCCTAAGGTAAAGGGAGGCGAAAAGTTGTCCGTTAGAAGTAGTATTCTATACAGTGCACACACTCCTGCAACAAAACCTGCTGAAATATAACCTGTCCTCGTGTTTTCAGAACCTAGAAGTTGAATGGTAAAGGTGTGTTCTTCGCCTGTGTTTGAGTGTCCAGAGGTACAGTTGGAGAGCTGTTGACTAGTTTGTTCTGTGGTGCCACCCACTGAGCTCTTTTTTGGAGTGTCTCTCCTGTAAATAGAGGCCGTGTTTGGGGCCTCCCAAGTGGAGTAGCAATCTGAAGCACCCTAAACCGTGCAGTTCTGTCACTGGGACCCAGTACTGGATACGCCTGACAGTACTGCCGGAAAGTTCCATAAAGGTGTTGCATATTGGCACATCACCATCTGGGTTTGGATAGGGTTGGCCTAATCTCATCGTGCCCTAGTGGGTCGTCATTGGAGGAGCATTCCCATCCATTTGCATTGGTCCAGGTTATTCCTGGCTCCCACATAATGATTAGCACCAACCGTCGTATATCGCCCCCTGCAGAACCCTGTCCAACAGCGTACATACAGTAGCATTCAGAATAAAATAGTGTATATGTGTGTGCATGTTTCCCTGTTTCAAATGCTTCCATTCTGAAAATATGCTCTCTCTCTCTTGCACTAATAGTCAGCACCCTATCTGGTATAGAGTATTGTATTAACCCCTTCTGAACTCAGAGATGGGCGAACATTATATAACAATATCAAAAAATCACCAGGCAGAACACGCCATTAACTCTTTATCAATACCTTCGGTTGTACATGACAGTGATAAATGGGGTACATTGTCGTTGTCTCAGTCGACTTACTTGGTTAAATAAAAACAAACAGTGAAATAAATATAAGAAATGAAGCCCGCTAGGGCCTAGAAGAATGAAGTCAAGTCACTCACCCAATTCCTTTCAATCCTTGGCCCCCGCACGTCTACTCCAGGGTCCCGGCCCAGGCTGGAGGATGCCCCCCCGCGGATCGTGGAGCACCCCTCCGACCTGATCGTGTCCAAGGGAGAGCCGGCCACCCTCAACTGCAAGGCGGAGGGGCGTCCCAGCCCCATGGTGGAGTGGTACAAAGACGGTGAGCGGGTGGAGACGGACAGGGAAGACCCGCGCTCTCACCGCATGCTGCTTCCCAGCGGGTCCCTCTTCTTCCTGCGCATCGTCCACGGTCGACGGAGCAAGCCCGATGAGGGGGTCTACGTGTGCGTGGCGCGCAACTACCTAGGCGAGGCAGTGAGTCGCAACGCGTCGCTGGAGGTGGCAAGTAAGTGCCCGGGCTGTTGTCTGCCATTTTGGCTCTCGGGGTCAGAGAGTAGTGTGTTTGAGCCGGTATGGCAGATTTGGCTGAGGGTATAGCGCTGACAGAGAAGCGAGCCCATCCTCCACCAATTGGTTTATTAATGCAAATCAGTGACAGCTCAAGCAAAATACCGGGAAGGGATCCTGTTGCTAGAACAGCCGATGGTGGTTGTTTTCATTTGCTAGCGCCCCAATATATTTTGCACACACAATATTGAAAACCCTGTTAGAATGGAATGCAATGGAAATTGGTTCCTATCAGCTTTTCACAACAAGACGCTGCTGCTATCTGTTCTGGTCTAATGAAATGTGTTTGGGCCAATATGATTTCACTGTGAGATAAGCTGATGTGCTCTTGCATTAGAATTGCATTTTATTTTTATTGTAAAGGCTGGCTTTTCCCCATAACTGCCTATCCTCACGATCCTTCAAATAAGCCCTGAAGCCCAGAAACGGAGGTTTTACTGACAGTGTTGTACAATTCAGTGCTTTCATCCGTCCTTTTTTGTTCACCATATATTCGGTATAACTAACTGCTGAAGAGCAAGTGAGTGAAACTCTAGGCAATATTATCTTTGAAGGCTACAACACTATAACAACATTTTCAAGCCTAATTTCCCTGCTTCCAATTTTTTCCAGAAATGAGTCCCTTGCATGTTCTGTGGCAGGGCTGTTAGGCCTGCTTGTGTCTCCTGAACGGGGAGCGTAACTCGAAGGGTGACCTTCTTACCTTGTCTCGCTTTATATCCTAATGCCACAATTTGTTTTTATGGCTTTGGCTTCCAGCAGGAACATTGGTGTTGTGGTCCTGAGTGGCATATTTGCCTCTTTAGAGAGGTGTACTTTGGCCAGTAAAGCCTAAAGAGGTAATGGTCTGTTTGAGGGGAGCATGCTGCAGACAACACCAGACCTAGAGAGTTGAGGAACAGGGCACTGTGCTGTGGCTGTGTTTTTGCAAGTGTGTGAGTGTGTGTGTGTGTGTGTGTGTGTGTGTGTGTACACCCAACAGGAGATGTTCTGTGCCCTGGCCCCGGGCCGGTTTACGGCTGAGGTTGCCTTGAGAGGAACTGCTCTCCTCGCCATCTGTGGGCGCATGCCAAACTTGCCAATGTGTGGGCACCCGATATAAGATTCTGGACAATTGGTGCCAGGACCCTCGGTGCCAGGAGAAACAGCGTGGCATCGGTGTGGCATGGTGGTGGCCTGTCAGTGGTGGTGCGCCCCAGTTAGTGAGCGGAAAGTAGGAGCCAGCTGGCACGGGGGGGGTGGTCTCTCACAGGTTCATGGGGTTTAACCTCTAGATGTCCCATCTGCCGCCAGCGGGATGTATGCATGGAAAGGCACTGAGCAGCACAGATGATTGGTGGTCTAGAGATTAGACAGGTACTGTCTCAACTGTGTGTGTGTGTGTGTGTGTGTGTGTGTGTGTGTGTGTGTGTGTGCGCGCGCTAATGTGTCATTGTATCTACGTATGTGTGTGTTAGTGTTCTAGTGTATATGTGCGTGCGTGTTTGTGCGAGTGCTTTTGTGTTGTGCACAGCGTCCACGTCACAGGTCCTATCACATTTCATGGATACCAGAGCCATGTTTAACAGCATCTAATGTGTAATAGGAGCACAATGGATCCAACTCACGAGATGCATTTTGAGATTCAGACTGCCTTGCCCCAGGTCTCTGACGGTCGCCAGTCCATTGTTTGGTGTTTTATAGTATCGCTCTGACGGTTTTATCGCGCCCTCCGTCTCCACCACCGCTTTTATGGTTCATGTAAAAGGAGAAGAGGGGAGGAGGTGTTCCAGAGAGAACAGGGGGCAGACTGCCCTGAGACACATTTAAAATAAGGCTGCCTTGGTGGGGGGGGTTGTGGGGATGGGTGTTCCCACAAAGAGCCTTTACGGTCAATTGGAGGTCAGCGGTGGTTTCCAGAGAAACAGGTGAGGGCAGGATGGCAGCTGCCCCCTGGCATTCTGGTAATAAACAGGTGAGGGGAGGATGTGTCGACATTGTCTGGTGTCGTCCCCACACCTCTGTGCACACACGTACATACACACGCATGCAGCTACCCTGCACATGTACAAATGTACTCTGCAACTTCATGAAAATGTATGTAAGCGCTTAGACTACACATGTCAAGAACAGATCACGTTGGGGTCATGCTAACAGAACGTCTCATGTAGCCTATTAATCAGACCTGCCCACCCTCAAATATACACTCTTCACATATTCACCCCCCCCCACCCTTCACCACCACCCTTCCCCTGGATTTGGAGGTTTTGGGGGATTAGGAATGGGAGGAAGGGGGAACTTGGCAGATAAGAGTGTCTGAGTTGCACCCCTCCCCTTTTGAAATGGCCAAGCTGCTGCAGGTCAGTCTGTCCTCAGGCAGCTCCAGGCTGGCTGCCCTCTCTGTTATTAACCCTGGGTGTCAGGGTCAATAGGGCCACGTTGCTCCAGAGCTGCTTCATGCTCCTGACTAAGCACTTTCCATCCTCACGTCCAGCTGGGAGTGGAAATACAGACCTTAGCCTATAGTCGCAAACAGATAAAGGATGTGTTCTCACAGCAGTGCCATCAGTGGTTCTAAAACAATTTGTCACCTTTGATGTATTTGCTTCATTGTTTTCACCTATTTTTAACCTCTCTTTAAGAGATCATTAAAAATATATATATATTTTTAAATTGAAATCACACGAACGGTGATATTTTCATTCACTTCGTTCTTGCTTTTATTGTGAAAGCCTTGGATTATCAACAAAGTCAACGTGCTGCTCAGGTCTATGTGTGTATTGGCCCCATACGTTTTTTATGGTTAGTCTACAGTAAGTTGTTTGCAAAGCTTGTGACAAGTAACATTATTTGATTTGAGATGAATTTCCGCTGAAAGTGCCCTTTGGGACTTCGCTAGATGATGTAGTCTCCCTTCAGTAGTTGACCTCTCTGAGTTGGACTGTATCTGAGCTGAGCTGTCTCTGAGCTCTCCTGTGTGTCCAGGCTTCACTAATGGGATCAGTAGGCTTGCCTCCAGGCTCGTGGAGGCTAAGGACAGGCCAGAGGACAGGACCAGGGGGGCTAAACACAAAAGGAGGTGAGGCCGGGACCCTCTGGCTGGCCCCTCTGCTCCCCTATCTGTCTGGTAGTCATCGATCTGGGCCCACTGGCCAAACCTGTTCTACTCAGAGGATCATGAATTAATTAGACCAGACTGGGGCTAATGAGGCCGAGGTAGGTGCTGGTGGCTTGGGGCTTGTGTGTGGGTGTGTCTCTGTGTTTTTGCATGTGCGTGGGTGTCTGTCTCTATAGAGAGGGAGGATATAGGAGATGGTGTGCTCAACAAGTGGTGTGGTTTTTAAATGCTGATTGAAATAATTGATTTCCTGTGTTTTTCTCTTGCCAATTAGAAAAAAAAACAGGTTTCATTCTTGGGTTTATGGTTCGATGTGACAATTACTGATGTCTCTTGGAGCAACAAAGCCAGTTTGACAATCTCAGAATAGTCCCAATAAATCTGTCATTAATTTTCACATTTGAAATTTGAAAACTAAGCTGTTTTGTGTAGTATTTGTCAAGTATTTAACTGAACAAACCTGAGGTGCTGTCTCACTGTCTTTGTTCTGTCCTTTGACTGTCTTTGTTCTGTCTCTCTCCTTGGGCTTTATAATCCCAAAATCTGACCTTCATGTACGTTGTGACAAACTCAAGTATGCAAATCTCACCAAGCTGCTTTGGAACACTGATTTCTTCGATCATCATTATCCTACTTATACTGGAATAAATGTTTCTGGCTAATATCAACGTCACATATGCCGTTATTTCTATGAGAAGTTGGTTCTTGAGTTCAGTTGACCTTAAGAAAATGACCCCCTAACCCCTGTCACACATAAACGTGGGCACAGACACGCACGCACACACACACACACACACACACACACACACACACACCATTCACTCTTGCCCTTATGCTAATGAGCAGCGGGGCATCTGCAGGGCCATTGTGTGCCCTGGGTTACGGCGGAAGCATGCAGACAAACCCCGGAGAACAATAAAAGCCTGATCCGACCGTTGTGACTATTCAAGCTCCATTATCTGTCATTGCTACAGATCAGCAGGTCGGGCGGCTATACGCCACACTGTGTCACCAGACCCTCCCACTGACCTCAACCGTCTGTCAATCTGTTTGTTTGTTCCCAAACTGTTATGCAAGGCTCGAAGTGGGGGGCCAGGTATTTATCATACGTGCTCTCAGTAGATTTTTCTCAAATAAATTGTTGTCCCGTAACCCTGTTATACTGTGGTGACAGTATTTTTCAGATTTGTTACATCTGAAAAGCACGCTGTTTGAAAATAGATCAACTCCCATTATTTTCCCCTGACTCTTATGGGGTCTGGCTCAGTGAATATGTTGCTGTTTTCAGGTCCTACCGACAGCTTTGACATGTTGTGGAGTCTTCCTGTTCCCCAGCATTTTATTTCAAAGTCAAATGTTTGCTTACTTGACTTTGAACTTTTTACTGATGGACGCATTGAAGTCTGCCGTACAAGAGGACAATATGGTGTGTGCTTTTTTTATAAAAGCATTTGAAGGGATTTGAGTGACTCTGTGCAAATGCTAAATAACCAAGCAAACAGACTTTTAAACTCACTGTTGATTTCTACAAGTTGTTTTTGTCTTGCCTGAAATTCACCGTAAGATGACCTTAGTCAAATCTGTCTGCACTGGACCTGTTGACATGCTGGTGATGCTGACCCCCCCCCCCCCTTTCTTATCCATGCT